>JANRMT010062854.1:29503623-29514170 GCA_026402145.1 Polypterus bichir lapradei | reverse complement strand
AGATAGATAGATAGATAGATAGATAGATAGATAGATAGATAGATAGAAACCTTATTAATCCCTAGGAATATTGTTTCTCTCATTAAACAGGGTTGCCTCATTAACACCCTAATACTATCTGTGGACTCCTTGAGTTTCCTGGCCATGACAGGATTTATATTGGTGCATAAGGTGAACCAGATTATGGCCCAGTCTCCCATGAGGGGGAAGAGCTTTAGCTTATTTGCATCTAAGAGTTTGGGTGCTCTGTTATGTAATTATATGTATATAGATTGAAGTCATCAACTTCATATGTCCCTGCCAGGAAATGTGGCTTTTTACAGAAACTCGTTAAATAAATAAACACACAAACACACTATAGTCTGAACAAATATCAGAATGACTAAAAAAAAACTTCTGACTTGGCAGTCACCACCATAGTGAGGCATTATGCAGGTGTATTGCTGTTGGCTTAAAGGAGCCACAGTAGCGTTTATTACACACCTCTGCTGAAAAATTCATATGACTGAAAATAGTCAGTGTTACTGTGTCAGTGAGAGGACATGCAGCATTGTGCATAATAGCGCTTGCTCAATTTTGTTTTTGTTCTCCCCTATGCTACTAATCTCCAGCAGCTCCAGAATGCATCCCATAATGGAGCCTGCTCTTTTAATTAGCTTGTTGATTCAATTGGCCTCTCTTGAAGTGATGCTACTGGAGCAGCACACCATAGTGTTGATTACTTCACTGGCTATCACAGAATTGTGTAAGTACCCACATTAAAGGAACACTGTCTCAAAAGAAAAAAATGCCTGCTCTGCCCTGTCTTATGTAATTCCCTTGTGTTACAAGACCAGTCCAACCTGCCAGAGATGTGGGCCACTGAGGACTTGTAGGAGTGCACAACCCCACTTGCACTCCCTGTATTGTGACTAGGTGTAACAGCTCATTGGTGTGGTAAAAGTCAATAACCAGTTCATTGGTTTTGCTAATGTTAAGCTGCTGATAAGTCTTTCTCTACCAAGAAACAAAGTTCTCCACCTGACTCCTATACTCTCTCTCACCTTCCTTATCAATACATTCCATAAGTGCAGAATTGTCAGAAAATGTCTACAAGTGACATGACCCGGAGTTGTATTTATAGTCTGAGGTGTAAAGAATGAAGAAAAAAGGAGACAGAACTGTTCACTGTGGTGCCCCAGTGTTGCTCACATCCGTATCAGGAAAACAATCCTTTAGCTTCACAAGCTGTGGTATGATGGACAGATAGTCCATTAGGACACCATAGGCTCATCCACCTACATATTTCTGAACTAACACCTTAACAGGGATGGTTGGATGGTATTGAAGGCAATGGATAAATCTAAATACATAATCCTCACAGTGTTGCAAGCTTTGTCCAGGTGGAAATAAGCCTTGTGGAGCTGTTAAGATAAATTTGTCCGACAGGCAATCTGTACTGGGTTCAGGTGGTCTACCATAAGGGGACTCAAATAGTCCAGGACCAGCCTCATTGTGTGAGATGTAAGAACCACTGGACTGTATTTATTAGGTGCCTTGTTTGGAACTGGAATAATGCAGGATGTTCTCCCCAGCTGCTGCACTTTTTTCATTCTTAATAACAGACTAAACACGTGATACAGGATACCACAAAGCTGGTCAGCACAGACCTTAAGAACTCGAGGACAGACTCCATCTGGCCCTTTTTCTGTATTTCAGTATGTCCAGAAATTTGTTAACAGTACTTCCTCAGTTGCCTCCTCACGCTTATGGACAGTTCATACTAATGGTCAAAGGTGAACTCATCCCTGGCCAATCCAATTGAATTGCAGAAAAAAGCAATAGCAACAAGTGGATTGATGAATATTTGATGTTGTTAAAGTTTCTTTCTGTGAACAATACATAGAATGCCAAATGACTGACAACTCTGTTTGCAGTAACAATACCTTATTAGTTGAAATGAAAGATAAACTGATGTGTTTTAAGATACAAAATAGCATATTGCTCCTAACTGCTATAACAATTTAATTAGAAAACAGTTTGCAAAATAAGCTTGAGGACCACAGTAGAAGAAGAACAGCAGAAGTAACTCATCATCTCCTCTAGTTGGCCTGGATTTTTCCAGAAAAGTCTGCAATTGCAAAGATAGATATATTTTCGGTTCTGCCAACACTGTGAAAAACTAAATGTAGTTTCAATTAGGTGTGCAGTACTAATCCAGTGTTAAGAATGAGGGATTGATTGGGTGGTTATGCCTCTTAGCTCTTTTCTTCACCTTTATTCTGCCATTTGCCCCTCTTATCTGGGTCTGTTGTATTGCAGCAGTTACTACGCAGCAGTCATGTTCTGGATGGATTGCTCTTATAAATGTTTGCCTTTATCTTTTGCCTTCTAATTGCCAACCTCCTGCTTGGATTTTGTTTCTTGATTTCAGACTTACATGTATAGGAATGTCATGTTTAATGGAGCACTAGCTCCTCCATGTGTTCCTTTTAATGCACACCCAACCATGTGTACCCCAGAAATCATGCAGATCATGTTAAGCCAGCAATGAAACAGATACAATGATACACATTAAAATTATTTATTTTCAACAAGAAACAAAAATTCTTGTTGACAGTGAATGACTGTTTCAAGGACAATACAGCAAATGCTTGCACATTATTATCCTAGACGCACCTTTTTATATTCCAACCGCTCTATCACATTACTGTTATGTAGCAACCATTGCCATGCAACAGACCCAGAACAGAGGGGTCCTGAAGCAGAAGGAAGGGCTGAGGGTTAAAGCTCCAGGGTATTCCTGACAACCAAATGCAGGCTGTAGACTGAAAACCTATTGTCTGTGTAAAATACGCGAATAAACGTATAAAGTTAAAAAGGAAACTTTTTAATAAGGAAATCATTTATTTTTCTTTCATAAGTTCCCCAAAACATTTTTTTGATTTTACAGTTTTTAGGGTGAAAATAATGCAATAGGATAACATTTTGAAAAGTACTTCACAATGTGATGTTCACTAGGAACAGTACACATAGCTGCAGAAGCACTCCCATCTTGTTATGATGATTTTTATGATGTGTTTTGTAAACAGAAAAACAGCCATAATCCTATTACAAAACTCTGAGAATTGTCCATGTCCAAATGTTTTTAAAAAAGTATAAAATTGGTTTATAATATCTAATGGTTTATAAAATTTACTATATCTACTTTTGGATTAGGAATGGCTTTATAAATATCTGATTTAAACAATAACTCTACATTTATTTAATTTTTCCTTTATTAGGACAAGTAAGTCAATTAACCAGTTTCAGTAAGTTATATTTATCAGAAAGACAAAATATGATCTGTCTCTCTGCCTTGGAATAAGACTGCCTGAAACATGAATGATTGAAATAAGAAATGACATATGAAATGTATATTTAATGTGAATAAGTGGAACATTTCTTTTAATATTGCATCTGGACACCAAGAATACATATTTATGTTTTGTGTTAATTATTTAGATATCTGGACAAGGCTCGGGGTAAATTTAGGTATTAACTGCCAAATGAGCTTCATGAATTGAATGTTATTATTATTATTTCTATTATTATTATTAATATTCTACTTTAGAAATATTTCAGGTTTTTTTAAAGCTATCTTTTGAATTTTGTTAGAAGTTAGAATACCTGTTCACAGTAATGAAATTTTTATAAGATTGTTGGTTGTTGGTCTATTTTCACAAATAAAAGCATAACGTGCATTCAAAATTATAGGATGATGTTTGGGAAATACCTATATTTTTCAAGAGATGGTTTCCATCCTAACTGGATGGAGTCTTTTATTTTATCACACAATATGCCAGAGAAATTGCCTGGCTGGCTAATCTGAGCACCATTAAGACTGCAGCCTTGTGGTCTTTAATCTCAGGCTGTTTATCCCACCTGTTCCTATCTTGTAGCTGCAACCCAGCATGCCTGTCGTGTGGCATCTTAAAAATTTTGTCATGTAACAAACTATACATCAGTCTGGAACCAGAGAATAAATTGCACAAATAAACCAATACTTAAATTCCAATCTCCCTTTAGAGGTACATGTTATAGTAATTTAATTTAAATTAAAAGAAAAAGTTTAATAGTAGTTGGAAAACATCTTTGCAGTTTAAAGTGCTGCTTGCTAAACATGTACTCTCTTGGAAATACAGCTACTTTGGCAAACAATATTATATTAAGTATAAAATCTGTCTTCTTGCTGAATCTTTGCTTAGTAAATCTGACACCACTTCTTTAGCTGGGAGAGCATCAAAGGGGTGTACATTCCTTTATAAAACAAGAGATGTTGGTCAAGGAGGTGGCTTTGGGATAATTCTGGGTAATAAACTGTAAACCACTTCTAAGACTTTAGGTGAATTTACATCCTTTGAGACACTTGTCTTAGATGTTAAAACAAACAGCAGCACAACTGTAGTACTAGTCTACAGATCACCAGGGCTGTATACATTATTCATGAGTAAATTTGGCAGTCTTTTATCTGATTCTGTTATAAATTATGATCATGTAGTGTTGAAGAGAGGTTTTAATATTCACATGATAGAAACTAACACTTTTAGAATCTTTTAAACATAATACAGTTTTTCAATGGCCTGACTCACTGTTAAGATTCAAAATTTAAATATTACTCCACAAAATGGATTGCAGATTAAAACAAGGATGGCGCTACTTATGTCTCTATTAAAATGTGTAGATATTTTGAGAAAGTTAAACATAATTATGGAAAACAATCTAGATCAGTTGACATTTAGTTATTATTTGCTTTTGAAAAATACCTTGGATACAGTAGCTCCCCTAAAAACAAACGTAGTTAAAGCACATAGAAACTCACTCTGGTCTAAATTAGTATGTCAGAACCTAGAGCAAAAGTGGCGATCATACTCCTTACAATGAGCATGGACACAAAGCATTAAAAGTTATAAAAAGCTCTCTGTATGGCTGGTTGTGACTACTACGCTAGATTAATAGATGATAACAGAACTAATAATTATGTACTGTTCAGAACAGCAGCTGATCTAACAAAAAGGGAATTCTGAACTGAAATTAAAACTACCTACAGACATTAGTAGTGCAGATTTTTGAACTTCTTGATAATGATAAAATTGACAATATAAGATTCCAGATTTTAGTGTCACCTAACAAAATAAATATTGCATTGTTAAATCCTGTCTGTCCTTATGTACACTACTTTAACTTATTAAGAGAAAAGGAAAACATAATTTTAATTTATAAAATGAAACCTACTATATTGTCCCTTAGATCATATCCCAGGTAAACTAGTGAAAAGATCAATGGTTGTTCTGGCAGCACCAATTCTTAGCATTATCAACTGTTTTTCACTGACTAACACACTTCCTAATGCATTAAAAACATCAGTTATTAGCCTGTTTCTAATCAGAGCTAAACTCATATAACTAATTATTGACCAACTTCAAATTTACATTTTCTTTCTAAAATACTTGAAAAAGTAATCACAACACAGCTTCAGTCTCATCTTAACCTGCCACAATATAGTTAGTATCTGTCTTCCACACCAAAGTACAGAAATGGCACCAATCTGCATTGTAAATGGCATTCTGGTATCCTTTGATGAAGGAAATTATACAGTTTTTATGTTATTAAATTAAAATACAGCCTTTGACACCATTGACCACTCTACTCTGTTATATACACTGGAAAACTACTTTGGCCTTTTCACATACTGAGTGGTTTAGTTCATATTTATCAAACTGATTCAGTATGTACAAGAATTTGTTACTAATACTAGAAGTTAAATATGGTGTCCTGCAGGGCTTAGTACTGGCACATTTACTGTTTTCACTTTATATGCTGCTATAGGGGAAAAAATCAAAAACATTAATTTTCACTCATATGCTGATGATACCCAGCTGTAACTTTCTTGAAAACCAAATGCTATTTCTCTGATGCTGTCCTTAGTTAATTGTGTCAGTTAGTTAAAAGAGTACTTGTCTCTGAATGCAGAAAAAAAATAAATAAATATTAAAACTATTTATTAGGGGAATGATGCAAACAACAACTACATTCTGTCATATTTTAACTGAGCTGGTCTAAAAATTTGTTTTTCCGAATCAGCATGGAAGTTATATGTTATTTTTTTACATCAGTGTATCTTTTAAAACACACATCACAAAACTAAATCTGTTTTTAAATATAGAAGTTTCTGAAAACTTAATGCATGGATTTATTTTGAGTAGGATTGACTACTGCAGTGAATTAATAACTGGTCATTCAAACCATTCTATACGCAGCTTTCAGTTAATTCAAATGCTCTTGACTAGAACCCTGTATTATTTGAGCTTTTCAAATCATTCTTTATGCAGCTTTCAGTAAATTCAAAATGATGTTGCAAGAATTATTGCAAGAAGAAGAAAATGAAAGCACATAACTCTAGTTCTAAAGAACTTACACTGGGTCCCAATTACATTTAGAGCTGACTTTAAAATCTTCCTTCTTACATGTAAAGCTTTAAATGGCCAAGACCCTGCTTACTTATCTGAAATTATCGTTTCATACAAACCAGAGCACACATTGAAATCTCAAGATACCAGCTACTAAAGGATTAACAAAGTAACAGTGGAATGTTGGGCTTTATGCTACAAACCTCACAGCTGAGGAACAATCTGCCTGGTTGTTTAAAAGACGTCTTTTCAGTCTCAGCTTTTAAATCCAGACAGAAAACTCACCGCTTTAGTCTAGCACACCTTGATTAAAGCTGCTGATTAACTGTACATATTGTATCTATGTTTGTTAGTCATCTGTATAAAAATAGAATTCATACAATAATTATGAGCCTTTAATAACTTTCTCTGTTGTGTTCCTCTTCTCAATTTCCTGCTGTGGCACTTGTGCTACTGGTTTACCTCCAATTTATTTTCCTACCTTTGGATTGATATTTGTGATACAGGAAGCCATGGGATCAATGAATGGAAGATCTGTTGTCTTATTAGACAGACCACCAGTCTTTACAGGAGAATGCTCTGGAGGGTGTTGGTGTCCAGATGGCCAAGGTCTTCAGGATCGTGACTGTGACTGACTTTGTTTGTAATAACTGATCATGGACCCTCCAGCATTTTTTTTCTACAGGGATGCTGTTAACTGGAGTTTTTGTTTTCCTCTCCCCTGTTGTCAACTGGCCATATTTTGTCAATGTAATTAATGTACAAATATTGTTAGGTTCCATTTATGTTTATCAGATTAGAACTGCTTTGGTTGCCCATGTGTTTAAACAAATATGTGACTTTTTGTGTATACATTACGTAATTTGTAGTTGTAATTGCATTTACCCATGAACTTGACACAACACTCTAAGCCTGCACAAAGTGAGCAACACTATACAGAAATAAACTGAAACTGAAACATAATCTTTAGTTTTTTTGTTTTTTTCAATTTGTTTTTAGGTTCCATATTTTTGCAAACTTGTTTTTTTGATTGCCTGTTTTGTTTTTTGTTTTTGCATTTTGGTCACCTTTTAGATTATTTTTTTATATAATTTTATTTGAATTTGGTTCTGTTGAAATTTTGAATATTTAAAAATTTTGTCTGGAGTTTTAGAATTTGAAGGGTTTTTTAAATTTATTTAATTTAGCAAATTAAATTACAGTTCAATGTTTTTGTGTTTGGACAAGGCCTTTTGGACACTTTTGGCCTTTCCATCTTCGGGTTTGATCATAACAGCATTCAGCTCACATTCTAAGTATTGGAGTGCATTTCTTTTAGTGATCTGTTATAATTTAAACTACAATTCAAGTATCTCAGTTAGCATTCCATGCCCTATGACAGTCTTAGTCGAACTGTCCCTTTCTGACTCTGAAACCACTCTTCCTAGTAACCTTCGTGGACCAGTCTGGTCTGATCTCTCTGTTCATCTGTGCACCGTTTTGGACACTTGTGGATCTTCGTGCAAAGAAAGCAGAACTGGATTGGAGAAATCTTGAGTTCTCAGACCCTCTTGTGGTGTTTTGCATTTTGTATCACACAAATAAGAGAAGAAAACTGTGACACTAAACAAAAAATTGGATTTTAAAAAAGACTAATTTATATTCATCTCAGTTTCAAAAATTCAAAATAACTTATAGAAATCCCTATTTTTTGTATGTTCTTTTTCTTTTTATTATGCAAAAAAAAAGATTTTTACATAAATTAAGCAACTAAATACTTTCAAGACTTTATGACTGTTATTTTGGAACCCATTGGTTGATGTAAGTAAGTTTAAAGTATTAAAACAAAGTAATATTGTCAGATTTTAATACACAATTGGAGGTCTGAGACTTGAAAGTGCCTGTTAGGAGATGAACATGGCCTTGGGGGGGGGCAGGACTGTTCTTAGGCATAGGCAACTAGGCGACCGCCTAGGTCCCCCACTGCCAAGGGGGCCCCGCCGGGTGCTTTTATTTAACCAAATAGCCTACAACTTACAGGTCCATATATTTCAGAAGTACAAATTTTCTCTGGTGGCGGAATTATCAATATTGTTACACGCGAGCAAAGACGAAACAGTGAGGACGACAGCGGCAGGCAGAATCGAGGTGACGGAGTGGTGGGTGGGGCCCCGTGGTGGGTGGGGCCCCGTGGTGGGTGGGGCCCCAGTGGGAGGGCACTGATCATCCACCTTGCCTGCCTTCAAGTGTCTGTGCAACAAATCGAACACGCTATAAATAGCGGAAGCTGGGAAGATAAAAACCATTCCACAAAGCAACTCAACAGTGTGTGGTTTGCTCCTTCCCTCTGTCTGCTCTGCTTTAATTATACATGTAGGCTATCTTTTCCGTCGAAAAAGGAAAAGAGGTAGTGGGACATAAATCTTTCATCTGAGGTCTATTTTGCAACTTCACAATTCAGTTTTATCCTCAGCTCCCGGGGGGGAGGGGGCAGACTCCCCCCTTCCGAGGCCACCTACCTACCTTCCAAGCCTAGGGCCCCCAAAAACCTAAGAACGGCCCTTGAGGAGGGGGGAATATAATGGACTCATCACTATCTACATCCTGACTGTGTACAGAAGTGAGCAAGAATGATAACAAGGTATTAGGTAATACAGCACAATGTGAAGTGTACAAGTCAAAGGAGACTACACTTGAATTATATAACACACTTGTGAGGCCTTATCTGGAGTACTGTTTTCAATTTTGGTCTTCATATGCAAAAAAGACATACCAGCAGTAGAGGGAGTCTATAGAGAAATTAGGCTGAACAGCCTATTTGTTCAGACAGTTAGCAGCTTCACGTTTCTGGGTGTCCACATCACCAACTGCCTTTGTGGTCTTGTCAACACTACCTCCATACTGAAAAAGGCTCAGCAAAGGGTTTTTTTTCTTGAGTAGGTTAACAAACTTTGGGGTCAGAACCAAAACATTACTAGTTTTTTACCATCTCACTGCTGAAACTGACCTGACTGGATGCCTCGCAGTATGGTTTGATAACCTGGATTACCAGAATCACAAACTCTGGTAATCTCAAAGGACTGCCATACATCTTCTAAAATCACTGGAGCCGAACTTCCACAGCTTCCAATCCTCTACTCATCCAGATGTCAGAGGAGAGCTGAATACATTAACTCTGATGACAGCCACCCAGCTCATCCCCTGTTTTCACATCTGCCTTCTGAAAAGTGCTAACAGAGCCTCACCACTCATTCAGGAACAGCTGCTTTTCCCAACTACCCTGCACTGGCTACTGTACCCAGCTGCTGTTTTTTTTTGTGAAATTGAACTGTATGTTACATTTATGTCAGTCAATCTATTTAAATAGCAGAAACTGTTTTAATGTTCTAATGTTTTAAATTTGTTTCACATACTGTCAGGATAAGGAACCCTGTTGCCTTTATGAAGTTGTTTTCTCTTTTTATCATTTAACTAATGCTTTTACTTAAACTGACTTACAAATAACAATGTTTTAATAATGTTAGGGTTCTTACAGGTGAAGTGACTCTTTCATGGTGGCACAGTGGGTATTCATCGTGTAGCCCGTCAAAAGGACATTTTATTAACACAAACACACAAAGGTGCGTAACACTAAAAGAGTTACATAAGAATGACAAAATAAGGAAGCCCAGGCCTACTTGGTAAAATACAGGGTACTCTTTCTAACTGGTGGAGAGACTGGTCCACTTAGAGAATGAACCACAAATCTTTTTAGTTGTCTATTTGGGGTATCAACATTTAAAAAGAGCATGATACTTTATAGTGTCTGTTATTAATAGTACAGCAGAGGATACAAAAGAAGGTCATAGAACAAGATTAACTAACAGACACTCAACCATATGCATATCCACAGGGCATTTCAAAATAAGTGTTGTTTCATAAAGGCTGCAGTCCAGTGCCTAACCGGTATGATATTTTCCCTTGTGGTAAAATAATGCATTATTATGACTGTAATTGGGAGTAAAACTCTTCCAAATTTTAGATTACTTAATGGAGTATGTAGCTGTATTTGTCAAGGATAGAAAGAAAACTAACTGTTAGACAGTTAAATGCATACAGTGGGTACGGAAAGTATTCAGACCCCCTTCAATTTTTCACTCT
>JANRMT010062854.1:29391683-29503223 GCA_026402145.1 Polypterus bichir lapradei | reverse complement strand
TATAACAAAGAGTGAAAAATTGAAGGGGGTCTGAATACTTTCCGTACTCACTGTATATGAGGAACGTTCAAAAAGTTTCCGCACTTTTATATCTTCATTAGAAATGGTGACAGCAATAGGAGGAGTAGTAATTGGGCATTAAAAAGTTGGTACAATGCTGGGAAAATTGCATCGCAAACAAAGGTGACTATGTAGAAAAGTGATGTAATTTGTTTTTGAAATTGTTAATAAACAGAGTTTAGAAACTTTTTGAATGTCCCTTGTAGTTTTCTGACTTAAAATGTAGCTGTATTTCTCACGGATTTCAAAATAGTTCAAGTGCAGTTACTGGAAAGGCATACCAGTACTAGTATGATTCGTCATACATAAAAAACTCCAGAGTCCCAAGTGTTTTTGTTTTAAAGGTTGTAGTGGAATCAAAGCAAACAGTTCATACAAAAAATAAAGAACAAGGCTAATAATACACACAAAAAAAGGAAAAGGAAAACCTCTTTTCTGTGGTGTCTACATTATATTCTTAAGGTTTCAGTTTGTTATCACATACTTTAGGACCTACGTTTGATCTACGCACATAACGGACAGAAAACTACATGCTGTTACTGCTTATCTATCTAACCCTTCATGTTTCTTTCTAGCTATTGTTAGAAATAATACCAAAAGACATGAAAAATGTTTTGGAGTAGCCTCCTGTATATTGTATCCTGGCTGCTAAAATTAAAATGATTGAACAGAGATGTTCACAAGACTAAGTCCAAAACAGAACTGATCAAAGACAAAAAAGATGGTGGCTTTAAAGGCCTGGTCAGGAAGTGACGCCATCTGGAAGTGATGTTGTTGGGACCGGAAATGATGTCATCTCTGGAGCCGGACCAGGAAGTGATGTCATCGAGTGTGCCGGAAACTGGCAGGCTTTCCCGGGAATGGACTGCAAGTAATTGAAAAAGACAGCAAGCACACTCCGCCACCCCCTGGTTGGTAGTGGTATTACAATTACTCAGGCCCTTTAGCTGCCTCCTACTTGCACGTGTGTGACACTGTCTAACTTCAGTCTAAGGGCTATTCTATTGTCACATAGAGGTAACATTACAAACATTCCATTACTTTTAATTTCTAGAGGGTTAAAGCGAATCTCCCATTACCTAATGTAAGCTACATTATATTCAAGTGCAAAACTAAGCAAACTGCGGTAAATTTGATCATTTCCATAAACTTAAAGGATTTGGCACTTAACAGAGTATTCCACCCAAAAATAATAACTTTGTATCTATTACATATCCATGTTGTTTGTAGTATTCTTTGATCTCTTTAAATGCTGAATTCCCGAATAATAGATTAAAATGGGGACTCAACTTCAGCAACAGCTGACATTATCAAATCATCCATTAAAATGACTTGCATCACATAATCTAACTGATATATGTTTACAATATTCCTAATATATGTATTTTTGCTAAAATATTGTTACATAAAATATTTCTTTAAAGTTCGCTGGTGCACAATATAAGTGTGCACAAACAAGCTCCAGATTTTGAATTGTACTCCCCTCTCATTTATCTTATACTCAAAATGCTACACAACAGTAGGTTTTTTTATTAAACCAAGGAAATCCAAATTAAAAGTAATACTTTTAATGAAAAATATAATCAATATTTTATTTAGTGAACTAAAGCAGATATCAACAAACAACACAATACAGTACTGATATTCTGTCTCTAAACCATATTGAAGTAAAAAACTGAATCATCTACAACATGGGTGTCGAACTCCAGGCCTCGAGTGCCGCAGTGGCTACACGTTTTCATTCTAACCATCTTCTTAATTTGTGACCAGTTTTTGCTGCTAATTACCTTCTTTTGCCTTAATTTTAATTACCTTGACTCAGGCCCCTTAGTTGTTTCCTTTTTCTTCATTAGCAGCCAAACAATAAGGAGACACAAAACAATAATCCATATGACCAGCTCACTTGTGCCCATCACAAAATATGTGAAAATAAAGAAAGGTGGAGGTCTCAGTGAGGCTGATCTCTCAGCTCACCAAAACATTGTGACGGTGGCCTTAGAAAAAACAGAAAAATCAACAGTTCTGGAAATGTCTGCTGTGACAGAATGAGAGCACCAACAAGCCATGGAATTAAATAATGAGTTTAATTAACAGCAAGAATCTGCTTCTCATTGTGAAACTGGTTGGAGTCTGAAGCCCCGATTTAGCTGGTCATCTGTTGGCTCGTTTCATGCCTTATTTCTGTTTGGCTGCCATTTAATGAAGAAAGGAGTCAATTCAGAGGAAAGAATCCTTAAGAACAGGGCTATTAAAATGAAGGGAACAGGAGTTAATTAGCAGTGAAAACTGGTCACTGATTAGGAAATGGGTTAGAATGAAAATCTGCAGCTACTGTGGCCCTCCAGGCCTGGAGTTCGACACCCCTGATCTGCAACATCATGTTATTTTTTTCGTTACTGACAATCTCAGAAAAGCACATAGTTTTGTTCTAAAATGTGACTTGACATTCCATGTTTTGGCAATGCAAGTTTTCTTTCGTGGCTTATTAAGCTGTACCCACCAGCAGTATTAAAAGCACCCCACTCTGATTGCCTAGCCTATTTATCTATACTATCCAAATTATAAAACCCTTCTTGAATTTTGATTTCTCTCCAACTTCATACTTTGCAAAGATGTGTTGATTTGTGTTAATTTTTTGCATTTCATGTCTGAGCTAATAACACCTAATTGGTCTTCAGACTGCAGATGATGGAAAAGCCTTCAGCAGTGCCATCAAGCCAAAGAGACTCAGGAGTGGACATTCTGCTGTAATAAACTTTGAGCCAAGTTTGCACAAACTGACACATAGGCTTGTCAAGAATGAAAGAAAATGTCACAAACTGTCTGTTCTCTGCTGTTCATTCTGTGCTAGGCACATGAGAGCTCATTTTTAATAAGATAAAATCAAAGTGAAAGCAAGGATATAAGCTTAGCTTTAGGGATACAATTTGGCTGTCAGAAAAGCAAATACTGGAGATTAAAAAGCTACACTCACATTAAAGTTGTCCTGAGGGAAAACTATTAATTTCAGACAACACTGCTACAAGTGAGAAGAACTACAGGCCAATGAAGCTCTAATTAAATAAGCATTTATTTAAATCTAGCATTCAGATTACTAAATTATTCATCAATTCATTCCTCTAACTCACTTAATACACTTTCAGTATTGAACTGAGTGGGAGCCTCTCCAGTTGGTCCTAGGCATGAGACAGAAACCAACTTAAAAATGGGATGCCAGTCCATCTCAGAGGATACACATATTGTACCCACTCACTCATCAGTAATAGGCTGAGCTAGAGCCCTCAGTTAGGCATAACACTAGTGTCTTTGGGATGTGGGAGAGAAAACTGGCATACAGTACATAGAGATAATATAGTTCAGATACAGGCAAAGCATGCAAGAGGTGAGACTGGAACTTTCAGCTAATCACTGTGTCACCATGCCTGATTAATAAAATGTATAATCTCTTAATACTGTACTCTGTTTTTACTTGAACCTTAGCCCCAGGACCAGTGACATATAATTAAATTACTTTACATTACTTCAATTGTGATATCAGAAAAATCTAGATGAGAATGGACCCTTCTACCCAGAATAACTCTTTAATCTCTGTTCATGTGATGTTTTTTAAAATATCATCCAGTCAAGTTTTGATGGTCACCAAAGTATTACTATCAACCACCCTAATTGTTAATTCATTCAACATATCTATGGTTCCTTGACTGAAGAAAATCTTTGTAATATTTGTGTGAAATTTGGAACTAACAAGCATCCATCTGTGGCCCCTGTGTTTTTGTTAAATAATTCAATTTTCTATTAGCAATTTAGCACTGGAGCTTACACAGTGATAAGGGGACAGATGATTGGGATTAAGGGGTCTGTGCCATTTTCTATTTTACTGTCTTACTTCTCAATAGTCTGCCTGGGCTTCAGTTACCTACTAGATTAAATACTGGTGTGTGGACTGAATACATTACAGACAGACAGGTGATCATACAGCATGTCCATTTGAACAGCTTTTAGTCATTCATTGAGCTTACCTGGAAACTCAGTCATGATCAGGTTTTGAACTACATCAAGTAGACTGACTTCTTCTGTCTGAAGACTGTCTCTTCTGAAACAGGTTGTTCATATTCTAGCAGGCAGAGCCGAGTTTCTAATCTTGTTCTGTGGTGTTAGCTTCCACACTGTCATGCATACCCCTGAAAAAAATGAGTCAAAAACATTTTCAACAACAAAAAATATTACTACGTGTAACAGAAACATGTAAATACCAAATACCAATGCAAATACAGTAAGAAAGGAATATCTAGTGCCCACTGCCATACTGATGCAGATTTATTAAAAGTCCTTAATGTGACATGTTGTCCTTAATGTGACATTGCAATCAAGACAGTAGAAGTGTGTCTCTTTGAACACTTTTCTTATGATATTTCTTTTTGTTGCTTACACATCAGAGGGCAGTATGTCAGTGCCTGATCCATGCAATCAACACATTGCTGTGTTGTCGTTGGCTACCACAGCACAAGTCTTAGTAATTTCCATATTACCCCGGACACGAATGCAGTGTGACTAGTGATGAGGAGGTTAATGCCTTTCTTTTCTTTCTATTTGATCACAATCATTTTGTCTTTTTGCCTCGCACCTACTTGCTCCACGGTGAATCTTCAGGCAGCAGAGTTAATCAGACATATCACGGTGGTTCGGTCATTCAGTGCCATATGCATTAGTATCATTATCTGTATCAACGTCTAATGACCAGTTCACATTATAATGATTATTATCACTTGATTCAACAAATGGGTCAGTTTCAGTTTGTTCTAAAACTGGATTTACATCTTCTCATTCACACGCCATTGTGCTCTACCCAACTCATTAATATTAATGGCTTACCTTAAAAATATTAATCATTTTTTTGCAGCACAATGTTCTTCTATCCACTAGATTGCAGCAGAATGCTGTCCCAAGCATTATTCAGGGTAAACCAGATTTACATAGGATTCAAAGCCGGAGAGAACCACAGAGTTAATGTCAAGGGGGCTAATGTTACTTACTGTATGCATAAATGTTTCACTTTGTTCAATCTTACTTTTGTACTGTGTAAAAATATACTACTCATATCTTGCTACCATGAAAGAGAAACTCAGCCTAGGCAGAAAGAGATTACAGTGTAGTGCACACAAATGGTGAAGTGGAACTGTCGTAAAATGATAAGCATGTAATATCTCTCTTCCACCATCTATTGCTTTTCAGAAAGCTGCTTCATCCAACACAGTGTCTTATGCAGCCAAAGACAATCCTCAGAGAATTAGCTGCAAGGCAGGCATTAGGCCAGCGTGGGAAATCAGCAAACAGTAAAGTACATTCATGCAAACACCCTTAGTCACTCACTCACCCAAGGCCAATATGGGGATGTTAGTGATCAAAACATAAACATCTATGGAATGTTGAAGGAGGTCATGAATTCTGTTAATTTTGTTTTTAGTTTTAATTGTCTGAGTCCATTTTTAAACTTCAGTTTCAGCTATTTGTATATTTATAACGTTATAGGACGACATCATCTTACCTCTGTTTTGTGGGTATTTTCGCTGTTCATGCCAGTCTTTTGTTTACATGGTAACATTCGTATTGTGTTTGATGTTGGGCTCAGTTTCTAATTTTGTTATTGCACTTCCTAAATTTAAGTTGGCAGTGCAACATATTCCATATCCTAGCTTTTGGACACAAATCATCCATGTGTTCTTCTAGTTTTGATTTTTCAGGGGAACATACAGGGTCTGTTGTAGTGTAACTCAGATAGTACGTTACTAGCACCATACTGAGAAAAGACTACGTTATACAATACTAGCAGGGTATAATCGTTGGATCTAAAAGTTTTTGCTGTAAACAACAGAAGAATGTTAGGGCGAAGTTTCACCAATCTCAGCTAAGAATATTATGAGTTGGTGGTCAGCTGAGCATCTGATTGATTGGTAATTAATGACTAGCACTTCCCTGGGGTAAACTTTTGGATTGGATTCAAAGTCTAAATTATGCATTGTCACTTAAATGATAGAGGTACTACTATTAGGAATCCTTTCTTTAGTAAGTATGGAATTAAAAAACTAAAATGAATGTGCAGGGATTAATTATTTGCAGAAAAATTGCATAGGTAGTTACATTATACAACTAGATACTAGAAGTTTGACTCTTTTTCCAATTTTGTGGATAACACAGAAAAGCTGGTGAAATAAACAATGGGTAAGTCTCAGATCATTTTGATATTTGCCAGTTATTACGCACACAATGTATTTTAATAATGCTCAAAATCCAAGTGTTGCCAAATGAAATATAATATATTGTCAGATGTTGCATAAAATTCACTAACAATGTCTAATGGCAGTGTGAACTACACACTAGAACACCAGCTCTGTACAATGCACATTATATAAAATGTTATATTAGATTTGAAGGGCACCTACAAAGACTGTACTTAGAAGTATAGAAGAAAATAACATCATTTTTCAATGCTTACTTTATTAACAGCATTGAGAATACTAAAAAATAAAAAATGGTTAAATGTATATAGTGATCCTTAGATAGATAGATAGATAGATAGATAGATAGATAGATAGATAGATAGATAGATAGATAGATAGATAGATAGATACTTTATTAATCCCAAGGGGAAATTCACATACTCCAGCAGCAGCATACTGATAAAGAACAATGTTAAATTAAAAAGTGAGAACAATGAAGGTATAACAGACAGACAATTTTGTATAATATTAACGTTTATCCCCCCGGGTGGAATTGAAGAGTCGCATAGTGTGGGGGAGGAACGATCTCCTCGGTCTGTCAGAGGAGCAGTCTGTTGCTGAAGCTGCTCCTCTGTCTGGAGATGATCCTGTTCAGTGGATGCAGTATATTATATTATATATTATATTTTTTACTGTGAAGCTGGAAATGCTGAACTGATCAATATTAAATTTTACATGCTTCAAATATTGTTTTCTATGACAATAAGTTAACATAAAAGACACTGAGTTACTAAATATAGTTAAATAGGACACAAACAACAAAAAATGTTACCCTACATAATTGAAAAGCTAAAAGAAACAAAAACAAGCAACAATTGTGGCAACACCTTCACAGACACAAATTCATAATAGAATTGACTCAATGGCCAATTTCTGGGTTATGAGTTCACAAGGCAGGAATGCGAGGGTCCAGGTGGATAGACACGGACGTGACATCAGAAATGGAGTGGCTATCAATCTACTATTCTGCAGAGAGAGAATAACAGACAGTAACAACTCATGGTGGGTAATTACCATCACCAAATAACTTAAACTGTCTCCTATGCACACATGTAACAATATAATGTATGAAAACTTACTTTATTTTTTTATTTTTTTTTGTATTGTATACAAGCAGGTTTCTTCAGCACAATTCTTTTTTTCTTCCACCACTCTCCAGGTGAGCTTTGTCCTCCTATTCTCCTGACTCTGAAAGGTCTGGGTGAGGTGGAACGATTTTTTTTATGCCAGATCCAGGAATACTTCTGGTGTCACACTATTTCTTCAAAGAAGTACTTTTAGGTTAGGCAGAACCATCTTAAAACATGGAAGCTTCCTCCCTGCTGCTCTCCTCGATATTTCCATAAAAACCCAGCTGGCTGACTACTGGGACAACACCTCTCATGCAGCCCTACGGCTGTGCATATAGAAGATCCAAAAGAGGAATGCAGCCACACAGCATGATGGGGAAACACCTGGCCCTAAGCAGGCAGTCTCCTTTTGACTCTCAATTTTAACACTAAAACACCCCTCCATCCATGAGAACCACCTATTATTATAGACTCCCAAATGGGTAAGGACCTATCCATCCTGGCCAAGAAGCCAGCAAATCCAAATCTACTTCCTCTATTACAAGACAGATATAGAGAACTTTATTTGCGTAAAGGGAAATTTCAGCTTTTTAAATTTTCACTTTAAAATTTAGATGCAAAGCGCACTGTTTTTGGTCTTAGTTCTCTGCTAGCTTGATCTCATTGGAAAGTTTACCTTTTTGAATTTTTGAACTTTCCTTTTCATTTTTAGATGCTGTTAATCTTAGTCCTCAACTAATTGTGATCCCCTGCGAGTATGTAATTTCACTAAATCCAACACATAGTCTTGCTATTGTGAATATGCACTCAATCCTGTCCTGAATGTACACTGCAACTGACCCATTTTGTCTGAAGAAGATTAAGCCTCATCAGCAACTGAATAAGCTGTGCCTGGGCATTTCCTTCATTCAGAGAAAGAATGTCTAATGGTGAGTTAACTAATAATTACCGCTTAGAAGAAGGAGGAGGAGGAGGAGGAGGAGGAGGATGCGATGATAATACTGTACATTTAAAGATTCTCCAATTAAACCAGCTTATTAAATTTCTCAAAGCATAAATTAGAAGGTCACAAACTGGTAAGAGAATTCCATATAACTTGCTAGCCATTAAAAAGGAACTATATATTTAATTGTCATCTTGCATGCTGCTTGTGAAGCATAGACTACTGAATATAAGTCATGGATTGCAATTAGTGGAACACTGGTTTTATATTTCTTTCAGTTTAATTATACTGTTAATGTTCACCCCTCTAGAAGATTGACATTTCCAGGACATCCCCAAAAGGTTCCTAATGGCCCGTGTAATGTTGATTGTAACCTCTCTGCCACCAGGGCTGGCTCTGGAGGCTCAGACACTCCCTCCCTCTGTATTCTTGATTTTAACAAAAATAGTACAAGCATTCAAGTGGAGTGAGCCAGATATTTAGTGAAAATATCCTCATAGTCAGATACCTGATTAATTTTTAAGATGATGCTGTTCCTCAACTCACTAAGATGTTAGTGTAGGAATTTAACAGAGATAAACATATTAGGTTAATTGAAATAATTTCTACAGTTAGTAAATCAAAAGCTCTTTAAAAGTTATGACTGATCTGTTTTCTGCAAACTCATTAACCTTCTCAGGGAGCTATTTTGAAATCTGCTATGGCAGGTGATTGGGAAAAAATAAAAGGGAAGAACTGGAAATGAATGTGGGTGTGTCTGTTAAGAGGAACAGTGCAGATTTGATAATAAAGTCCAAAGAAGTGTAGCCACATGATTCAGTGTCTGTGTCACCCAGCATCACCTCACAAAACCAACATTTGCAGTACGCATTGGGGTTAATGCATCATGTGAAGTCCTGGAAACATCTTCCCAGTATTTACTGAATATGTTAATGGAATGACCATCTAATATTACAAAGAGACTTCTAGTGTGCCCAGGAGATCCATGGGACATGATTAGATTTATAAAGGTTGCATGATAACATACACTGTTATATTTTGGGAACATTACAAACTAACAACCAAGGGATTTCTATTACAACATTTCCAGGACAGCCTGCAAACTTGTGGAGATGTCTTAAGGATAGGAATGGGCAAGCTATAGCCATAGCGCGTGTGTGATCGGGCTGTAAACGTCTTTTAGATATATATTGTACTGTGGGCCTTATCAGGTGTTCTTAACAAGATGAGGCTACAGTTGCCTGATGTAAATGTAACAAGTTGGCATACAGTACCATCCAAGAAATAAATAAATGAAATTAAACTTTACCGTATCGACAGATACAGTCTGCTGAATAGTATAGGTTTTTAGTTGCTTTCTTACCTTTTCTTTTAAGTGCATTTTTAAAGAATTTAATTTTATCTGTGATTGTTTAGGTCAGCAGCAGGCGCCCCTAAAGACAGAGCTTCAGGTATGACTGTGGCTCTAGGCACAAATCAGTATAAAGAGCATCATTTACTGTTGTGAAAGAAGGAACTTAAATGGAGGACAGTTTTCTGGTAGTGGATTGACCAAAAATGATCATTCCTCTACTTTAACTTGTGTGTTTGGTGAGACAGCAAGCAAGGTGCACGTAATCCCTGCTGTGCTATTAGTCAATTTGTGTTGCTTCATCACTGAGTCAAAAGAGAAAGGTTAAAGCTTTCAATTTCAATTTTGATATCCATCCATTATCCATCCATCCATTATCCAACCCGCTATATCCTAACTACAGGGTCACGGGGGCCTGCTGGAGCCAATCCCAGCCAACACAGGGCGCAAGGCAGGAAACAAACCCAGGGCAGGGTGACAGCCCACCGCAGGGCACACACACACACACACCAAGCACACATTAGGGACAATTTAGGATTGCCAATGCACCTAACCTGCATGTCTTTGGAGTGTGGGAGGAAACAGGAGTGCCTGGAGGAAACGGGGTCAGGGGTGTCAGCTTTAGCCAATCCCAGCTAACACGGGGTGCAAGGCAGGAAACAAACCCAGGCAGGGCGTGCTCACACACACATACCCACACACACGCACACACTAGGGTCAATTTAGAATCACCAATGCACCTAACCTGCATGTCTTTGGACTGTAGGAGGAAACCCACGCAGACACGGGGAGAACATGCAAACTCCCAAGTTTGGTATAATGTTGTTAATTTATACTTTTGTCTATTCTTTAAACTTTTCTACAATCTAAGTCAGCTACAAGTAAGCCTGTTCAATTTCCCAATTTTAAGGACCACTGTTTAGACAGAAGTGAGGACAGCACCAGAAATCCAGCTCAGGCTGCCATCCTTCATCATAAGGACCACACACCGATTTTGCAATTTTTTTTTTCTCCTTTTTCTGTTAATGTGAACAGTGTTGACCTGGGTTCGCTTTCCGGGTCCTCCCTGTGTGCAGTTTGCATGTTCTCCCTGTGTCTGCGTGGGTTTCCTCCTACAGTCCAAAGACATGCAGGTTAGGTGCATTGGTGATTCTAAATTGACCCTAGTGTGTGCGTGTGTGTGGGTATGTGTGTGTGAGCGCGCCCTGCCTGGGTTTGTTTCCTGCCTTGCACCCCGTGTTAGCTGGGATTGGCTAAAGCTGACCCCCGTGACCCTGTAGTTAGGATATAGCGTGTTGGATAATAGATGGATGGATGGATGGATGAACAGTGTTGCAGAAGTTCTGCAACTGAAAGTAACCAATCTTCAGTGCAATTTAAAAATAAAAATACCGGATTTTCTTTGCTTGACTTTTTTCTGACTGCACATTACTCAGGATTTGTTTCCAAGGCTTTACAAGCGTGATGTGCACATGACATCCATACTGGTAGCACATACAGCTGTGAGTAGGTCTTTTCACAAATGAAAGTTAGCAAAAGCAAGAATAGACACCTACTAACAAAATCAGATCTTTGCAAAGAATTTATTGTTGTGATGAGCTGTGCATCAGATGATACCAACAGTCTAGGCAGAAGCAAGCAGTTTCAAATTTCATGTTGTCACAAGAATAAAATCAAAAAGGTTTGGGGCAGCCACCCTTATATTGTGCCCTGGCTGCAAAAGTGTTGTTTTTTGACGAGTTGTATTCAGGTTTGAGTCCAGAACAGAACTGATTAGAGAGTGAGTATATCATGGCTTTAAAGTTCAGGACAGGAAGTGACATAATCTGGACCGGAGCCGGAAGTGACATCTTCAGGACCGGAAGTGACATCATCAATCGTGCCAGTGCCAGAAGTGATGTCATCAATGGCACCAGAACCTAGCTGGATTTCCAGTGGATGGTCTGCAGAGGATTGAGAGAGAAAGTCAATGCAATTTGCCATCCCCTGGCCTGCCGTGGTACTACTATTATTCAGGCCCTTTAGCTGTCTCCCAATCACACATGTGTGACAATATCTAGAGCAATGTCATAGCGAAATCGCAGTTCTTTAAAATTACACATTTACTGGTGTTTGAACATTGCTCTTAAACAGCATGAAACACGTGAGTATCTCCTATTTAGAGCATTATATACTTTACTGACAGAAATCCTGGACTGAGTGAGGAGATAATAAATTGGAAGAATGATATTCTGAAATCCACTTTATCTATTTCCAGTTTTTTCAGGGCTGAAGCATTGGAAACAAGACAGGATGAAGCCAGCTGAAGGGCACACTCAAGCATACACCCATTCTCATTCAAATAGTGACTATTTAGAGTTTGCTAATTAATAGCTTTTAACCATTTCTGAGAACAGTTAACGTTTACCATTAACACATGTGCTAGATTACCTGGATTCACAGACACAGCTGGATTTCATATGCCCCCACTGTATGAGTCGTTATTGACAATCTGGTCCATTGGTACAGAGGATGGGCCACAGGTAGGCCCTGAGAGAGAGTGCAACATTAAGAAAGTACATTATCCATGGACTCCTGCTGCATGACCACCAATGGCATGGAAAATCAGTACCAGAACATCAGTGGTTGGCCCGTAAAAAAAGGAAGTGTGACAGTGATGCAGTGTCCTTTGGCCCGAATCTGATATCCATAACAATAAACATGTAATACCTTCTGTCTACCCTTTGATGTTATTTATCCATTTTGAACACTAAAGACCTCATTTCAACCTTCAGATCACATCTCTTTGTTTGTAAGCCAATCATGCAAAAACTGATGAACCAATTTTCACAAGATTTTGCATGTAGGTTGCATGTCTGACGTAAATGACATTTCAAACATGTCATCAAAGAGGGGCGCTCTAATGGTAAGGGGACCCAAAAATTGTATATTACTCCAAAATGGCTGAGTCACTCTTAATGAGATTTTCAGTGTATAGTATAATAAAACTGAACCAACTAAAAACCCAGGTTATATAGTGTTTTAAAAAAATTAATCAGGAATTGCATTTGCTTTGGGTGGATGTTTTTGGGATATGGATAAAAAAAGTGCATCAGTCCAAAATGTCTGAGTTGAAGTTCATCAAATTTCCATACACATTGCTGTTGCTATCATGCCAAAATGGTTTAGCTGATGGTAGGGAATTTGGTATATTTGTTAGGTTTAGCTTTACTTACAGTGACAGAGTATATTCCACATGAATGATTCAATGGAAACAATGGCGGCAGGGTGGTTGAGTGTGGTGTGAAAGGGGACCAACACAAAAATTGTCCATCACTCAAAAACAGTGATGTCTGCTTTTAGGAAACTTTATATTTATATTATTGTTCATCCAATTTAAACTATGGGCTTCAATAAGTTTAAAAAATTTGAGTGTGTAGACATAATGGGAGGGACAACACCATAAAAAGAACTCATTACTCCAAAATAGTTGAGTCATCTCCAAGAACTTTTGCCTGTATATTACACTCGACCGAACATAGCATACATACATGGAGCAGCACAAAACAACACAAAACCTAATCATTTAGCTCAGCTTACATCCCATATTCAGTGATTCAATTATTCAATACGGCTTTCATTTTATTAATGCGTCCTTAAACAGCTATTTGTGAAACCACAACAAACTAGGAAATACAAAGAATTAGAAATTCATTGTTCCATCACAGCAAAGAGCTATCACGATTATGGAATTCAATGTTGCACAAAAACAAAAAACAAATTCTCAACTCCTGTGAGCTGGGAAATTACTAGCTATCAGAAAAGTATTGTAGATAATAGATGGGACGCTGGCATTCCAGGCAGCGGTGATGCACGGGTCAACATAAAAAAAAAATGAATATTTGTTTTCTTACCTTAACCCACTATACAAATATAACCTGGCAATGCCAAGTACTTTGGCTAGAGTTTAATATAACTCTGGGAGTTTGCTTGGTGCACGGTGAATATCTTGCTGTTGTGATAAATGAACCCTACGTTTCCCGTCTGTGTGTTCTCCTTCCCCGATTATTTCTTGTCTGTGTGACTGACTTAGAAAAGATGTGCCGTCTCTGACCTGCTTTACACAAGAGGGGTGTGCCAGGAGATCAAGTGCAGTGCTGATTTTTGGAGAAAAAGCTGCATGCCTTAATTCCCACAGACTCCAGACTTGTTCCTCATTCCTCATGTTCATTGACAACACTGTTTATTCATTCATTTTCAGAACCAGCTTATAACACTACATGTAAAGGAAAGATTGAACTTTTCATGGCAGCATTCACTGCAAGGCATAAACCAACCCTGGATGGGACACCAGCAGCACATTGCAGATTATGTTCAGCCTTGAGCCACCTATCTTGCATATTTTTTGTGATGTGGGAAGAAAGCATGAGTATCCTTATAAAAAAAATGCATAGTAATGGGGATACCATACAAACTTCACACGGACAAAGCCCAGGAAAGGTTTGGAACCAGAGCTGTGGGGCAGTAGCACTTAACAAAAGCACAATTGCACCACCTAACATACAAAGTTTTTTAATCACGAGACTCTTGATTTCTTTCCACATTTTTGCACATACGTAATTCAATACAGATGCCACTAAGTTATGATTGTAAATCATAAAGTAAAGGCAATTTGAAAATTATACAGCAACTGCAATGGTTACAAACTGATGCAGTACAACACTTTTGCAATGGCTTATGGGGACTTTGAAGAGAGTTCTGCTGTTAGTCTAGTTGAAGCCAAAGCACCAAAGTGAAATTTGTTTGGACAGAATGAGTGAAATCTGCTTAAATTCACTGAAGAATGTTACCTGAGTATGGAAGTGAAAACAGCATGACTCAACGAAAAGCTTATGAATGGGCAGAAAGGTTTAAAGTGGGAAGAACAAGTGCAACCTATGAAGTTAGATCTGGTCAACCATCAACATCATGCACATAAGCCCACATTGACATGGCAAATGCCTTTAACACCAATGGATTACATCATTTGCTGTTTCTGTAGATTTGGATATCATCTATGGATGTTCACAAGCTCTAGTGCATAATGACTTGGGGTACTGTAAACGTTGTGCATGATGGGTGCCCAAACAATTTACTAATCCTTTGGTGAATTTCAGCAGGTTTCACTCCCTCTGCTCAAAGAAATCTCACAACGGCACGTTGTTCAACAGCGGTGCAATCCTGCAGCAGAGCGTATATGTTCATTTGACCTTGGCTTCAACTAGGCTAATGGCAAAATGATTTGTTGTGTGTGAATCTCTGACAGCAGATTCAGACAATGATTATGTACTGTGCAACCTTTGAAGATAGTGTCACAGATGTGTTACGTAACACGGTAAATACATGATCAGATCTAACAAATATAGCAGTGCCCAAACGGTGACTAAAGAATACTTCTAAAAACCATCCTGATTATTTATGGTTAGGTTTTAGGGTTAGGGCAGCGTTTCTCAACCTTTAAGTATTTGCGACCTGAGTGTTCATAACAGTTTTAATCGTTCCCCCCTAACATTTTTTTGAAATGTAGATGCATATTTTATTATACCTACTTAACTTTTATCGACATTTATCTAATTCTGTATTTATTGTTCTAGTATTAGAATGTAGTTTAAGTTAATTTGTTTTGTGAACATGTTGTCTTGCATCAGCTTATATACTTTGTAGTTACTGCTTTAAAGTTTTGATTCATTGTTGTACTTTTAAGTCCATCCATCCATCCCGCCATTATCCAACCCGCTATATCCTAACTACAGGGTCACGGGGTGTACTTTTAAGTGAGTAAGTAAAAAAGGAATGGCTTTGGTAATACCGTGGTTTCCACTGCCAGCTCCCAGTCCTTTTCCTGCCACTTTCATTGTCATATTTAATAGTGAATGACTAAGGTAATGGCAGAAAATGATAAAACACCACAATCTTAACATATAAGGTCCGGAAAAGAAATGCATTCTAAATTTGAAAAATACCACAATGTTGTTAAATTTACTTGAAAAGTTGTTTTGCATTTCTGAACTACTACAGTAAATAAAGAAATATAAAATGGAAACAGCAACTAAAATAAATGTAATAAACTTCAATACAATACAGAGTAAGAGCTTTAGAAATTCATACCATTCTCAAACACATCTAATCCAATCCAGGGTTGTGTGGGATGAAGCCTATCCCAACAGCACTGGGAGTAAAGCAGGAAAAGGTCCTGGACAGGGCACCAGTCCATTGGAATTTGGAATTTCAGTGAAGAAAAGAAAAAAAAATGACAACAGCAATAAGTAAGTTCAATTCATACAGAATCCCAAATATAGGTGATGAGTGAAGACTGTAAAAATGGTACCTAGTTTGATGAATCTTAATATCTACTATAACAGCCAAGTGTTAGGGTCCACATTTAGTAGCACGAATCCAAAAATCAAACTTTAGGCTTCTTAATACCAACTGAGCATCCTTTGATTGACACAGGGTATCTAAGCATGGTTCCTGACCATGTGCATTTCTTTATGGTAACATTTTTTCTTTAAAAAAATACTTCCAGCAAAGAATTCATAATCTCAAGCCGGTTCCATAAAAATGATAAGGACTTCACTCTACTACGCTGGCTTGCTCAGCCCCAGTTCTCAAACCAAGAGAGTACACATGTGTTGAGGTGAAATGGGGGACTGGTAGCATGAATACGTGGATAAAAAATCTGCAGGAACTGTGTGGTGCTTGGAGTTCTCACGAAACAAAACTCCTAAGGAATGTTTCTAATACCTTGAAGAACTCAGGCTGCTCTGGAGGTTAAATGGAGGCTTACTGGGTACTAGAGAGGTGGACCCAATGAGGTGTATACTGAATATTGTGAATACTGTATATTGTATAATACATGTTCCAAGTCAATAACAAAAGTTAAGATAGCCCCGTGACTCTAACCTGGATTCAACAGTATTGGAAACTAGGGATTCTTCATTTTACCTCTTTTCATGGTAAGATTTATAGATGAAAATGTAAACCGCAATATTAGTTAACAGAAAGGTGTGATTTTATTTGCAAGGGTTCAAATCTCTAAGCAGAGTGAGCAAACTTATGAAATATACATGGCACTTTATAGAAGTGTTGCACACCCATTCATGTTTCTATTCCAGCATGCATGATAGTGCTGAATCCACATATCATGTTTTAATGTTCTTTTAAACAGTGTTTGTCATTTTAAATATTATCAGTTGAGAACATATGAAGTCGTTTTTCGCATTTTTCATAGTTTTATTAGAACAGAGTACCCAAATTAAAAGTCTGCATTTAATAAAAAGTAAAACAAAAAAAGTGTATGCACTTAACTTCCAAAAGCCTGTAAACTCACTAGCCATGGCAACATGTTACATGTTGATTAGCACGTTCAGGTAAGAATGTCACTGCACCCTGTTCACGTGACAGTAATGACTATACATCTGCTGAAGATGACTGGGAAATTAAAAAAGATGTTTATAGTTTAAATGCCACTAGATGGCAGCACATCCTCACTGTCATCTCCATGAACGACTTTAAAAAATGGAACTCAAAACCTTATATGACAAAAGATTAGATTAAGCAATGTCATTTTTGGCAATATTCCACATTACACTTTAAACAATCCCAAATAACAGTTTTTTAAACTTTCATGAATAAGCATTCTATTTCAATTCTCATGGAAAAAATCAGGTGTTGCTTGAACATTTACTTGTTAAGACAAAAAAGCAAAAAACTGTTTGCTAACAGAGGAAACAATAAATATGGCTCACAAATATTTTTGAGTAGTTTATATTTAAATTAAAGTGAACTGCTGATAATGTAATAGGCAAGTCATTTATATGTGAAGGAAACCCATATACATAACTTTGCAGTGTACTGCACACTAGCCATTTGCTTGTACGTTAATTTTTCACTGCATTATCCATTATACATCTTTCATAGATCAACAACCTTCTTTCAAATATGGTAGATGCATTCATCCACTGATCAAGTGTGAGCTTGAGACTTCCTAGGCTAGCTCCTGCTATGTCGCTATTGGCTCTTTTAGCTTTGCATATCCCATAACCATGGTGCTTAATGAAGTTGTTGGAGCATCTGTTTCCCTAGCCACTTTCTCTGTGAAATTTGATTTTTTTTCCCATGTTTTCTTTAGTTTTCTCTATATACTCTACTCTCAGGAGGCCTAAAGATGTGATTTCATTTAATTTCTGTCTCTAAATTATTGTACTATTAGTGTGTATGTCCTACTAAAGACTGGCATCTTGTCAAGTGCTGGTTGTTGATTTGCATCCGATTCTGAAAGGATCCATTCCAGCTTCCTACTACCCTCAATTGTTGTATGCAGTGTAGTAGCCGACCCAGACACAGACAGGCGGACACATTGACATCAACCAACACACGTTTATTAACAACGATATTTACAAGTGCACAACCCCAAAAGTCTCCAAAGTCCAGGCAAACACAAAATGCCTCATTTTCTCTTCAGGCTGCCTCCTTGCCTCCTCCAAGACCACGTCTCCTTTGTCCACCCGACTCTAGCCCTTGTATGAAGGGAGGCGGCCCCTTTTATGCTCCCCCGGATGTGCTCCGGCAATCTTCCACTGACACGCCCCAGTGTGGCGGAAGTGCCGGCTGCATCCCTTTAAGTGCTCCAGGTGTCAATGTTCCTCTTCCCCCCAGCACTTCCGGGTGTGGCGGAAGTGCTGAGGTCCAGGGCTCCAAAGGCCACGGGCACCTACAAGGTTGAGCTTCAAAGCTCTGTATCCGTGGCCCCCAAACGTACAAGGGCAGTCGCCCCCACATGGTCTGGGGGAAGGCGCAAGCCCTCCTCCGGTCCTCCTGGGCGTCCCGGCCAGGTCGCCACCCCAGCAATCTCTGACAGCAGATTCAGACAATGACTATGTACTGTGCAACCTTTGAAGATAGTGTCACAGATGTGTTACGGAACACGGTAAATACATGATCAGATCTAACAAATATAGCAGTGCCCAAACTGGTGACTAAAGAATACTTCTAAAAACCATCCTGATTATTTATGGTTAGGTTTTAGGGTTAGGGCAGCGTTTCTCAACCTTTAAGTATTTGCGACCTGAGTTTTCATAACAGTTTTAATCGTTCCCCCCTAACATTTTTTTGAAATGTAGATGCATATTTTATTATACCTACTTAACTTTTATCGACATTTATCTAACTTTGTATTTATTGTTCTAGTATTAGAATGTAGTTTAAGTTAATTTGTTTTGGTTTCAACAGATATTTTTTTCATATTTTTGATTCTTGTTTTCTTTTTTTCACATCTTCGCGTCCCCCTTTTTGTTACTTCGCCCCACAGGTTGAGAACCACTGGATTAGGGGAACAACATGCTGGAGAGTGTGGCCTTGGTTCACTAACCCACAATTTAATTGTTAAATATATTTAAAGTTGAGCCTATCTCTGATTAGTAATGAAAATAATAATAATAATTAATAAATAATAAATAAAACCTAATTAACTATGGTACACCACCAGGAAAAGGTATGAAAAAAAATCCCACAGGCAGGCAACCAAAAATTTAAAGTTTAAAAATTAAAATGAGAGTAACAACAAAGAATAATGATACTAATTTTTTTTTCCTGGCCCTAAAATATGAAAATTAACAAATAATAAAATATCTAAAAATTTATCTTTAATCCCAAAACTGTAAGGGTTAGGATGAGGGGAAGGGGAAGGGTTAGGAACATCTATTAAAATCTTTTTAGGATTAGGACGCCAGCATTAAAATTTAACCTCAGGGCCCCTACTCCATAGTGGTTAAGGTCAGGGTAAGGGCGAAGGGTAGGACTATACTAAAATTCAATTAAACTATTAACCTTAGGGCCTTGGGTTTGACTCTTAACATCAGGGAAATAAAAAATATTTTAAATAATTAAAATTTACAAATTAATCTTATTTTAGACGGTGAGCCAGAAAAAAATCCTACATATTGAGAGCCAAGTATTATGAGACACTTGCAAAATGGCCTTTATGGAATTTTGGGGAATCAATCAATCAATCAATCAACATTTATTTATATAATACATTTTCATACAAAAAAATGTAGCTCAAAGTGCTTTACAAAATGAAGAATAGAAAAATAGAAGACACAATAAAAAATAAACATAAGTCAACATTAATTAACATAGAATAAGTAAGGTCCGATGGCCAGGGTGGACAGAAAAAACAAAAACAAAAAAAAACTGCAAGAGCTGGAGAAAAAAAAAATAAAATCTGTAGGGATTCCAGACCAAGAGACCGCCCAGTCCCCTCTGGGCAATCTACCTAACATAAATCAAACAGTCCTCTTTGTAATTAGGGTTTTCATGGAAGGACCTGATGATGATGGTCACGTAGACTTCTGGCTTTCAGTCCATCAATGCTGCTCCAAAAGCCTAAATTGGAATACATGTGTTATAAAAATGGTGATTCATTTCATGACATAGATTAACATAACCACTAAAGCACTGGATAAATATGGACTATAATTTTGAGTAACAATATGTGCAAGTAAAAGATTCAAGAAAGTATTATGTGACTAATTTTATATTTACATTAAAAAAAGTCTTGTTAGCTAAGATGTTCATGAAGAAGCAGGTTGGAAACATAGACCAGAATCAGAAAGCAGATTGAATGACTGTGTTGTAGTTGAGAGAGGGCAAAGATCAGAACAATGAAATTTATGACTCGTAATTAGGAATTATTGAATATTTGCAGTCTTTCCTTTATTTTGATTTAGAGTTCAGATTCTATATCTGTAAGCTCTTACCATTAAATATAATGGTGTCTGCTATATTACAAATTGGCAAATGTTCAGCAGCATCTTTACAGAAGGAAAGTGTCCTTGGAAGCCAGCCCAGAGGAAACATAAATTATGTTATTAAGCATGAAAAAAATAATGTGAAACATAAATAACAAATAATTTCAAGCAATTTAGCATAGAAAAAATATTCCAAATGTACTAAGATGTTTTCTGTAGATCCTGACACTGCACCTACTGACCTGCTCAATTCTATGGAGGCTTACTGTGCTTACTATCTATATATGTTCAGCAGGAAGATGACATTTAAAATAAGTTATGTATTGCGACAACTCTTCCCTTACAGCCTCATTTTCTTGTTGTCACTCAACATTCTCAAAAAGGTTACCTAGGAAATTCAACAGATGTGCTGTGTTTAAAGGCCCTGAATGACATGGAGAACCCCATATTCACTCATGGCTACATACATGGTCACATTGACTCTCCACTGCCCAGGGATGGCAAGCTGCCCCATAATGTTGTGGCCGCTTCTGCTTTATTTAGTGAAGTTAAATCCAGCCTCATCAACAAAAATGAATTCATGTGGTGTCACCCTGGCATCAAGTTCAAAAATTCTCTACAATGAAAGGACAGGGAAAAGTACACTTTACTATAAAATGTTTGAACTTTGTATGTGTACTAAATCTGTAATGTTCTTTTTACTATATCATGACCTGGCATTACATACTGCATGAGGTTCAAATCATTTTACCTGTACATATTGGCAGGCATTGGGTCTTGATTCGGTTTGTATTTCATTCAAAAGGAACTTTTTACACCTGTTTCATGTTCAGGTTGTTATGATGTAGTAAGTGTCAATAGTAGAAATGCTGATTTGATTTATACTCTAGAATGTTTGCTGATCTTCTATGACTCTGCTCTGAATTTTCCTGTTAGCGAATAATACTGTTGGCCACAACCATATACACTATTCTTTGTCTCCATTATGAGGTTGTCTTTCAGTTCTACACACACAAAAAACATACATGCACAATGCATCTTTGGGAGCTGCAACCAATGTCCAGTACACACAAAATACAGAGCAAGATCTAACTACAGTGTAATTTTTGTGTAGGATTCATCCAGTACTGGCAATATGAACATTTTTCTACCTCTCCAGAGAGACTGTCCCTGTAATTATTGAATGTAAGTCTGCTAAATGCCATAAAGGTAAAGTATTTTATCTAATCTTAATTCTGAAGGTACAGACTATGGAAGTGACTTGTAGTGACTGCGATTTGGATGCCCAGCTTCTCTCATTGTCTATGGACAAGCACGTGGTCAACCAAAGTATCATGAATATCATTTGATATTACAGTTTTTTGCTTTCATCTTCCTCGTTCTTGTATGGCTCACTGTCTATTATCCATTGTATATTCATCCAAAAACAACCACAGTAAAGACACACATGGCTTCATTTATAAGCAGTCAGACGTTTAGCATCAAGTGTGAAGCAATTTGACACACAGTGTTTTCAGCTGGAGAGCTGAGTGCTAATTGCATTTAAGTTTTGACACCTTGTGTTTGATTAGAAAGAGGAGTGTTTTAAGATTGGTTGTTTGGAGATAAGTGTGCTTTCCCGATGGGAATTGTGTTTGAAGACCTGCTCAAATGGTGCAATCAATCTGTAATATGACGCTAACAACAGGAACACAGTTTGTAATTCTGGGAATATTGTGATCATTTTCAGGACCGAATAAAAGCAAATGGTTATCTAGCTGACTGTTCAAGATATAGTTTGTAAGCAATTGGGAAAAAGTGTAATTTAAGTAGAGTTTTTAAAATATTTGCAGGAGGGCTGGTGCCCCAGTGACCCTTCATTACATATCGCCACTGGTAAGGCCTATAAAAATAAAGTAAATGAAAGTGGAAAACATCTTGACAATGCACTAGCCTAGTACAAAAACTATGTGTTTTTGTACATATTATATAGTATGTAAAAATGCTGGGCTCCTAGAAACCATGGATTCTGGCACTTCAATCAATCATTCACATCAGTTATCTATCAGCGGCTAAGTGAGGTTCTCTTTCCTCGGCGGATTCATTTTGCCGACGTGCTCACCTCCGTTGTCTATCAGCGGCTAAGCGAGTTTCTCTCTCCTTGGAGGTTTCATTTTGCCAATGTGCTCGCCTCACTTGTGTATTAGCGGCTAAGTGAGTTTCTCTTTTGTCAGCGGTTTCATTTTGGCAACAGAGTCGATTTCTTTGAGCTTCATGCTGTAGCCTCAGACTTCTGGGCTGCCTCGCACTTCCAGGCCGGACAGACTGACATACACACTCCCACGCGTAGACGTGTATATATAAGATGTTTACATGACCTATAGAATGAAGGAAAACTTAAATATAAGTTTCAAGCCAATATTTATACTTCTGTAAAGCCAATTTAATGGCCACTAATTCTCAGTTACCCAAGTCACAATTCCATCCAAGAAAAATATGCATGAGGATATATATTTTTTATTTTATATTAGTAGAAGACTGGGAAAAACACCTTTATCACAATATCTGAGGTGTCCACCACAACTTTAAGGAAAGGCAGGATCTGAATGTTATAGCCATGTAAGTGATGTGAATAAGGCACCTATACTGTATATAATAGATGTGTTTGTATGTGGACTTTGTACTCCAGACAGCAACTAGATCCAAATAAAAAGGAGCATAATAAAGAAATAAGAATAATAGAAGAGGTGTTTAACAAAAGGATCACAGACAAGTAATTTATGCAAGAAAAGCAATAAACACTATGCCCTTTTGACTCTGCAATAACAAATGCTGTCCCATCTTGCATCTACAAAGAATTATCTCTTTCTCACCTCCATAAGGCCTGTCCTGTACAGAGGAGGTGCTTTTACAGTGTAATTGGGTGTCAGTTTTTCACAGTCAAGAAGACTTCCATGTTGCTATTTCCCTGGAGCGCCCATCAGTAGCTCCCAAGCCATGACATCTGAGAGGTTGTTACCCAGAGCTACATGTCTCAAACAACCATGAAGGAATCTGTAGTATGGCCCTACCTTCTTGATGCTACTAACCCTAACCTGACTGTGAACTGGCTTTAAAAACACAACTGTACTTGTTTCATTAATTATTTTACACTCCTGTCTGTCTCTTGGGATCCCAGAGCTGATTGTAGCTTGACTTAGATCTAACACTGACAAAAACGAAAACTCAGGCTAGACAAATCAAGAAATACAGAAACAGCAAGCACTGATATGACTAAATGAAATGCTGAAATAAAAGAAACAGTATCAATGAGAAAAGTATCTAAAGAAAAAATAGTTTCCTTCAAATTAGAAAAGTCGATGCAGAAAACTCACATAATGCATATAATGAAACAGACAGATGGTTCCAAGAGATGTGGGAGAAACCCATGGCACTTCGACATTGAGGTAGAGTGTGGAAAATGCAGTAAAATGTAACCTTCTGTTGTGGTGTGTAGGTGTGTAGGCAAAGAGTGGAAACAATACTGGATAAACAGAGGAATTAGCCTTGGAACTAATGGAGATCATACAAGCACTAGAAGAAGACTCTGCCAGGAAACAGAAAATACTACCAAACAAAGAATCAATCAGCATGAAATTGGAATCAGAAGCTGCTGCTACTGGTATCCCAGCGTCAAAGTACTCAGACTCTCAGAAGCTAAATATGGTAAACTTGTAGAACCAAAGAAAATAATCAGTGGACCCAAAGACCCAATATTCAAGGCCAGTAAACAAAAAAGGAAATTAAAAGAAGAAAGAAGAAGTAAGAAATGTATGTGGTAACTAATTTAGTGATGCTACTGTTGGGTATCCATGCCATTTAACACCTGTAGTTACGTCTTCCATTAGGCTCAATTCAAGGAACTGGAAACAGTTTAAAACAATAGCAATACTCCTCAGTGTCTTCCTAGAGTTAGGGATATTTCAGGGAAAGTATCAGATAAAACTAACAGAAGGAGCACCCCCATGTGCACTATCAGCGAACCAACATATTCTTTTTCTACACCTATACAAAGGCAGTACTGTATAGGAAGAAGGACATGTGAGTAATCTGGAGAAATGAAGAACCCACAGAATGGTATGCTAGTTTGAGTGTGGTGTCAAAATCCAATAGAAACATCCAAATTTATGTGGACTTCACTAGACTCAATAAAATGTGATGAAGCGTTCTCAGGATCCATGGTGAATCGGAGTGAGCGCAAGATATTTTAAAAAATAATGCAACTCAGATGTCATGAGTGTTGATGAATGCAAGAACGATGAGCAGCCGTGGAGCTTAATGGAGAAAAGGTCAATTATACGTTCACGTAGTGGAGGTTGATTGGTTAAGTTGTCCCTCATTAATACTCCCCATATCATTTAATATACTTGCACTCAGAAAGAGTATAAGAGGTCTGAGTAGGAGAGAAAGAGGAAGAAGAGAAAAATCAAGGAGATTCAATGAAAGGAGAATAGAATTGGGCAGCAGAAGCCAGTGCAGTTGTGAGGAGGATGCTTCACAGTGGAGTGAGGTGCTCCAGGGGTAGATCTATCCCGTTCAGCTGAGGTGCAGGTGCAATCAGAATGCTCCAGGGGTCCTGTGGGTACCGCCAGAGGTGGCAGGATGAGGGAGCCGGGCTCAGTATGTTCCAGCAGGCAATAACGGAAGGTGGTTGGGATGGGAACCACTTTAAGGAATGAATTCGCTGGTGTCTCAGCCCTGCTCAGCATGCCTGTCAGGAGAACACTGGAGAAAGCAATGAAAGGAATGATTCAGGCTGATTTTATTCTTCATTTGAACTATTTATTGCATTTATATGTTAATTGATTTTAACTTCCTGCCCTGTACTGTTTTTAAGAATTATTTAATGAAGGCATTTTTACACCTCACTTTGTTTTGGACACTTTTGGTTTTTAATAAAAGTACCATGCACTTTTACACCTTACTTGTTGTTCTTTGCCCTCATTCTCCCAATTGATTAAGACGAATATACCTTAACAGCAGACCATGGATGGAGTGGTGGACAAGTGAGATTCTTCATGGGAATGGTGAATTAAGTTGATAATGTTTCCCTTCATTTGTTTTCTATCACAAAGCCATTGAGAGATCTATTGAAAGACTTCAGTCAATTGACATGAGATGTACAACAAAAGAAAGCCTTTGAAGATGTTAAAAAATAGCTCAGCTCATCAGGAACCCTGGTTCATCACAGCCTCAAAAGAGAGACCGTCATTTCAGCAAATGTGTCCTTTTATGGCCTTGGGAAAATGCAGATACAGCAACACAGTGGTAGGTAAGGAATAGTCGTACAGTACTTATCTAGGGGTCTAATATCCACACAAACAGAAACTGAAAAATACAGTATGCTCTTGCAGTGGCATGAGCCTGTGAAGCTTGTGCATACACTCACCTAAAGGATTATTAGGAACACCATACTAATACGGTGTTTGAGCCCCTTTCGCCTTCAGAACTGCCTTAATTCTACGTGGCATTGATTCAACAAGGTGCTGAAAGCATTCTTTAGAAATGTTGGCCCATATTGATAGGATAGCATCTTGCAGTTGATGGAGATTTGTGGGATGCACATCCAGGGCACGAAGCTCCCGTTCCACCACATCCCAAAGATGCTCTATTGGGTGAGATCTGGTGACTGTGGGGGCCATTTTAGTACAGTGAACTCATTGTCATGTTCAAGAAACCAATTTGAAATGATTCGAGATTTGTGACATGGTGCATTATCCTGCTGGAAGTAGCCATCAGAGGATGGGTACATGGTGGTCATGAAGGGATGAATATGGTCAGAAACAATGCTCAGGTAGCCCATGGCATTTAAACGATGCCCAATTGGCACTAAGGAGCCTAAAGTGTGCCAAGAAAACATCCCCCACACCATTAAACCACCACCACCAGCCTGCATAGTGGTAACAAGGCATGATGGATCCAGGTTCTCATTCTGTTTACGCCAAATTCTGACTCTACCATTTGAATGTCTCAACAGAAATCGAGACTCATCAGACCAGGCAACATTTTTCCAGTCTTCAACTGTCCAATTTTGGTGAGCTCGTGCAAATTGTAGCCTCTTTTTCCTATTTGTAGTGGAGATGAGTGGTACCTGGTGGGGTCTTCTGCTGTTGTAGCCCATCCGCCTCAAGGTTGTGCGTGTTGTGGCTTCACAAATGCTTTGCTGCATACCTCGGTTGTAACGAGTGATTATTTCAGTCAAAGTTGCTCTTCTATCAGCTTGAATCAGTCGGCCCATTCTCCTCTGACCTCTAGTATCAACAAGGCATTTTCGCCCACAGGACTGCCGCATACTGGATGTTTTTCCCTTTTCACACCATTCTTTGTAAACCCTAGAAATGGTTGTGCGTGAAAATCCCAGTAACTGAGCAGATTGTGAAATACTCAGACCGGCCCGTCTGGCACCAAAAACCATGCCACGCTCAAAATTGCTTAAATCACCTTTCTTTCCCATTCTGACATTCAGTTTGGAGTTCAGGAGATTGTCTTGACCAGGACCACACCCCTAAATGCATTGAAGCAACTGCCATGTGATTGGTTGATTAGATAATTGCATTAATGAGAAATTGAACAGGTGTTCGTAATAATCCTTTAGGTGAGTGTATATGCTTGAGCACATCTACAAACTATAAATTGTTGATCTCATTGCTTCAGACAAACCCACCAAGGGATGAACGTCCCCCAAGCACTCTCAGATACAGACTGAGGTTCATTTACAAGATTGTACATGTTTCTGGAAAACAATTGGTGTTACCTAATACATTATCATGAGCAGCAATTGGACTTGAAGACAAGAATGCAGAGTCCATGTTGATCACATTTTGCAACATATACAGGCAACAGAAACAAGAAAACATTTTTGAAATGCAAGCCAGACTTGAAGACAAATAAGAACATACACAGATAAAGGCTGGCCTGAACACCAGAAATCAATTCCAGAGTATCTCCTGGCATAATGGTCTGAAAAATCTGACATCCACATAGTAAGTGGAATCCTCATTCCTGATCTCATGCACAAAACAACCCATCCAGTGGCTTGGGCTGTCGAGGGACATCAAGGAGTTGTTGGAGAGAAGTGACATCTACTGTCAGTGGTCACATAAGAGAACATAACCTTTACTGACAAACCCAAGCAATGGCACAGAGTTGCAGCTGCTCTCTTTATCTATATTGTAATGCTAGACTATTACTCAAGATGCAGTGTTATAAATATGACAATGCTGACAACTGGAGCCCTGGAAACATTCATGACTGATAATGGTCCACAGCTTGCTTAGTCAGACTCTGTTCAAGCATAAAATTTCAGTTACAGGGTGCAGTATGTGCAGTAAAGCAAATACAAGACAAAAATAAAGACAAGAGAGAAAGTTATTTTGTCCTACAGATTAACTCCATTGGTATACCTCCTGCAGAATTCCTGATGGGGAGAAAAATAAGATTATTGATTCTGGTTTCTCCTACAACACATAGGCTGGTATTACCAGATCTTTAAGCTTTCAAAAGTAAAAACAGAATTTTAAAGAAGGATCAGGATAGAAAGTATGGATCACTACAGTACAAAAACATTAACAGTCCAAAACTGAGATTGAATATTGTGTACACTGAACAGGGAAGGTAAAAAAGAACAAAACAGCTTTATGTTCTTCCAGATCAAGATTAAACAGAACAAGTGTGTGTTGATGACCATCTCCTGCATCCCTCCTCAAAGACTGGACTTGCAAGAAAGCAAAATAGCTTTGAATAAAATTAGCCGCTTTTCCTTAAGCAGACTTAAAAGCTGCAGGTAAGCCCATTTTCCCATTTTAACAAAGATGATGACTTCAAAAACTGACAAATATTTTTAATGGGAGTTCTTCCAAATTTCTAAAGGGTGCACAGTATGCTTTATCTGTGGTAGCTCGGGGGCATAACGTGACACACAACTGTATTTATTAATAGTGCCTGTTGACCCCGACTCTCTTGTTTCACTGATACAATGTCTTACTTGTGTTTCTGAATGGATGAGTAGTAAGTTTCTCAAACTAAATAAGGAGAAAACAGAAATTTTAGTGATTGGCAAAAATGGAGTTTGTTAGAAATAAACCTGATGCATTAGGATTAAAAGTCAAGACGGAGGTAAAGAATGTAGGGGTAACTATTGACTCTGATCTAAATTTTAAATCACATATTAATCAGATTACTAGGACAGCATTTTTTCACTTAAGAAATATAGCAAAAGTTAGACCTCTTATAACATTGCAAGATGCTGAGGAATTAGTTCACACTTTTGTTTTCAGTCGACTAGATTACTGTAACGCACTCCTCTCAAGACTACCCAAAAATGACATCAATAGATTGTAATGAGTACAGAATGCAGCTGCCAGAATCTTAACTAGGAAAAGAAAATCCGAGCACATCTCTCCAGTTTTGATGTCACTACACTGGTTACCTGTGTCATTCAGAATTGACTTTAAAATACTGCTTATGGTTTACAAAGCCTTAAATAATCTCACTCCATCTTATATTTCAGAATGTCTTACACCTTACACTCCAAATCGTAACCTTAGATCTTCAAATGAGTGTCTGCCTATAATCCCAAGGGCTAATCTTAAAAGAAGTGGTGAGGCGGCCTTCTGCTGTTACACACCTAAAATCTGGAATAACTTACCAATAGAAATTCGCCAGGCTAATACAGTGGAGCACTTTAAAACACTGCTGAAAACACATTACTTTAACATGGCTTTCTCATAGCTTCATCTTAGTTTAATCCTGATGCTCTGTATATTTAATTAGTCATTATTATCGTTCACAGTGGCTCCGAAATCCATACTAACCCCTACTTTCTCTTCTGTTCTTTTCCCAGTTTTCTGTGGTGGTGATCTGCGCCACCACCACCTAATCAAAGCACCGTGATGTCCTAACATTGATGGATTAAAGGCCAGAAGTCCACATGACCATCATCATCAAGTTATTCCATGAGAACCCTGAATACAATAAGGACTGATTGAGGTCATTTATGTTAGGTAGAATGCCTAGAGGGGGCTGGGCGGTCTCGTGGCCTCAGAACCCCTGCAGATTTTTTTTTTTTTTCCTCCAGCCATCTGGAGTTTTTTTTTTTTTGTTTTTTTCTGTCATCCCTTGTCATCGAACCCTACTTGTGTTCTATGTTAATTAGTGTTCCCTAATTCTATTTTCTTATTTACTTTGTCATTTACCTCTTTCTTCATCATGTAAAGCACTTTGAGCTACATTATTTGTATGTATAAATAAATGTTGTTGTTGTTGTTATTTGAGATACCTGAGAAAAAACGGGCCTATCCTGAGAAATTTCTGTAATACTGCAGACTATAATGAAATTGGTCCACTGAGAGTAAAGTTGCTGTATGTGGACATACAGACATGACAATGCCAGGAGGTACTTTTGCATTTTTTCTGAATGTACATAAAAAGGATACAGGTGGCTGCTCTATATATAGTCACGTAATCATTCCTGTGAGAGAACAAGGCTTTGGAATTATATTCCAAATCGAGTGTTGGCGCTGCCACCTTAAGCCACTCCTTTCGTTTTCCCTTCAAGCCCAAAGAATGATGGCAAGAAGATCTGTGATCTCACTCTCAGTTCTGGAAATATGAACTCATCACCTCTTCCGGACTTAAATAAGCCATCACCAAACATTTAGGCAGTCTCGACAAAAACATGTGCTTCAGAAGACGTTTCTTCACGACAGCTGTCATTATAATGCAAAACTTTTTTTTTTCAAAAATCTTCAATAATACAGGGATCACCATTGGTGACCCAACCCTCTTTTTATTACTAGTTAAGGTTCTGAAAACATTAACATTACAGAGGTGTAAAAATTAAGTGCTTGTCCTATGCATCAGGCAGCAAACGTTAATGACATGGGTGGAATGTGATGAAGGTCTTATGCTGGCTCTATCATTGTGAAGGAGACATAATGTCCTCAGCTATCCCATTTATTTGTTTTATGAAAGTCTGATACTCCCTGGATAGTTCAACATACACTTTTCCCTGTGGAATCTGTTTTCTGTTGTATTGTGCTCTACTTTTTCTATGACACGTTGTTCTTTAGTTAAAAACTTCTATTTCAGGTAAATCAGAACTATTTTAGCTCTGTGTTTCCATGTTCAAGTCAATCCCCATTCACTATTTGTAAGATGGCGTCATTTCCTATATACAGTACCCTTGTCCTAGTCAGCCTATATTAATCACTGAGCTTGTTTGGGGCTGATCTCATGTGATCTTTGTGTGCTGCTCTTTCACACTACTGATCAAGGTCAGGGCATCAGTCTAAGCCCTGTCTCCGACTTTTAGTGATTATAATTTAACACCTTGTTGGCAGATAAAATGATGAAATTCATTGAACAGCAGATTGCAGGCAATCCATGACTGCTTAATTCTGCAGTCAGACAGGTTGTGCTTTCCAGACAGAACATCTGCAGTTAACCTCATTATTTCCGAAAAGGTTTACATCCCAAACATGCATCTCTATTCAGAGTAAAAATGAACAAGATATCTACAAAAGGTTTACCTAAGATTTATTTTGAATATATTATAGGGTAAAATGGACTTATTGCTACTATTCATAATAAAAAGCAGGATGTGTACAGATGAGAGAGAGACCTATATTACTGCTTCAGACACAAAGCTAATCCAAATGCTTTTAAATCCCAAGCAAAGACATTCATTTTTTTTCTAGGTTACTCTGGGCCGTATGATATTGTGTATTAGTCTACAATATCCCACAACAGAGACTGTCTCCTCTAAATGAAGCTGATATTTCTCTCACGTTATGTATGTGTGGGTGTCTTTAATGTGAGTCAAGTGACATTTTACAGTAAAACTACTTGTTGATTAGATTTAATTATTCAGAAAAAGCTTTTTTAAAAACAATTAAAAATGCAATTCTCACTTAGAGGATATGTGCAGAACTTTTTTAAAACCTGGCAGGATCTAATCAATAACATTTTAGATTAAGCTCTTAAAGCACTGAGGAAGCAGATTCTCTCCCCCTTTCTTTTTCTTCTCCATTTATCTTTATTCGGTTATTAATTCATCGATTTACTAGCTTTAAGTTTTACTCTGTTGGCCATGCTCTCTTTCTCTGGGGTAGGGGTTGATTTGTTTTCAATCCTATTTTTGTAAAAATGTATCTATTTGTATGGAATGTTGTGTGATTTCAATAAAATCAATACAATTAAAAAAATAAATAAAAATGTATTAAAATATTGAATATCAGCTATTAATTTTTGAGTCTCAAAACAATCATTTTTAGTAATTATCTTTGAAGCTAATAATAAATCTCAGTGGCAAATATTTTTTTTTGAATTCTCTTAAACGCAGCACCAGGCCATCCTCTGACCTGTTCAGTTCAGTTTAGTGCTGTAGCATGCCAGTCTCAGCAGCTGGTGGTAACAAAGTGGTAATGAACACTGGATGGGGTGCCAGTCCATCACACTGCAACATATAATTCAAATGCCTCTATAAACATTTCATCAAATATCATTTACTGAAGTCAATTGCATTGATTACTTGGGAAAGCTCAATATAATACATGGGCCCTTATTTTGCTTATAAAATGTGAAGAAAGCCTTGTCTGTGAAAAATTGAAAGTTACCAAGAGAAACAAAAAAATAGACTTGACTTTTGAATTAAATGTTGATTTACATTAAAACGACTATTTCCAAATGCTAGATATGTCACGTATCTACAGGTTTTTATCAGCACCATGCATTGTTCAGCTTGCACCGTTACAGAAGTGTCTGAAATGACTGTAAATGGCTTAACTCCCATCTTCTTTAAGAAGCAAATAGTGGACAGCAAAGGGAGAAATTGCCATAAAATAAAAAAAAGTATGAATTAGCGTAAGCTGCTCTAATTTGGGGTGTTCATAAGAAAGGTAACATTTTACCTCATGATGTAGAAGTACATAATAAACAAGAATGGTTACATTGGGTGTGTCGAGGATGGATAGGATTAGAAATGAGTACATTAGAGGGTCAGCTCATTTTGGATGGTTGGGAGACAAAGTCAGAGAGGTGAGATTGCATTGGTTTGGACATGTGCAGAGGAGAGATGCTGGGTAAATTGGGAAAGGGATGCTAAGGATAGAGCTGCCAGGGAAGAGGAAATGAGGAAGGCCTAAGTGAAGGTTTATGGATGTGGTGATAGAAGACATGAAGGTGATGGGTGTGACAGAGCAAGATGTAGAGGACAGAAAGATATGGAAGAAGATGATCCACTTTGGCAACCCCTAACAGGAGCAGCCCAAAGAAGAAGAAGAAGGAGATTATATCACATATTTGAAATATTAAAATGTGTGCTTCAATTTTAATGTTTAAAGTCAAAATATTTTCAATTGTAAAAGAATGTTCTCGTTTTTCACCCACTGGTAGAGGTCAGTTGTGGGCTAGATAGCTACTAAAGGATAAAAAATAACACATTTGTTAGTACTCACCTTGAATTTGTCTAAAATGATACCCACTCACTCATGTTTGAAATTAATCGTTTTTAACTTTTTGACAGTTGCTCTCACAGGGTTAGTACGACCGGTAAAGAAACATATATCTACAAAAATGTGTGATCTTCATGTTCAGCAAACTCAAAATAGAACAAAATAAAACTCCACATGCCTATATTACCATTCTGTTTAAAGGTTGTGAAGAGGATTAACTTTGGCCAGTCATTTTCATTTGGAGGTGAACCCCTGGGATCAGTTAGTGTGGAACGCACAACTCCAAGTCCTTCTGATCATTTTTGCTGTAGACTCCTATTGGCTTACTCTAGATCATAAGGGTGTGATTTCCTGCACAAAATATGGTCCAAAAATAGGGTTTTTTAGGGTGTAGACTCAGGTAAAAATAAAATATATTTACTTGTACTAAAAATATACTTTAATATCAGAAAGTACATTTCTAACACAATATAGTTTTTGTGTGCTAAAGATAAGTGCAAAGAAAATACAATACAAATGTACTAATTAAAAATACATTGAATACTTCAGTGTACGTAATCTAAATATGCTAATTTGCACTAATACTTGTACTCAGACAAAGTGTACTACCGCTAAAATATATAAAAATGTGTTATTAGTGCATTACTTAATACTGTGCTATACATGCTTTAAATAAAAGTTCAATTTTGGTGTACTTTCATACACTATTATTACGTTCATTTTCAGTATATTTTACTGCACTTCTGGGATATAATATACAGAAACTACGCTATATTTGAGTTGTAAATACATTTGAAATGTATCACAAATATGTTTTCAATGTATTATCCTTGCATTTTGATTGAAATATAAATATATTTCCTATATATTATAAGTGTATTTACAAGTCTCTAAAATGTGGATTCAAATATACTTAGGTAGAAACAAAGTTCATTTATGAAAGTACAGAAATAATAAAAAAAAGCATATTTAAGCAAATCTTAATGGTGTCTCAAAATAGCACATTCAAGTACACTTAGTTGTATTAAAGTATATATTTAGTTAAACTAATTATATTACATTAGCACACTTAGTACAAAATTAGTGCTTGAAAAGAGCACACTTTTAACACAATAGGTGAACTTAAATTAAGCGTATTTTAGTGCACTTTTTTTTTTTTTTTACCTGGGGAGGGCTAAAATTGGGCCGGACAAATAGCTTGATGTCTTGTATAACTAGACATCAAGACAAGCGGTATATCATATGTGGGGCGTTTTCTTGTGCAGGCGAGAAGGCGCCAGCCACTGAAGTGATTTCAAAGCACTCATAAGCAGCAAAAGTGAGAGCTTGGCTGTGGAGCAAGAGATACGGCTAATTCGAATTAGGTTCACTTAGGTTAAAGTGCTAGATCTCTCCTAGCCTGGTCTAGATGTCACTTAAAACAAACAAAATGTCTTCCCTTTATTGGTTCAAGGCAGGAACATGCCAAGAAGGTTAGCTGCTTGCACTCTGTTGTTCACATGTGCCTTCATTTACGTATAGTGCAGAGGGTCTCAGCACTTATTTTTAAAGGGTTCTTCCTTACACATATAAAATTAAGTGAACACTAGCCTGCATTCTGCATAAGAAAAAGAAACCATCAAGACAAACTGTCCCTTGATGATGCACTCTTCCATCATGTGTAAGATATACTGCCCACATTTCTCATGCTGCCTCTGTTACTGACCTCCTTTATTTAGGAACGACAAATCACCTTACAATTTACTACTGATTAGTGATTAAGCCAGATACAAATACAGTAATGAAAAGAAGTGGCCTTTCCTGGCCTACCACAAACCATGACAGAGTAATTCTGCATGTCCTGCACCCCTTGTTCTTGCCCAACCTTTCTTTACTGTCCTATTTTGGACTTGTGACTTTTCTCCTTGCCTTTTCACTACAAACCCATCCTCTGAGCTCCAGTCACATGGCTATGGAAGATTATCCAATGACAGCAGTAAAACATGTCCAATTTTAAGATAATAATTAATAATAAAAAGAACCAAGTTTGAATTGAGCTTTTTAATTAACACAAGTTCACATTTATTGTAGCAAAAACAAAATATGTTTAGTAAATGCATGAAAAATATTTTTGCCTTTTAATAAAAATCAAGCAAAATCTTTTGTTTATAAAAAAAAACCCAATACAGTCATGAAGGAAGCCCAATGTTTAATGGTATAGAAAAATAAAAATGAAATAATTGATACTTCCTTAGGAGAAAAGAACAAAGCTTGGAATTTTGCCTTAAAACATCTTGACAGATGATGAAAAGGACCATTCAGTTTTATATGGAAAGTCTCTTGAAAGAATATTCATTCATCTGATTACTTTGAATCTCAGATCAATTTAGGGTTGCGTGAAGAAGCATCAATACAAGTCTCCGTAGGAAATCAGTCATATCTCATTAGGTGACTGCAGAAGTTGCACTTCTGGTGAAGAACAACTTGAACGCTCTCTTGTCTACCTCCTCTGAAACCCTCTGTTGTGTGGAAACATAAGCACACTGACCTCAGGCAGGATGAGAAAGAAGGTGTGATTCAGTCAGTCAGCCATTTTCCAACCCACTATATCCTAACACAGGGTCATGGGGGTCTGCTGGAGCCAATCCCAGCCAGCACAGGGCGCAAGGCAGGAACAAATCCCAGGCAGAGTGCCAGCCCACCGCAGGACACACACACTAACCCAGCACACACTAGGGACAATTTAGGATTGCCAATGCACCTAACCTGCATGTCTTTGGACTGTGGGAGGAAACCGGAGCATCTGGAGGAAACCCACGCAGACACGGGGAGAACATGCAAACTCCATGCAGGGAGGACCTGGGAAGAGAACCCGTGCCGCCCCAGGTGTGATTCAGTGGCATGTAAAGATTCCTTTAGCCATCTCTCTATTATCAAACTTGTTTAATTGCATCCAGTGTCATAGGAGCCTGAGACTACCTGGCACAAAGAACTCACTAACCCTGTGGGTACGTGGATCCACTTAATATTCTGAGCCAATCTAGATAAATAACATAGCAGACTTTGCTTTGCCCTAGTGCTATATCTATCCATACTCTTTAAAAGCTACTGAATCAAAATTTTAGGCCTTAATGGTACAGGGCCTAACCCACCACCATTGGGTATAATTTAGAGTCACCAATAATCCGGGGAAAACCACCATGCACGCAGAACATGCAGACTCCACACTGACAATGATCAGGCTGGGATTTGGAGCTCACATTCTTGGGCCGAGACACACTGCCTCCCATGTATCACCTGGGATTCCTTCATAGTAGCTTCATTTCTCTTTATTATCTCACCCATTTCATGCATTTTTATTTCTTGTTGAAAAGATTCTCCATATTCTCTTATCGTTCCTGTCTATTAACCATTACTAGTCCTTGAAATCTTAACATTTCAAACCAGGTTTAAATTGTTTTAGGAGTTGATGGAGTAACATGCTGCTTTAAATATGTTTGGTGTTATTATGTTTAAAAACAACCTAAATAAACATGACTTATTTTATACTAAAAACTTTATTAGCCTTTTCAAATACGAAGTAAAAATCTGCAGCTTTGTCAGATTTTCTAAATGCATGCTCATTTTACTAAACTTTCATATGTTGAATACATGAATGAGATTTGATAAATATTTCATCAGACATGCCCAATATATACTCAAATATTTCATACTATATAAAATACAGTTTTTATAATGTCCAAAAGTGTTTGATGTGAACATATTTTTTATGAAACATTCATGATATCTAGATTCTGGTTGTATACTTTGTCTTCATAACATCATGCTAGAAACATGAAAATTATGTCTTACTCTTCATTAATTTTTATTTTACGTAAATTAATAAAGGACAAAAAAATGTTTTCTTTGTTTGACACACAGCTGGAATTAAAATCTAACTTTTTAAAAAATTAATCTTGCTCCGTAGATTATTTGTTGTTTTGGTCTTTGCTAGTGCCTTACAAAATCAACCAGGCAGGAGATAAAATTAAAAAGATGTTCCTGTAGGGAAAACAAGATAAGGTCTCAACATAATTGCTTTTCTTTCACTTGGTCCTATAATGGATTTGTTGACATTTTCACATCTAAAATGCCACATTTAAATTTGAATCTTGTGTAGTATAGCGGCACTAAACAAATCATGCAGGCTACTGTCTTGACCGGTTACCTCGGCTTCATACAGTTCAGATACCTATCCACTTTGTAAACTAATCTTTTTTGTTGCAGGTCTATTGCTTCAGCAAAATGTAGGAATTAACCATGGAAAGGACCTCAGCTAATTTTAATGCAGGTAAGCATTAAGCTCAAGGGAAGCTGCTGATTCACACTATTTTTTAAATAAACATTGTGATGATATTTTTACTAGTTCCACTATGAGCAGCATATTCAATATATGTGAAGTTCAAATTTTTATGGGGCTAATTTAGAAACACCAAACAACCAGACACCTTTTGGATGTGGAAACCAACAAGAGAACTCAGAAAAAGCGCAAACTGTCCCAAGGAGAATTTGGAAACTTACGTAGCACTGATAGTGAAGGGGCTGGGAATCAAACCCAAATCCCTGGAGCTGTAAGGCTGCTGTTCTAACCATTTTACAACTTTGGCTTGAACATATGTTTTATATCCGATGCCACCCCACTGACTAATGAAAGGAGTTCATGCCATCTGAAATATTCATCCACAAGGTCACATTGTCAACATGTCGCACCTTATTTAATTCTAGAAGTTTCAAGTCAGTCTTCAATATCTGTATTTCTGTGTATAAAATTTGAGCATATGAAGTATTTTGTAATTTTAAAATGTACATGCTTCAACATTTTTAAATAAACAATATCAATATCCATCTGCAATAATTACTTAGATAAAAAAATATTAAAAAATGTAAATTGAGTGTTTGTAGCTGTTACAATATTTTCATTACTGTGTGACAGAACAGGGCACTTTGAAACTGCATTTGCATTATTTTATGCATAGGTAGATATGGAGGTATTTACGTCTTTCCTAAACACCTTCATGAAAGAGTTATTAGAATTTTTTCATTGGATTTACTTTGGTAGATCCCAGTAACAATGCTTCACGAGATCTGTGTCACTTAAGCCCAACATAAAGCATCACGTTCTCCCATATTGTCTTTGTTTCATACTTCAGATCAGCTTCATGGTGAACTTCCCTCCTTCGGCCCCATCTCCACCACCTCCACCTCCTCCCCCACTCCCTCCTGAAATGTGGGGCACAAAGTCAATTGTGGCATTGTGTTTAATCTGGCCTTTGCCCCGACTCCAGAAAAACATGAAGACAAAGCAGATTGCCACTGAGCTGAGGAAGGAGAGGAAACCCATGGTCATGGCAATAATGAGAGTTTTGGCATCAAAAGGGAATGGACGTGAGCCTTGGGCAGAAGCATTGTGGTTTGGAAAACCAGGCTGAGGAACTGAAAACCCTTGTACTAGCAACAGGACCGAAAGGGTATCATTTCCAGCAGCATTGCTGGCCACACAAATGTAGTTTCCTCCATCTTGAACTTGAGCATATCGTACTTCTAGACTGCCATTAGATAGAACTCTGATTCTACCACTGCTAGAAAGACGTGCCCTTTGAGGTGATATCCAAGAAATATTTGGAATCGGATCTCCTTCAGCCTTGCAAGAAAAGACAACTGTACTTCCTTCCTCCACCGTGAACTCCTGGAACTTCAGATCTACTATTTTAGCTTTCGTACAAGTGAAATATCCTGGAAGGACAGCATCTGTAAAGTCCTTAAATTCCCGACCTTGGGCTGTCTCTGGAGAGGAACATGTGGGCTGATGATTATCAAAATTCAAACGGAGTCGCCTGCGAATGATCCAGAGAAGACGGCAGTCACAAGCTAAGGGATTTCCATCGAGACGAAGTGTCTCCAGGTTACCAACAGAGTGGAAAACATTCTCCTCAAGTGTAGGCAGGAGGTTAGTGGAAACATTGAGAAGTCTGAAATAAGAAAGGCCACGGAAAGCCCCAGGCTCAATATTCACCAGGCTCCCCCCTGAAAGATGTAATTCCTGAAGTCTAAGGAGATCGCTTAAAAGGCTTCCCTTGATGACTGAAATTGGATTATATGAGAGGTCTAGAAAACGAAGGTAGACTAAGTGCCGGAGAGCCATATATGGAACAGAACTCAGGTTGCAGCTTGTTATGGATAAAGAGGTCAAGTTAAGACCTATGAGGCTGTTGCGGCCAAAAGTATCCAAATATGGACATTGTGCAATCTCCAGAGTCCTCAAACGATGAAGTCTACGAAATGAATGGTTCAATACAATATTGAGTTGAATCCTCTTAAATCGCAGTATGGAAAGACTTGGCAAATGTGCAAGGGCTTCAGTTGGGACTGAAGTCAAATTGCATCTGTCCAGAGTTAGCTCTTGAAGGTTGTGCAATCCACTGAAAGCCTGATGGGAAAGAAAAACCAAATCATTTTCCCCAGCTTCTAACTGCCTTAGGTTAGAAAGCTCTTTGAATGTGTAATCTAACAAAACAAGTATCTCATTCTCACTGATGTCCAGGAATCTAAGGTTTGTGAGGCCAGCAAAGACCCCAACTGGGAGAATCTTAAGCCGGTTATTCCTTAAATGCAGAGTCCTGAGGCTAAGTAAATTTCTGAAGACCCCTGGTTCAATTGTGGAAATGTAATTTTCACTTAGATATAGATCTTTAAGTTGTGACAGTTCTGAAAATTCATCCAGGCCCAGGGTTTTCAGTCGATTCTTGCTAAGGTCTAAGACCTCAGTATTCATGGGGATCTTCATGGGTACTGTTGTCAGGCGTTTCCGTGCACACTGAACAGTCCTCTGTTCAGATACGCATTCACATCTTGTGGGACATGGCAGTGATGATTCAGCCAATGCCATTGCCAGACTCGCCAAGAACAGCAGGAAGCAGATCATTTTTCTGCAACCATCTCCAGAGATCATCTTGTTTTCTGCCTGTGTGAGATAGAAAGTTTTTTATTACTCAACATACAAAAAAACACATACATATATGTATTAACATTATCAGTAGGATATTAATTTATTTTGTTTAACCAATATTACAATTCAAATTGATTATATATGTTCTATTTATCCCAAGTGAATAACTAAACATCTTGGGTGAGCACTTCTGCATTTAAGGCTAGAAGAAAGAAGTTATCCTTTTCAGAACAAGTAGATGGAGCCAAACACCAAAGACAGAACAATTATAAATCATTCCAACCAAATTTTAAACAGCGGTATTGTGCATCTCACAAATTTTAAATATGTGAGTTATTTAGGTTCAGACTTACGTACTTCAGTGTACTAAAGCTAATGTGCACACCTCATGTCTGGCTTTCTCTTTTATAGATTCTGCTGCTCGTCTCAAAAGAAAGGTACAATCCTTACTAAATTTAAGTTGATTATTTTTCTTTCCATTTAATCATATAACATAGAATGTAAAAAAATTAAAAGGAAATGTATTTTAAAGAGGAATGTTTCAGTCATAGTCACCTAGGCAGTTCAACTGGAAACATTGTGAGTAGTCACATTCTAAACATGGACTCCTTCTTCTATAAACCTAAAAAGACTTTAAGGTTATTGGTTCTAGTACATTCACTGCAGTTTCTTTCTCTGATTTGATTAGGTAGCCATTGTTGATCTTGTACATAAATGTACTGCATGAGTTATGTAAGAGAGATGTAGCCAATGAAGTAGGATCCCTACTGAAGATTATTGTTATTATTATGGGGTGAAAACGAGAGAGAGAGAGAGAGAGACAGTCAGCACTGAGCATACTTGTTTCTAGAATCAGATTGTAGGGTGCCTGAGATGTGGCCAAATGTACCAACCTACAAACTACTTTATAAAAAATTGGTTTAATAGTAAGTTACTGATCTTTAGTGAAAAAATATATTGTTTCCATATATAGTACCTCTTCTATTTATAATATTTGTGAAAAATAAGTATGGCTTCATTCTAAAGGTAGAGTATCTAATAGTGAATACTCAGCATCCTGTTTATATCGCTTCTTTGTATGAAGATCTCTTTGAACTGTTAAATACTGTTTAACAAATACTGTAATATTGAATTCCTAGATGTTCATAAAACAGAATAAACAAAACATCTGACATCTGTGATATTATATTACCAACACTCTGGAGTAAATGTTACCTAGCTGGAACTCTTCTAAGTCCAGGTTGTCAACATAAGTCCTCCTCCTTGTCTTTTCACCACCCCAGTCAATTAATTACTGGTAATTAAGTTTATTTTCAGGTAGCATTATGTATAGAATACCCATTCAAAAGTTGCTATGCACACAGATCAATTACAAATACAAATGAAACAACTTTTAATTGCAATTAAATACAGGGGTTGGTGATACAAGCTAAATTATACATCAAATATTTACATATTTTTGAAAGGTAGTAGTAAATATCACAGCATAGACCTAAAAGTCTAAAAATGTCTAAAAAAAAGTCCTTCTGACTTAAGATATATCAAAATGATTATTTTTTTTAACTTGATATCAAGCAATATTTATTTTTATTGTATTTGAACAGTCATTTAAACTCCAATTTAAAAAAATCAAACAGAGAACACATTTACCAAACAATAAATACCGTTTAAAAATTAAACCTGTCTTTCAGCAGTTCAAAAGATCTCCTAAATAAAAAGTCCACAATGTGTCACCAGGCATGTAATGTTTGTGCACAACTTGGAATACAAAGTACGCCAGAATTAAAGTGTGTCACGTGTCTGAGAGCAGAAAAATAGTCAATTTATGAAGAATACAGTTGGCACCAGTTTGACATGGGAAAGGGAGAACACATGAGGTGCCATATTGTGGATGGAATAAGATAAAGAGTACTGCATGTACGGAACGCTGCACATGTCAGATTGATGCTGGCTGCGTACTTTTTAAAGGTTGCAACATTACAATGCTAAAGCACTGCATACCCAGCAAAGTATGCAAAAGCAAGAATAAACAGTCTGCCATTAAACTGTGTGTATTCAATACATGAGTGTGTGTGAATGTGAATCAATATGTGCACCAGCATTTTGACAGTACTCAAATCATATTTTCTTTTTTTAAAAGGCAGCTCATTTGTGGCCAAGTAGCATGCTACATCTGTCCTTCCATATTCACAAAGAAAGCCCACTATTCATTCTTGCATTTGCATACAATGCCAGGTCTGCAGAAGCATTGCGAGCGAGCCAATTCAGTGTTTTTTACATGCAGCTCACTCTGTCCATAATGTGCCACCTCGTGTGTTCTCCTTTCTCCATATCAAACTAATGCTGGTGGTATACTTTGTATTCCTAATGTACGGAAACATTGCAATGTAGTTTCAAGTAAATATATATTTTTTTAGCTAACTGAAATAAAAGGAGCACCAACAGTTTTCAGATTAGCATGTGAGATTTCTTATTACATGTACTGAAAATATATGATTACTAGCCAACCCGCGGCGTACCATACGCTGCATAATCAGGCCAGTTTTTTAATGATTTTTAAGCACAGGAAGAAAATTAACATTTGAAAAATCGGAAATGTAATAAATCAGCAAGAAAAGCAACATTGTAATAATGCACGGACGAACCAACACACAATTGTCCATGACTGAAAACTGGCAGACCGCCATTGCACCTTCTCCTCCCAGACGGAGGGATGGGGGTGGATGGCGCTGAGGGTGGAACGGGAGGAGAGGAGAAGGACGTCCATTCCGCTCCTTCCGTCATGCTAGTCTGCTGATTTCTCGTTCAGTATGCACTGCCTGCTCATGTGCCCACCTCCAACTCGTCACTTGAGTCGTTGTCGTCTTTGCACAGTCCAGATGCACCTGTGACTCACGTCTTCCGTGTTCCTGCAGGAGCATCTAAGAAGACGCATGTTTGTCACGGATGCGAATTTCTGTATGTAGTGTGTAAAACAGTTTGCTATGGTGCACGCGGTCGTGCGTCGTAACCGAAAACTTGGTTTTTAAAGACTGCTTACTTCATTGTGTTTTAACCTCAGTTGTAAAGGATTGTTTTAAGGATCCCATGGGATACCCCTCGCAAACAGTTTTACACGCTGCATATGGCGATTCACCTCTGTGAGAAACATGCCTCTATGAACAGTCAACGTGGCTCAGAGGTGCATGTGGCCTCTACGAGAGACGAATATAAATGACGCCGTTTTTTCTGTTGTCGCGTCCGAGTTGGTGGGCGTGGCTCTGCGAGTTGCCGTATCCAATGGTCTTGGAGTTGGTGGGCGTGGTTCCTTCCTGCGTGCGCCATAGGTGTCTTACTTGTCGGCGGCTTAGTGAATCCACGCCCCTTCCGGCGTGCTTTCCATGGGTGTCTTGCCTTAATGAATTATATATATAGATTGTAAGTAGTTTTTTTTTTTGTAGTTAATGGAGAAGAGTGAGACAGCAATTCACATTTGGTTAGCAACACTCAATATGTGCAAGTGTGTATGTGATTCAGTACATGCGCCACATTTTCATATACAGTAGCTGTACTCAAATATTTTTTTTGTGGACAAAGTTCCACGTTTCCTTGGTCCTTCCATTTTCACAAAGAAGCCCACTATTCATTCTTTGGCTTATTATCAATCTGCATTGTTGTACTGACATGCCACATTATGTCAAATGGTAATGCCCACACCCTGGCATGTGTGTTTCTTTTGCAACAACAAAGGCAGCTTACTGATGTGATAAACCACAGTAGAAATTATATTTTAAAATTTCTTTGATAAATTTGTACTGATTATCCCATTTCATGCACCACTAATTAAAGATTAAAGTATGCATAAGCAACACACACTGAATAGTAGACTGGAGCAGATGAAAAGCCTGCTAAAACATTGTGATGAGTCAGGATTAATAAAGTGGTGATGGAAGAATACACTAAGAATACATTTATTTTAAAGTAGATTTCATATTGGCAGTAAATAACAAGAAAATATCTGGAACAACAATTAGTTAAAAACAATTAAAACAATCAAAAACAAGAGCTACTGTGAAGTGGATTAAAATTTAATCTCTTTTTCGCTTCTGCCCAATAGTGTTTAGCAACACAACATTTAAACTCAGACAAAATTAATATTCCGTTTGCACATCACTACTGTGTGAAGGTAGGTGAATGTCCAGCACTGCAGAATGTTCCTTTAGATATGATATTGCATGTAAGGTGATTATTTACCACCAAATAACACTGAAAGTTTAGATTATATTTGTAATTTACATTTTCATAAAAAAAGAAGCACAATAGTTGTCGTTGAACTGAAATTTCAACCTTCATTGCTGGAATGAATAGAAAAGCAAAACAGTACATCTAAAACAACAGGGAAACAATCTGTGAATGCGAGCAGAAGCCTTCTTTCAGTCCTTCCATATTTTATATGTTATACTTGAAAAGACAGTGTTATGTGGTACCTAGAGTTTATATTTAGGCCAATTGTTCTGAAGTAATGATAACTAAAATTGTATTTCCAATAAGAAATCAAAGGTGTATTTACTTTCTGATATTATGTCTATTTTGCTTAAAGCATAGTTGAGTAGATAAATCAAATCAAATATCAAAACCTACGGCAGAATTGTATTGCGATGCTCAAAATATCAAATAATATTTCCAGTACCTAAACAGAAATGCATGATTTATGTCTTTGTTTTCATTTTTTGAAGGTTTTGCTTGGCTGATTATGGATGTGAGAAAGCGTCCCTGTAACTTTGAGAATGTGTTTTTATCCTGCTACATGGACATTGTGCCAAAGTTAGACTGGCACTACCTTCCTGCGTACTTCCATACTTTACACCTGAAAAATTCAAGACTTTGTAAAAGGAAAATGTTGCTCCTACACTTAAAAAGCTTTTAGTTTAAGGACATTTATAAATCATTTGTATTATATTGCATCTTTGAAATAAGATGTGACAGAGGTTATCTCTTAAATCTTGTTTATTTCTAAAAGCAGAAACAAACTGAAAGCCAAACAAAGTCATTGTTAATTCGTGTGTTCTTTACACACAATTCAATGTAATGTCACTATATCTTACAGTTTTATTAATTATTTATATTCAAAAGTAATAGATAATCATAAAACTTTCTACAGGTTATCTACTCCCTGCATACTTGTGTGTGTATATACTTAACCTGATTGCTGAAATCACAGCACCAATCAATAGTGTCTCTTACCTCAAACATTTAATGGCATTTATCCCTTTAGCCAGTAAGTTTTTTTTTCTTCTTTTAGACCCTAATATTGAACTTATTCCCGATGTATTGAGGTCCAAGTGTACACTGCTTCAAGGGATGTCTTTCTCCTGTCCTCCCATATGCCATAAAGAGCAGATAAGGTTTGTACCTCCAAGTCAAGTACACCCTGTGCCTTTATTTCACTTCTCATTTTTTGCAGAGTGGTATAAAGTCTGTATCAGCAGTACTCTGCTTGTCAGACACTATTTAAATGTAGCATCCCTTTGTTTCCTGTGCACCTGTGTCTAATAACATGAATAGTTCTGCTTTACCATTGAAGGAGATATCCTGGGGTTTGTCTAAAAAGAGTAGACCTGTGAAATACTTGGGTCGATGCTTCTTTTTACTGCAAAGATAAAAAATATGAAGCATCATTTCTGTTTTACTGCAGAGTTTCTTGCCACAATACACAGTCACATCCACATAAAACCACCTGACAGAGAGCTTTTAAAAATGAAGCGGAGCCTTTGTGCCAGTCACAATGTCAGACTTCAAACTAGAGATCTTCTTCCCCTGCTGTAATGACATATTCCTTCTGTCACATCACTCTGCTGGGAACCCAGACCTCTTTCATGGATTAATGCCCATTAATCTTGCAGCAATGATTTTTTGGATTTTATTGTTAAATCCACACTGAATCAATTGAACATAACAGTTAGACAAATTACAGCTTCACCACCCAGCCAGGATGGAAGGGCTGATTTTCTTGAGTGTGACTAATCCAAATTGAAGATGCACAGCTTTGTAAGTGTTACAACACATACAAGATCAAAAAAGGAGAAAATCTGGAAATGCAAGAGCTTTTTCATTTCAACACCTTTCAACAGCTTTCAAACAAAACAAGTCTGGGGATAAACTCTGTACTTTAAAAATGTAGCAGTGCAATGAAATGTAACTTATTGCAGGGTTTTCAAGTGACTTGAAGTAATTTCTGAACAGCACAGAGTTGAACTTCCCTACACTTTACATAGCATTTTAAAATGGCTACTTGCTGCTTTTCATTATGATTTTTTTTGCAAACAACGCCTTAGAAATTGATTGTCAGATAACCTGGTTTCATTTGAGAACATTATTATTTCAAAGCAGGGGCAAATTCATGATGGACATTATCTTTTTATTTTTATTTTTAATTTTATTGTAATCACACAACATTCCATACAAATAGATACATTTTTAATCAAACAATGATGGACATTATCTAATCTTCTCCCTGGAGACTTATGGTCAGAAATTTGGAGATGGGGGATTCCTCTGTTTTAAAAGTGTGATTCAGATGCAGAGTTTAAAAAATGCAACTTCTAAGGTTTTTTTAACATATATAAATGATTTAGATAGGAATATAAGTAGCAAGAAGGTTAAGTTTGCAGGTGATACAAAGATAGGTGGATAGGTGGCAGATAACTTGGAATCCATTAAAACTTGTTACAGAAGGGCTTGGACAGCATAAAGGCTTGGGCAGATTTGTGGCAGATGAAATTCAGTCCATAAATGTAAAGTATTAAACATAGGAAGTAAAAATGTTAGATTTGAGTACACAATGGGAGGTCTGCAATTTGAGAGTACACCTTATGAGCAGGATTTAGGAGTCATAATGGACTTGACACTATCAACTTCCCGACAGTGTTCAGAAGGCTTTAAGAATGCAAACAGAATTTTTTTTGTCCTTTATTTCACCTTATATAATTTCTTGTATTAGGTAGTTTTCGCATACCCCATGGGGTCAGAGCACAGGGTAAGCCATTGTACAGCGCCCCTGGAGCAATTGCAAGTTAAGGGAATTGCTCAAGGGCCCAGCAGAGTAGGATCTCTTTTGGCAGTAACGGGGAATCGAACCAGCAACATTTGGGATACCAGCACAGATCCTTAGCCTCAGAGCCACCACTCCACCCTAAATGTTAGGTTATATAGCACATGGTGTGGAGTACAAGTCACAGGAGGTTATGCTCAAGCTTTATAACACACTGTTGAGGGACATAGCAGCGCTAGAAAAGTTCCAGAGAAGAGCGACTAGACTGATTCCAGGTCAACAGGGGATGAATTACAAAGAATGATTTAAAGAACTGAGCCTTTTCAGTTTAAGCAAAAGAAAATTAAGAGGTGACATCATTGAAGTGTTTAAAATTATGAATGGAATTAGTAGAGTGGATTGAGACTGTTATTTTAAAATGAGTTCATCAGGAACACAGGGACATAGTTGGAAACTTGTTAAAGGTAAATTTCACACAAACATTAGGACGTTTTTCTTTACACTGAGAACCATAGACGGTTGGAATAAGCCGTTCCGCCCAACAAAGCTCGCCATTCCTATCCACTTATTGCTTCCAAAAAAACATCAAGTCGAGTTTTGAAAGTCACTAAAGTTTTACTGTCTATCACAATACTTGGTAGCTTACTCTAAGTGTCTATACTGTTCTTGTCTAGATTGTTCCAATGTGCTAATGTTCTAGTAAACACATGGAATAAGTTACCAAGCAGTATTTCTCAGCTTCTCCTACAGTATTTTACCTTAAAAGACACACACTTTTAACAAGTGCATAAAGAGCACCAACAGAACAGACAGCATCTACAGTGCTAGGCAACCAATAGTTAATGCATATGTGGAAAACCCTGTAGTTAACCACAGTACTACTGATCAATGTACCATGGAGCATTCCAATAGACTACACCACATCATCTATTAACATTAAGTGGAATTTTGTTTTCAAAGAATTGTGCAAGATTAATTAGAAACTTGCCTTATCTTGGTTTTAATTTCCAACTAAACTATTACACAATTATTTCCTACTAGCCATGTGCGCCCAACTACGTTGCGCGTGTTAAAGTTGTCTGTGAAGGGCTCCCTGTTTAAACACGGCTGTCAGTCGTGAACTGGGCCCTTCGTCGCACAGCATTATGATTTTTTATAAGGGAAACAAAATTACAAAAGAAAACCCTTGGACATTGATTCGATAGGAATGGCCTACTCGGAATCACTGTCCGAATAGTAATTATGTGGTGGTGTTGGAGCATTTCTGCTTCTGTCCGTTCACAGTCCGTCTTGTTTTCACGACGCTATCGTTTCCTCTCACGATGTCTCTCAACCTTTCTCCAATCTCGCAGGTTGCTTTGTGGCAATCCAAAGAGTAAGGCAATATACACTGAGCAATGGTTATAAAAGGGGGACACATAGGTATCTAAGCTCTTTAAAGCATAAATAGGGATCACTTCACTGACATGTGAGCAAGCCACGGTACAACTGTGAGACGCGCAGCACTCGCTGGCTACAACGTAACAATAATAATTTCCGGAACGTGCTGTTACGTTGTCATTCATTTTACCCACTGTCTTTCTTTCATTCATATGTTACGTAGGCATGTACCTTTTTATCTTCGGCAATCTCATTCTCTAACCAGGCCTCAGGAGCTAACCAGCATAACACTGTCCACCGCCACTTTCGTTATTCCGGCACATTGTTGACATCCGTGAGTAACAACAACATACTAAACTGGAAGGTGGTCTACGCATGAGTGGAATTCGCGGACAAACAAAGATCAAGATCTAAATGAAGATCTCTTTAGTTAATTTAAAGCACAACAATTTGTTTAGTTTGAATGTCTGTGTTTTGAGGTGTGACTGGCGTACTACAGTCTTCAGTAGTATAAGCCTGGAGGAAATTCTTAATGCAATGCCTATGTTTTAGCTGTCTCTCTACTGCCATCTAGTGCTTCTTCTTCTAATTCATTCGCGGACAAACAAAGATCAAGATCCAAATGAAGATTATATATAGAGAAATTAAAGTAACAATTGCTTTTAGTGGGATTTTTAAATAGTTGCTCATATGAAAACAACATCTCAAGTTAATTGAAGTGACTTAATCTTTAATATTTAACCCTTACATACTCTTCATATTTCATGCCTTCATAGTAGGGTCTGGGTCAGTTTTGACCCAGACCAAGAATTCTCTCATAATAAGTGTCTATACCAAATTTTGAACTGCCGATCTATATAGAATGTATAAATAGCCTATCTAACATTAATAAATGGATGGTTAATCCTAAATTGATGCTTCAGAGAGCAGGGAGAGTGTATTTTTAAGGTTTTACAACACTCATTTTTGGAGAAAAACACCTACTATCACACAATATCATATCCTGTTTTACCTAAGACATGAAAATGTAACAGCCATAGTGATTTAAAGATATTTTATTGAAAGTGAAAATGGCAAGAACATTCTGGAACAGTTTTGTGATTTATTATATAACCACATATAACCATTACAACACTTAAACAGAGTCCTCTCTGCTATACCATAAAAAAGCTCTACTTATCAATATTTATTCAGTATTAATTAACACGTAGATCACAAAAAATAACAAATTGCTTATTGCAAACTAGTGTGTACATTCAAAGCAGTAGCAGAAAACCATTGTGTTTGGGATTTACACATGTGTTTCCCACATTTGCATCAGGTTGTCCCTGTTTTGTAGTCCTTTTTTGCAGAGCAGAAGTTGCATCTCTTTCTCTTCTGTCCCCTTGTGTTAGCTTCTTCATTGACTTGTTGATCAGGGCTAGAATATTGCTAGCAGGTAATGTTAGATGCATAAGAAGTAGTCTGTCTTCATTTGAATGACATTGTCCATTGCCATCTTGCCTGCAACTTGATGTAGAAGTGAGGACATACTGATATAATTTTTTTCTACATAAATGCCTCCCTTGCTGCCTCAAAGCATTCTTCATCAGAGGGGCTGTAGTCAGAGTTATTCTTCATGTTGTCTATCTGCTCTGAAGCATCCTCCTCCAAATTACTGTCTACCTACTCATCTTGGAAGATCAGATCAAGAGCCTCTTGCAAAATAAGTCTTGCTGCCATAACCTCAGTCACTAAAATGGCAGGTCAGGTGCGTTTATAATCTTATGACCACTCCAACAACTCTTGTGATCTCAGTTAGGTCAGAATAAATTAATTCTAATGTGTTTATTTTTTAATTATTTTGTTACATTGCAACTGCTTGTGCTTGCATGTATAGATCTCGTGTCTGTGTCAAGGCACCCTCTGACCTCTGTTACTAATGTGTACCATATATGATCACTCCGATGCTGTTTTACTATTTCAGTGTTTTGAGATTCTCCCATGACTCTTTAAAGACTAGCAGGTGCCTGTCTCTGTGGGAACCTGGGCAAATGCGGTGGGAACACAGACAGTTCTTGTGACAGTGTCTCCCTTGAACTCTGTCACCACTGTCCCATAAAAAATACACACAAACATAGCATATACTGTTTCACAGTTTCAAGATTCTCTGAAAACCACCATTTTCCTTGATTTGACCTACTCTGGTGGATCTAAAATCCATCTCAATAGGTATGGGTCAAATTTGACCCGGAACAGCCTTAATATACAAAAGGTTTTAGCACCTGTACAACAATATACAGTTTTAAAATATATTCATGTTTGTGTGGTTTTGGTCACTTTAGGAAAAGTCATCAAATTACATGCTAAAGCAATGACATTTAGGGTATTTTTACTGCTGTCAAATATCAAAATGGGTCAAATTTGGCCTAAACAGTATGTAAGGGTTAACATGTAACATGCAACCTAATCTGAGAAGAAAAATCTAGTAGAAAGTATAACTAACAAAAAACATGATATATCTGCACATCCCTAATGGCTATTTGAAAGCAGACTATCAGACTAAGACTGCACAAGTCTTTGAAATCTCAGCAGACATTTTAATTCTGTCACAGATTGAAGTGCAACTGTCACCACACCTTTCAGAAATGTAGAACCCAGACAATATTTGTTCATTCTGTATATTTTTTAAGTTTATGAACATCATCACATAACTATCTGTCCCATCTGGAATTGACATATAAGAGTTCTTTTTTCTGTCAAGGAGAGGTGGATTTTCATACTTTCCACTTTCAAGGCTCCCAATTGTCTTTACAGCAAAACTTCTTTTTGTAAAGACTGGCTGAACCACTATTTATATGCTGGAGTGCATCCATTAATTTGACTTCATGTTACTTAAGAGTGAAAGGATGGATGCAATAACTACTAAAAATAAAGGAAACACTCTCTTCCAAAACATATTCAAAAATTTTACTTGATTCAGAATTTAGGTTTCTGCGGTGGGCTGGCGCTCTGCCCTGGGTTTGTTTCCTGCCTTGCGCTGGCTGGGATTGGCTCCGGCAGACCCTCGTGACCCTGTAGTTAGGATATAGCGGGTTGGATAATGGATGGATGGAGGTTCCTGGGTGGATTTAGGTTCCTCATTAAAGCACTCTCTTAACTATGATTCTTCCTTTGCAAATCTTAAGGTTTTCGTGTCTAGTTTGCAAATCTAACCTCTGCCTTTCAGAAAAGTAAACCAGTAATACACATTTTTTGATAATATTCATTCTCTTTAGTTAAAAACATTCCTAATGACTTTGCAGACCTGGCAAGAGAATGCTGTAAGTTTGCTAACCTAAGTTAATGATTTAACATCAAAAGTACAGCAGTTGATAATGGATAGAAGAATGGCAAGTGTTGATAGGGTGACAGTGTCAGTGCAAATATTTAATGAATCACAGATTCCCCATGCAGAGCCCTTCCTCATTAGATAGCAACAGTTAGAGGAGATTCTTATGTCAGTGTCATGTAATTTTCAACTTGCAGCTAAATACTTACAATACTGACACATCCATGACAGTTTTTATTGTCCCACTGCTTTTCCGGAATGTCTTTAGAATGGTCTACTATGACATTAGATAATAAACATCCTAGATGTGCTTGCTAACAAATCCTTTTGCATGAATTCAAGGCTGCATCTGATATGCCTGAATGGAAAGCTGAAGCCAAAGATTGATTAATAAACTTAAGTCAGGGCAACAAGACCTTTAGAAACTATATTATTCCTTTTTATCAATATCGGCAGACACTGCCTTGAATGACATGGCATCAACATTGTTTGTTGTAATGAGCTGCCCGAGAAATTGAAAGATGAATTAGTCATGATGTTAGAGATTCACTTGAGTAAGTTATGAGCTTGGGCACTAAAGATAAGAACTTCCATAACAGAAACCAAAAAAGTAAAAACAGTAAAGTCTGGTATTTTACAAACTGAAGTTACTTTTTCCACAATCAGGATTTATATTAATTTGCTACAGAATATTGTGTTCTTAGATGCCAAATTTTTTCTAAATTTAAAAAATATTGTGCTTATTATTATGGTTTAAAATAGCATTTATGATGCACTGGTATAAACATGAAAACAAAATTATTAAAACTTACCAGATATATCAATTTTGAAGCCAAGAATTTTCTTGAGTATTTTTTTAGTATTGATCCATGTCTTGAGATTGTGTGAATATTTTGAAATAAAGTATATTAACAAATTTCTACCATTTTAATAGAAGTCTGTCTGCAGTCTTCCCCTCATAGCCTGTTTCCTTCTATGACAACCTATCACCTTAAGGGGTGTGGCTTTTTGTAGTTCAGATCATGAACGTTACAGCTGCCATGCTCTTTGTGAATGATTTGACTGGTAGAACACTGCTCATGCAATGGGGTGTGGGACAACCAGGCCACTCGATCTAGATATGTTTGCTCCAATACAATTTCTTATAAAAACATATTTTAGATATGTACGTATGTTTTTAAAGCAAATGTTTTGTATAATAAAAATGAACTAAATTAAATTTACTAGTTGCTGAACAATTGCAAAATTTTACAGTTCATGTCAGTTTTTCACATGAGTGGTGCAGTAATTGAGTTGCCAGACTTGACAAGTTCATCTCTCCTACTGGTGAGTTCAGTTGTTTAACATCTGCTTTTATAATGTTGTGTTTTAAACTAGCAATATCATACATCAGCCTTGGTGCACTTTTAATGTATCTACAGTTTTGCTAGCTACATTTTAGGCTGGCAGTACATCTACAGCATTATTTTAATAGTCGTGTTTCCTGCTTGCAGTGTTAAGCTAATATAATAAGAAGTCATTCTTGAATTTGTATGAGTATGCTTATATTGTTTATATTTCCCATTGCACTGAATGACATATTCAGTGCTGTGCGTTCAGTTTTCCGTATGTATGAACCTCTGCACTTATGGATGCAACCTTGCATGTGTTTAACTGACACCACTTCTGTTTGGCTTTTTAGCTTGTTGATCCACAGTGCTAACCTGCAGCATTACATTGTGAAGTTCTGTTTCTTCTAGTCTGTTGCACACACACACACTCTCAGGTATATTTCTAGTAAACTGAAAATACTGTGTGTTTTTTTTTTGTTTTAAACTTGTATCACCTTCACCATGTGACAAAAGCAAATTCCCTGCTTCTAAATATGTTATGAAGCAGACCCTATCTTTGGGTAACATTTTTCTCAGGATTTAAACAAATAAAGTTCCATTTTATGATCTCTGGTACACATTGACATTAACACTAACCCCACTCCCACTAACACTAATCTGGAATTCACCTAACCTGCACATCTTTATGGGATGAGAGTAAAGACCATGGATAGTCTTTAAACTCAACACGGACAATGACTGGGCACAAGGTTCAAAACTAGGATGCTAGATCTGTGAAGCAGCAGTGCCACCATGCCACCCTTCATAAAAGCTACTCATCAATGGAGAATTCAGTTTGCCAGTAAATAACACTTTATAACTAATACTATGCAGTTCTATTTCTCACTGTGCTGAACAGCTTCAGACGTGGTTTTGTGCTATTTTATTTACTTATTTACATGAAAAATCTTCCCATGATGTTCACTGTGACCAATCCTTACTTCAGAAAAAAATGGCAAGGAATGGTCCATACAATGTGTCCATTCAAATTACACTACCATAAGAAATCACTCAAAGGAAAATTTTTCAATACAATACAACTGATTGCACTGTTTACCCCATTTGACCCAGTGTGTTTAGTTTCAAATTTGAAACTAAACACATTGGATCAAATGAAGTAAACAAGCTGCATAGATTTTCTACAATTTCTACAGTGATGTTTTAATGCCTCTGTCCATGTCGACCTTTACAGATCCACATATGTCTGCTAATATGTGTTCATTTCTCTTCATTACCAAGCATGTTTCCTGGAAGGGTAAATTACCCGTTAGCTACCCGTTATGCAGTGTGCGCGTGTGTGTGCTTGATTGCACACGTGTGTGCGCATGTATATTTAATAAATTACCATCAAAAACTACTCATTCAAAACTTTTAGGCCTGGTCCAATGACTAAAAGGAGCAGACTGCAATATTCCCAGTTAAATGAAACAGTTTTTATGTTAGTTATTGTTGGATATAGGTCAAACATTTTTTTGGGGATATGGGTAAGTACTTGATCAAACTGAACAAAAAACATTAGTTCTGCAGACGTAACAAGTGTGACGGATGGCTGGGGCCCATGCCCGGCTGGGTCGCCCCTGCAGCATATGTTCCAGGGGAGCAAGCATGGGAAACACAATATTTCCCCCTGGACGCTAGATGGCAGCCTCCCTGGGTTGCAGCGGTGCCTTGGACTCCCTTAGGGGCTTCAAAGGGGTTGGAGTGTTGTGTAGCCTTGTTGGGTTCGGCAGGCGCTGCCAGGGGGTGCTGCAGCAGGAGCTGCTGGACCCTTCTGGGAACTGGTTTCGCCACACCCAGAAGTGCAGCCGGATGTCGGCAGTCAAGCACCTGGAGCACTTCTGGGTGCCCAATAAAAGGTGCCAGCAACCACCACTCAGGGGCCAGATAGGGATGGAGGAGGACAAGGTTGCCTGGGAAGAGTGGTGTTGCAGAGAAAGAGAGCTTTTGTATTGGTGTATTGTGCTTGGGACTGTGATGTGCCTGTGGGGATTATGGGGAAGGCGTGCCCCACAGGTGAAGAAAATAAATAGTTTATTTATTTTATACGTGTGCCTCCGTGTCCAATCTGTGTCGGATCGGGCACATATATAGTGCCTTTTTACACAAGACAAACACAATGCAATTTGTTTAAAGAAGACAGACCAATTTTTTTGGAAGTTATTACTCTATATTGGCTTCAGTGTTCAGGGTGGATATCTTGGACAACACTAAATTGTTCTATTTTTGCTAGGATGTAATCATCCAAGAACATGCATCATTTTCCAACAACAATTGTTTTTCCAATGACACACACTCACATATAGAAACCTTGCTAAAATCAGCCTTTCTTGACATTTGGAACATCATAGAATTAGTATCTGAACTTAACTTGATTAGCATATTTCTAACAACATAACCAAACATCCATTACATGGCATTAAAAAGATGGCAAGCGTCTGTAATAAAATGTACTACTTCCAAATTGGTTAGATTTTTATAAGCATATCACGGAATCATGGAACATAGTTTTTGAAGTTGAAAACTTTTTACACTTCAAAGGGAATGTATTCGGTATATTTTAAGACTTTGTTTTGAAAAAAATACTTCACCTAAGAACACATTTTCTCGTAACAAATGAATGTATAGCATGATTGTGAAAAAATATCACAGTTATCCTTTAGTTTGAGCAGTAGGTATGTACCTCCATCATTTAGAAAGGTTTTAGAGCCCCCTACAGATGATCAAAAGTGTACTGTTAGCCTTGCTCAAAATAAGAGCTATTTTAAGGAAGAGTTATATTTGTATTGATGTGGTTCAGAGCATTTTAAGCAGTCAATGAAGGAGACAGCCTCCAGTAAACCTCACATGTGAGAGCCAGGCAGAGACAATGCATTTCACAATGAATTAGACTACCAACATCAGTGATGATTAATTATCAGCCGAATAATGAAAATGAACATCTAACAACGTATTATTCTGACATACAATAAAACCACTAAATGACAGTATTAAAGCATATTTTAACATCACCATCAAATACTCAACACCGAAAGCAGAAACACAAATATTAATAAGTGTACATTTTTTCAACAAGCACTGTGCTTAATTGTATTGTACATACAGTAAGTAATTTGTGATAAAAATAATGACTACTATAAAATAGGCCGAAATTATCATACCTTTTAAATTGCCTCACAAAAAAAAAACAAAAAACAGTGTGACTCTTTAAAAGGCTCTATTCTTCAAGTCACAAAGCAGAACTGAAAAGTTTAGGCTGTACATACATACACATGAGCTTAAGAAATCTGCAGGCTCCAAGGGCCTGCCCAAGCAACCAGAGACAAAAAGGAAATATTGTTCTAGGTAAGAAATTACACTCAGCCTGTCAAGGAGAAATGGAAAAATGTGATTGTACTGAGCACATTAAGCCTGTCATAAACATTTTAACAATACCTTAAATCAGTGGTACTTAACCTGTGGCTTGTGAGCTGCATGTGGCTCTTCAAAGGCCAGTTGCAGCTCTTTTAAGCCCTACTTAAGAAAAAAAAAGTCTTAAAAACTCTTTTAAAAACTTTGTCTACAGAATTCATTTAATTGCCACTCACATATATCATTCTATTACTCCCCCACCCTTCAACCGCCTGAAAAACACAATCACGTTATCTCTCAGGTCTCGTGCTAGGAAAACTAGCATGAACACTGGGAAACTAGCATTTAGCAAAAATGGCTAAATAACGTAAGAGGCACAAATATGAAAAGGAATACCGAGCATTTAAAGAGGATTGGGAACTCAAGTTTTCTTTTGTGTCAAGTGATGTGGGAAAATGTATCTGTCTGCTTGGTGATAATGTCATTTTGTAGTTTAAATGGTTCAACTTGCTGCGCCGTCATGAAGCTAAACACCCAAAGTTCAGTACCGACTTTCCAAAGGGTGGCCAGCTACGGGGCAAAAACATGGCATGAATCGAACAGCTCAGAAAAACTTCTTCCACACAAATACTAGTGAAAGGGCAACAGAGGCATCCTACAAAATCACTCATGACTTGACGAAAAAGATGAAGCCATATACTGATGGAGAATTGGTAAAGGATTGCATGCTGCTTGCCTGTTCAATGCTGTTTCCTGACAAAAAAGACCTGGAATGAGAGGCAAAAAAAATTCCACTGCCGGATTCTACTGTGACTAGGAGGGTATTGGGCGTTTCAGAGAATATTGTAAATATTCTCAAGGACAAACTGTCATCTGCAGAGTTTGTCATCATTGCAATGGATGAAAGCCTGGATATTAATGATAAGCCACAATAATTACTCATCTTCATCCGAGTAATCACCAGGGAGTTTGACATTACAGAAAAACTGCTTCATATAGTTCCACTGAAACAATGAGTGCAGAGATCAGAAATGCTGTACTGGAGATATTGGCAAAGTTTAGCATTAGACCAGAAAAGAATCACAACCTTCACAATGGATGGTACACCAGAAATGCTTGGTAAGTAAGAGAACCGGAGCTGAGCCATGGCTCTGCTAAAAATCTGTACTGAAAAATGAAGGAACTGCAGAAGGCATTTTCTTATACCACTGCATTATGCATCTGCAAGCCTTGTTGGCGAAGTTCAAGAATCTGAATGATGTGATAGAAAATATAATCGAAGTGGTTAATTACATCATGGTCCGTGGAAGAAACTGCTTGAACTTTAAACTGCCTATGTGAAGAGTTAGACACTCACTACAAGGATTTGGTATTGCACACTGAGAATAGATGGCTACCTAGAGGATGTATTCTAACAAATTTTAAGGACCTGCTTGAAGCACTGAAAGCCTTAATTGTCGGCCAGTGGGAGACGTCACGATTTTCCTTTTTGGATGGTAAACAGTGGGCACTTTCTGTTGCTTTCCTGTGTGACATTACACAGCACTTGAACAAACTTAATATCAACATGCAGGGAAGAAACAAGACTGTGTATGAACTCTACACAGCTGTCAGATAATTCTCTTACAAAATGGACATACTCAAACACAGTATCCGTGGTTCTGATTACCAGTTCTTCCCCACAGTTCAGAAAGTGATGGCGATGCATATGGATGCTGTCCTGTCAGTCACAGTTCTGGGATGCCCTAACAGAGCACAAGTAAGCAGAAGTGCAGCTTGAACTGGAGTTTGCAGAGTTAAAGTGCTCAGATGAATTTCAGCATCAGTATCAGATGAAAGATGGTAGTGGACATATGGAAATTGGCAGGGCATCTTCCAAACATCTCCAGACTTGCAAGACACGCCATTTCAATGTTTACATTCACATACCAGTGTGAAGCACCTTTCTCTGCACTCTCAAAAATAAAATTCTACAACCAAAACAGATTGACTCAGCTGCACACAACAGAGGTCCTTTGGATTGCCATTTCTAGTGCTGAGCTCGACTAGAAATCCCTTGTGCAGCAGAAGGACAATAAGAAATTGCGAGTGAAGTAAGTACAATGTTGCTATTCTGATAACCTCTTCTAGTCTAAAATACTAATGCAGGCTACAGTACAAATGAAAGAATGTGTTCTTTTTCCTTCAGAAGGGGATACAGCAGAGAGAAAGGGGAACATCAAAGAAAAACTGTGGATTCATCAGCAGTGTACTGTATGTTACCTGCTGTTTTGGATTGTTTCTTACCTGTTGTTATGGTCTGTGATGATCAGCACTGCTGTTGGTTATGTTGTTATGGGCTGTGAAAAACAGCAATGTGCTGCCTGTTGCTGTTTTGGACTTGGAAATCATTTAATAATGATAACATTGAAACGCTGCCAGTAATGTTGAAATTTGTAGTTGCAATGATGATAAATTATAGTTACTACATCATTCTTTTCATCCTTTAAAACAAGAGTTTCCAAACTTTTTTCGGCCGCCGACCACTTTACCAAAAACTTTTAAAACCGTCGACCCCCTAGTCATTTACTTTACTTACTCAAATTAATACATTTGTACAGTACTCAATATTAAATATTTCACTAGATATCAGATTTTAATCACTTGTAATTATGATTTAAAAAGATAAAATGGCTACGGAATATGGCATTATCTTGTGCAACATTTAATATCAAAACCTGCACTAATGAAAATTTAAGCAAAAAAGTACGAGCAGAGTTTTTTTTTTTTTTTACATTTTTGACATTTATGAAATAAATATGTAAATTCAAAATAAGTACAAATAGTCCAAGCTGTACTGTCTGCATTTCTTTTTTGGTTCAGTCATATTATTATCTGAAGAAATACAAACTTTTATTAACAAACAATTTCGACAGCCCCTGTGATTAAAAAAAACAAAAAAAAAACAATAAAGTATGTACTTACTTGAAACAGAAGATTTTTGTTCTTACTCAAATAAATAAACTGTGTCCTCCAATTTTCTTTTTCGTAGTACTGCTCCTCAATAAATAATTATATTCAAAGTTCAAATCACAAATAAGTACATGTCACATCAAACGAACCAATTTATAGTGTTTTATGAAAGCATGACCGTACAAGACTGATAGATTCTGCTAATATAGAATATCCGTCGTCTCGTCCCACCGCAAGCAAGAGCGGACATGCAACGGTTTTTCATGTCCGCACTTGCTTTGATACGTTCGATAAGACAATGCACAGATACTGTATGTTTGTGTTACATGTATTTTCATGCATTCTTACGTGTGACTCTTTTAATGACACATTTTACCTTTTTGTTCGCAAGTTTGGTATGTAATGTGTTTTTATCAAAAAAGTGTTTTTTTGAATTATTTTACTTCTTAATTAGGTACCTATTGGAATCATAGATATTTTGAAGTAACAAACAAATAACAGTAGTAAGGGGGTCTATTTTTGCTGTCGTTGACCCCCCAATTTTTTTATTGAAACTATCGACCCCTAGAAAGTTCAAATCGACCCCAGGGGGTCGATATCGACCACTTTGGGAACCCTTGCTTTAAAACATATATTATCCTTATTCTCAAATGCATAATGGTTTCAGGTAGGAAAGGGATGTTTGTGGATTGCAAAAAATGTTTTGTCAATGTGGCTCCTGAGGAAGTCAAGGCTGAGAACTGCTGCCTTAAATTATTTAGGTGACTTTCTTTTTATGTAAGTTTTGCATAAAAGCATCATTTGTTGGGGGCTATGGGACAATGTGCCTATACCCTTAATGCAGAAACGCTACTGCATTTTATATTGCTATGGATGGCATGCCTGGGCTGGCATCCCTGTCAATATAGGTCCCAGCCCATTACTTGTCTGGGATGCCAGAGGAAAGAAAAGGCCGGAGACCTCCTGTCTTTGTCATGAAACTGGCAGAAGGAGCCAATCATATAACAGACATAGGACCATTACGGGGCCAGAAGTATAACATCATGGAGCAATGGAGGAGAACTCCATATTCTAGATGGCAACATCCTCAGGCCTCAGTACCCAAATGGACACCCGTAGGGTATGCTGGGAATTGTGGTAATGTGCAGTAGCCCTGTTGGGTTCCATGAGTGCTGCCAGGGGGTGCTGCGAAGATTTACGCTCCTTACTTTCAGGGAGTTCCGCTTGATCTGGAAGTACTTCCAATAGGATATGCCCTAACCCTGGAATTACTTTCAGGTCTTGTATAAACCCAGGTGATGTGGAGTCGGGTGGATGAAGGACAAAGCTTGCATGGGAGGAGTGGAGGAGGAAAGAAGAAGAGAAAAATGATTACTAAAAAGAAACCTTTGTGAAGGTAATTTATTATAATAAACCTTTGAGCTGAACTCCGGACTTGAGTCTGTGCAGTTCTGTCTGGGGTTTGAGGTGTAGTATCACCCCCTAGTGGTCAGTATATGTTATAAAATATTTTTAAGATTATAAAAAGATTATATATCTTTTACTCAATTACAGACAAACCTACACCAGTATTTCTGAGGTGCAAAGCAGAAACCACTTCTTGATGGGTCCTCTTTGAATTTGGATCCCTCACTATCACACTCACTGCATTTGTAATATCTTACCTTTAATTGTTGATTCCCACATAATCCAAATGCTGCACATGTCAATGCTGCATCAGTAGTTATTAAATCTGGAGTCACCATTCACTTTTGTATTACATTCAATACTATAATGTGGTTTACTCAATCAAGTTTTCTTTAGTAGGAGGCTTATTGTTAATTAAAAGTGAATGTATTTTTAAGTAGCAGTTATTTTGTTCCAGTGATCCATGTTACTTATAGTATTTGCTTCATACTGCCTGAAGCCCTCCCCAAAGGAAATGAGTGTTTTCTAAAATAAATTAAATATGTGTTTAGAATAGCTCATTGTTTCTGATGCGTCACTAGCAAATATACACAAGTGTAGCCCTATTTTTATCTTTTGGCACAAGGTATTATTGAGTTCTTCGCATGGTTGATCATCCCATTTATGATGGCATGTGACGCATTGAACAAAATGGAAAGGAATTTGAAACTAAAATGTTTAGTTTATTCCTGAATCATGCATAAGGCAGTATGGTGGTGCAGTAGTTAGCACTGCTACCTCATAGATCTATGGACTCAGAGATGCATAGATTGCTACTGTCTTTGTGGAGTTTAAATTTTGATCAGCTTCCAAAGCTGGTTTTCTAAAAGTTGAAAGGTTTCACAGATTTGACTTTAGCACCTTTACACCTTTACATTGCTTTACAGTTTTGTGCCAAGCAGATGCCATACCAGGCATGTGTGCAGCTGGTGAGGATGAACTCCACTATGCAGCCGTAGAAGTTAGTGAAAACAAATAGAGGAAGCAAAATTTTCCACAAGCAACAGAGAAAGTAAATGCACTGGTGAGTCTTATTGACCAAAACCAAAATGTATTGTACCCCTTTCAATTCATTAGTGATGGTCACTCCAAAGACTTTAAAGCTGCTAGTCCACTCAGATGAAAATAAGAATGTAGCCTCCCTTCTGTTTCCTGAAGTCTGCGACCACTTTACCTATCTAGGGACAATACAGTTGTTCAGGGATGCCTCTATCATTTTGTCTTGTACTTGATGGTATTGGCTCCGGCTTCCTCATGACCCTTCTCAGGATAAGCATGTTTGGAATATGGATGAATAGTTGTATTGTTAGATTACTCCATTATTGTCCTTTCACCCATTTCACCTGGGAATTCTTTGTGTTTGTGTTTCTGGGTTTGGAGTAAGTTCAAACATTCCCTATTAGGTACATAATGTGTCCATGTGAACCTACTACATTATTTCTCCTCTTTTGTGAACCTGCAGTAAAATAGATGTTTGCAGAAGATATGGCAGCATACTGCATGTGGAATGTCTTTTTGGCCAACGTCAAATATGAACTTTACATATACATTTATCTACGTATTTTCTAAGCCATTTATCCAAGTCTATGTCACAAGAATCCAGTGCCTGTTCAGACAGCTCATTTTAATATAGATGTTATGAGTAATAAGTGTTTAACCACAAACTGACAAGTGGGTTTATCTTTATGAACAAATAAATCTTAAACTTTGGCAGGATTATGGCATGGCTGTAAAGCCTAAACTAGTAGTTCAATCATGGCTTCTCATCCACTCTGTGACCCTGAGCAAATCACCTTATTTCTAGTATGACAGTCAAAGAAAAACATACGAACTATTGCAATGTATCATCTGCGATGGACAGTGGCCAAGCCCAGGGTTGGTTTTTGCCCTGTGCCAGATGCTGCTAAAATGGGCTCCAGCCCCCCGCAATCCTGAAATGGGGTTTAAGACAAATTATATTAATGTATCCCGATCCTGTCAGTCACCTTGGGTAAAGAAAAGTTAATGATAAAAGTGGGAAAATACGTGTCACTTCTTCCAGCTGATGTGCATATTCCTTGGGGATTCCTCATAGCAGGAGGTGAGGTGATTGAACACTGGATAAAAACTTCTGCCTTTGCTTTAATAACATGCTTTGACTCTTTTTTATAGATGTTATATGTTCAAACTATTCAGATCAGTGTATTACACTCCAAGTGCATTTTCTCTCCCCAATCCCTTTGGCAAGGCAGGAACCACCTTCACATATTTTACATTAAAAAATGCTAAAACTGTGTGAACATATGTATGTTTTCATAATCCAGCAACAATAAGATATTTTATAATGTGGCCAAACAGCTAATGCTCTCTAAATGGCTTGTGTGGAGTCTGCAAGTTCTCTCTACAGCAGGATTCTCAAACATAGGTACTGGAGGGCCGAAGTGGCTGCAGGTTTTCATTCTAACCCTCTTCTTAATTAGTGACCTGTTTTTGCTGCTAATTAACTTATTTTGAATAATTTTAATTGACTTGGTTTTTAAGATTTGTTCCCTGGAATTTCTTAATCGTTCCTCTGAATTACTGCATTTCTTTCTTTAAACAGAAATGAAATGTGAAGTGAGTGAGCCAACAGAAGACCCACTAAGTCAGGGCCTCAAACACCAACTAATTTCACACCAACCAGTTGCTTAATTAGGTGTTGATTCTTGTTGTTAATTGAACCTACTCTCATTTTGCAATAGCAGACATTTCTGAAATTGTTGATTTTCTGTTTTCTAAGAGCACTGTTAAAATGTTGCGCGGACTTGAACAGATCAGCCTTCCTGAGAACTTCATTTTTCTTATTTTTCAGATACTGTATGATGGACACAGTTTGCTGGTTATTTTTTGGCTCATTTTGCATCTCACTATTGTTTGGCAGCTAGTTAAAGAAAAAGAAACAATTAAGGGGTCTGAGTCTTCAAGAGCAAGTCAATTCAAATTAATTCAAAAGAAGTTAATTAGCAGCAAAAACAGGTCACTGATTAAGAAAAGGGTTAGAATGAAAACCTGCAGCCACTGCGGCCCTCCAGGAACGGAGTTTGAGAACCTTGCTCTACAGTATGTCTGTTTAAGCTTTTCTCAGATTCCCTCAATTGTTCCCATATGATTGTGTGAGTGTGTAGACAAGTGTGCCCTGTGATTCAACGTCCAGTGTTAAGTTCTGAAATGATAGGCACCCGCTCATAGTGACCTGAGGCCTCATGCATAACGCCGTGCATAGAACTCACACTATAACATGATGTAAGCACAAAAGCCGAAATGTGCTTACACACAGAAAAATCCAGATGCAGGAATCTGTGCGTTCGCCAACTTCCGCGTTCTTCTGCTACATAAATCCCAGTCAGGTGAAAAGTAACACTCGTGCACGCGCCTGCTGTCCCGCCTCAGCTCCTCCCAGAATTATGCCTCTTTGAATATGCAAATCAATATAAATAGCCCTTAAGCTCAGCGTTCTGTGAAAAGGCAATGGGAAAATGGAAGAATTTCAGCGAATACCAAGTGGAGGCGAAGAAAAACGTATTATTTGTTGGTTTAAACAGTTTCAATCTTGAAATTTCCACTCTAATCACGTAGTTTACTTTGTCATTAAAGTAGAACATCATAAACTTCATCTTAAAATCATTTAATTAACCAGTTTCTCAAATCACATCGTAAATAAAGTAGCACGTTAAATGCTTTGTTTTGTATTTGATGTTCTATGTGCTCTATGTGTGTGAATGACTACGTGCTTCTTAAACCGGCTTTCTCTTCCTCCGACAGGACACAGAATCTATTACAAATATTACAGCTCTCTGAATAAGTAAAATACTGAGATGTATACGTGATATCATTTTCATGATGACAGGAGTTAAAGCATGTTATTAAACACGGAAACACGGTGGCGCAGTTATTGTGCGCGACCTTCGATGAAATAATTTAATGCAGCAGTACTCAGGGGCAGCTCTAGACTCGTGGCGGCCCTGGGAAGAGAAAGAATCGGTGGCCTCTTCACCCGCCAATGTCAATATGGTATCTTATGCAGGCCGGATGGCCACGTCCGTTGCGGACACTGCATAGCCACCTCGGGCTCATGAACTTTTGCTGAAATTTGCCGCTGCGTTTTTAGCTGTGTCGTTATTTTCTCTTTCTGTTTTATATTCAATATACTGTATATTGGCGTGGCGGCCCCTGGGATTTGGCGGCCCTGTGCAGGTGCACAGTTTGCACATGCCTAAGGCCGCCCCTGCAGTACTGTCTCTTTCAAACGTACTAACCTCCAATTCCTGTCCTTCCTTTGCTTTCTCCAAGTAACCAATGGCTACACAATCAGCTCTGTAATGGATGTTAAGCCATCTGTAAGCTTATAACGCCGATTTTTCTAAACTTTTAAGGAACATTGAAATAGCTTCATAGTACATGTTTAATTATTCTATCCTTCACGCCAGTCCCAGTGAAGCATACCAGTGCGAGGCAGGAACAATCCATGAGCGGAGCACCAGATCCTTGCTAGCGTAGCACCACCGTGTCCTTTAATTATTAACAATATAGATTATTTAAATGAAGTTAAAGTTTTATCTGTATAATATAATAAACATATTTTGCTGCATTTCATCTTAAAAATGATATCGTCATCATATGTAAATACGTGCTTTATAAAGTGGCTCAGGTTGTGCAATATTATAACTGTATCACAAGTTTACAGTGAGGTGATTGTACTTAAAGTACACACAGTTCTACAAGGAGCAGCTGATGGGCTGATTGAGTGCGTTTAGAGCTCTTGGTATGAAACTCTTTCTGAACCACAAGGTCTGTACAGAAAAGGTTTGAAGCTGCCGTGTGAGAAACAGTTCAAATAGGAAGCATGGCTGAGGCAGCGTGTGCTTGATGCTGTATAATGATAATTCTCTTTCCGATCAGCTTCTCCGAGTGGTACAGTTAGAGTAATATGGAAAAAGATGATCCGCTATGGCAACCCCTAACGGGAGCAGCTGAAAGAAGAAGAAGAAGGTGCAGTGAGAGTAACAACACTAAATCAGCTATGGTATTTAGAATAGTTTGACCATTCCGTGGACCATTATATTGTTACTGGTTAATTACAATCAGAAGCATTAAACTAATAAACAATATGCGGTTAATTTCAGTGTATTTATAAAGGAAAAGAAAGCATAACCACACAGGAACAGTAGCACTGCTTTGACGCTGAGTGCTGCCAGTCTGCAAAACCGAGCGGAGAACTTGAGTACGACAGGGTATGAGGTACCGTGGAAATGTGCGTGGCTTTATGGCAAGTTTAGGTTTTATACATCGTGATTTGAACGTGGAAACGTTCTTAAGCAACATTTCTGTGCGTACGCACCGTTTATACATGTGGCCCATGAACTGGATGGATGGAAGAGAGGGTAGATGAGAAATCATTCAAAACCTGAATGAAATGACTGAAATGTTTCAAGTTTTCTCATTTCATTTGCCATCAGAAAAAGGTGCAACTTTTATTTTTAGCAGTTTACTTCAATTTGGAATAGCAGCTTATCTCTCCTTCCCTCTTACACTTTTATTTGCATGTCACAAGGTACAGAGGTAAAATAAAAAGAGGAGTTCAGGCCTGTCTGGATGCAAAGAAGGAATGATTCTTATGATCTGTTTTCTCAATCAGATTTAGAAATGCATCAAGATCAGAGAATGATCAAATCCTAATTGCTACTGCTTAATGTTAAAGCCTTACCTTTCTTGAAAATAATAAGTGACATGAACTGGCTGTTTATTGTAACTGGGTCTTGGGTTTTTACATAAAGATATTTATGTTTTATGTCCTGTTTAGTCAATGTCTTACAAGCTTTACATAACGATTCTGATCTCAAAGGTGGCCTGGTTTCTGGTGTTAGTGTCTTACACTTGATTTCAGCTTTTTGTATAATGTTTCTCAGGAGGGCTTTCTAATGCTACAGATATCTTGAGTTTTTAAAGAGACTCCTTCACTGCTAGCTTAGGACTTCCCACAAGAGACCAATGATGGAGTTTATCAGAACACTTGAATAGTGGAGATGTTTCTATTTAACACCATTTGTAAGCAGTTGGCACCCAGGCATCATGATTTTGCCTTCTGCTCTTCCCTTTGCAAACCAGTAAATACACCAGCAGCACCAAATTTGTCTTCATCTATGTGGTTGCTTTTCGTGCCTGGAGTTTTAAAAAGTCAGTGTCTGTTAAACATTGGATGTGTGTTCATTTATTTTATTTTGTATTGTATTGACCCCCTCCTTTTGACACCCACTGCACGCCCAACCTACCTGGAAATGGGTCTCTCTTTGAACTGCCTTTCCCAAGGTTTCTTCCATTTTTCCCTACAAGGTTTTTTTTGGGAGTTTTTCCTTGTCTTCTCAGAGAGTCAAGGCTGGGGGGATGTCAAGAAGCAGGGCCTGTTAAAGCCCATTGCGGCACTTCCTGTGTGATTTTGGGCTATACAAAAATAAACTGTATTGTATTGTATTGTATTAAGGCCTTTAGTAAACTGGTGTACTGGATGTCCGAACCAAACTGGACCTAACTGTTTAACGTAACTGCACAAGATGTCACTTTTGCTTAATTAAAATTGTTAACGTCCATCACAAATTACAAACTCATGTTCAAGATATTTAAAATTTGTACTTCTACAGAAACATTTACTGAGCATATCCATTTTTATTCTGTTCCATTCCCTAAATGAAAGAAGAGATGCTAACAGAACTGTTGCTTATGCTGTACTAAACATTGCAATCTTTTATGCAACGTAACTTGCATTTGCAGTGCAGTGTATTCCTTTGTTGTTAGTTCAACAATGCTGAGAAAATCCACTCTCTTTATGTATAGACTACTTCGTGCATGTTGAGACCATTAATACATTAGAAAGACTTTTGATAAGAACTATCCATTCAGCCCAACAAAGCTTGCCAATCCTATCCACATAATTCCTTCAAATTAACATCAAGTTGAGTTTTGAATGTCCATTGGTCCATCACACTACTTGTTAACATATTCCATGTGTCTGTAGTTCTCTGTGTGAAGAAAGATGTCCTAACAGTTGTCCAAAAATACACTGATAAAGAGTATATCATTCATAAGGTAGTTGAATTTTTTGGTTAAAATGGATCAAACTCACAATTATGTTAAAATAAGAAGAAAGATGTAACCACTTGATAAAGTATTTAAGTATAAAATGGGGAGCATAATATAATATACTCAAAAACCTTTAATTGAGTTCAAAATGAATAAAAGCCCAAGTGTAAGGCAGAAACAGACCTGGGGTAAATTGTCATTGCATTGCAGGCCCCACTCATACACATGTCTATTTGTATCAATACAGAATCACCAATCAACCCAACTGCATGTGCTTGCAATGTAGAAAGAAACAAAAACAACCTTCAGATACTGCACATAAAAATCTAACAAACATCGGGTTCAAACCCAAAATCAGAAAGGCAGAAGCCCTAGACATTGTGCCACCGTTTTCCCATAAAAATGCAGCTAATTTTTATTTAACAAGTAAATGCTAGGCAATTCAAGACTAGCCATTTTTAAGCAGTCACTTTAGAAGCTGCTGTTGGCTGAGAGTTAAATGCAGATATACTGTAGACTCCAGTATGTTGGACATCATGGGGCTGTGATCGATGAGAATCTAGTCCTATTGGAAATGACTCAAATTGTTAATTGTTCTGCAGAGACCATGGACACACACAAAGCAGTGCTAATCTGAGAACAGCTGATGTTGTACTCTGTAGTGTATTTCTTATCTGATGTTGTTATCCGACAGTTTTACACCATATAAAGACAGTCTTATTTTATCTATTTATTTCACATATTTAGTCATTTTTATTACTTTATTTCTACTCTACTTTATACCACACAGTGAATACGAGTCTCTAGTCAGCTATTACGGGAAGCTACTTGTGGCAAATGTAAACCTGCCATAGAACGTTTTGTGACAACTGCTTTTCTTCAGAACAAGGAATTGATCAGAGCAATTGGTGCTTATTGGCACAGGAACAGGAATAACATATTATATTCAGATATAGGTTATGCAAATGTAGTTCCTGGCTGGAAGTTCTATGAAGAAAAACAGTGCCATCTTTGTGTTACCTTACCAATAAATTAGCAAACCTCATTACTCTAGTTAAGGGTTATAGGGGCTACAGCCTATTCTGACAGTGTCAGGGGCAAATCAGGTTCCAGCTCTGGTAGGGCACACTCACGCACACACTAACACAGAACAAATTTAGATTTGACCATTAACCTAATACGTATGTCTTTGGGTGGAAAACCAGGAATACCAAATAAAAACTCACAAAGACAAGTGGAGAATGTGAAGACCACACATGCAGTAACCATGCTGGGATTCAGACCTGTTGCACTGGAGCTGCCAGGCAGCAATTATAACCCGCTGATTCCCTGTACCTCAATATTCAAACATGTCATAAACATGAAATGTGACATCACGGTGGCTTTACTGGGGTAAAGAAATAGTACCATTTATAGTTTGTTAAAGAAGGCTGATAATATGTATTTTGTGTGATGTTCATAAAGGAATGTAGGGTTGTTTACATAAGATGTGAAACAAGCCCATAGTGATGACTTATAGAATGAAAAAAGATAATCCTTGGATGAATGGAAATAAGATTGAAAAATAATGGGAGATATGCAAATGAAAAACCAAATACTAAAAAGTGTTACAACTATTAGACTATATAAGTTTAAGCTCAGTTAAACTAACCAGTGAGTATATGCTTGTAAGAAGATATGAAATAATTGTTTGGAACTTTACTTTCAACATTTTTATACTTAACTAAAAGTAGGTTTACTGACAAGTAACAAGACAATTGGAAATGATCAGTTATCTGATTTCAGCTGATGCAACTATTGCTAAATTTTGCATGATCAGCCACCAAGGCACTCTATAAAGAAAGGGATTTGAAAAGCATTGTCAGTGACATCACAACTGACACAGAGAGAGAGAGACATGACAAGGGGAGAAGAGAGTACAAGCATCATGTCTGGCTTAAGAAGACAAAGACTTTAACAACCAAAAGCCAATTAGCATCCTGACGTTAATTTTGCTGTGTGACTCTGATTTGAATTGTTCTGGTTGTATGTTTTAATCTATTATTATAATAGATAGATTTGGGTGTGCGCACAGTTTCTCTGTGCAAACATTTAGATTGAAATTAAGTTTTTGTATTAGCTTACTAAAACTGCTTTGTTGTTTGCTAACACTAGCAATCACTACTACTTATTCAAGTTCTATAAGATCATTACTCTTGTCATAAGTATTAAGAAGTTCAATAATATAATAAGCTGTTCTTATTCATGGACACCACAAGCATTAAACAGCACCCAAACTTTTGTTCTAAAATAAAGGAATGACTTGCTAAAAATGAATTTAGTAAACCTCTTAAAACATAGGGAATGATCTAGTGACCTTCAGTGTTTTGGCTACATCAAATTCATTTCTGTAATGTTCCTAAATTCCATTGCCAATCATTTATTAAATTAAATTTTGTCCGTCTGGGATTCAATGGGAAGTATACAAGAACTTTTGCTTTAGTGAATTAGAATATGTAGTGAAATACAATGTGACCCCTATCAGTGGTGACAAATCTTGAAAATTTGAATGTTTCCTTAAATGATTGGATTTAACATTGCTGCTGACCTCAATACATTGTATAAATTTCTTTTAGTAAGTCCAACTTGCCTTATTTTGGTACAAATTAGTTTAATTTCAAGAAGATAAGCCATATCCTTGATTAAAAACCTCTGCACAACTTTTATTTCTTTCATTTACAGAATAGGCTAATTTGAAATGGATATAAATACAAAGGAAAGGAACTCACCTAAAGGTTCTGTATCTCTTGATACTCATAACCAGCAGACGTCAGGTTCAGATGTGTTCAGAATATTTAGATTATGTATGAGATGCTTCAGGAAGATCCCTATAAAATAAATATATATGAAATCATACTATGAGAAATAAGATTTTCATACAAACAAAAAATTGCTGAAAACAAGCAAACAAATGTTTTTTTAAATGGTTAATGTGGACCGGAGAAACAATGTACAAGACTGAACCACTAGGAGGGGCCAATAAACAACATATTGTAATTTCCAGACTATTTCCCTAAAGATGGTTGGGGCTAATTGGGTGTTTAACAACAAAATGTCCACAGGTGTGCTGAGTTTTGCATTTCAGGAACCCCTGGAATATTCTCATTGTCCCTTACAAGCCTAAGAGCCTTCTGGGGCATTGTATAAATACAGCTTTGCAGATAGTAATGGGGAATCACAGAGAAGAACATGACATGTAACCCTGGATGATGATCGGGGGCAGTGAAAGAGTGAAATAGTATAGAAACCTTTATTGTCACTGTAAAATAAATTACAACAAAATTACGAGCTCAACTCCAACTGGGTACAAAAGCAAAAGACACTACTTTGGTGAAAATAGTCCTGGCTAGTTAGGCAACTGTCATTTTTTATGAGGTATTTTCTGTGGCTTTAACAACTGAAAGGTTATTCTGCTAGAAGTGTAACTGTGAATTATTTGTTGTTATATACTGTATATTATCAGACTTAACCCTAATTTGGTATGTGTCTTGGTCTTCCCATCTTAAAATAATAATAATACATTTTATTTATTCGTAGGTACCTTTCTAAACACTCAAGGACACCGAATAATAGACAAAACACACATTATAAACAAAACTAAAATATCCATCCATCCATTATCCAACCCGCTATATCCTAACTACAGGGTCACGGGGGTCTGCTGGAGCCAATCCCAGCCAACACAGGACGCAAGTCAGGAAACAAACCTTGGGCAGGGCGCCAGCCTACCGCAACAAAACTAAAATACAAAATTTTAAATCAGACAGAGCAATTGTAGTCAAAGAGAAAAAGCAGTCTTAAACAAATGAATTTTAAGTTTAGATCTGAAAAGTGAGAATAATTCAATATTTCTAAGCTCAGATGGTAGTGAGTTCCAGAGCTGGGGAGCAAAGCAACTGAATGCTCTGCTCCCCATGATGGTAAGACGGACAAAAGGGACAGTCAAGTGGATGGAGGAAGAGGATCTAAGGGTATGGAAGAGAATGGCGACATGGAGGAGGTCAGACAGATATGGAGGGGCAAGGTTGTGGATAGCCTTAAAAGTTACCAGAAGAATTTTGAATTGAAGGCGGAACTTAACTGGAAGCCAGTGAAGCTGCGGCAAGGCGGGAGTGATATGGTGAATAGAGGGATTTCTAGTAATGATCTTGGTGCTTGTTACAATATTCTGGGACAAATATTAGAAAAATCTTGCAACTGATGTTATAGGCAATGTAATTGGTTTTACAAATCAGTAAGTCGACAGTGTAAGGATCCGATGCAAGGATGAATGGCATAAAATAGGATATGTACTGTATCTGGTTAGTCCATCCAACCATTTACTGAACCTGTTTAATCTAGTTTCAGGGTAATGGGTGGGACGAGCCTACCCTGGTAGGATCACATTCAATACAGAAATCAGCTGATGATGGGGCACCAGTTCTTCTCATAAATACTGTTTATTTTAAAATGAATAATTGGTAATATCTTATGTAATATTTTGTTGTGGGCACATGAGGTTATTTTAATATGAAATGTTAAGTAATGTCATGAATATCTGCAGCTGGTTTGGGAACTGGGGACATACATTACTAGATCAGAGTTCCCACAAAGGCAATGTTGGACCATAACACTAGTAACAGCTGCACAAAAGTGTGGTTTTTGCATTTCTGCTTTTTGTCTGGCTTTTCCCTCTCATTTTTGTTACTTAAGTCTTTGATTTTCTACTTGTTCGGATGCTTTAATTTGTGATCGCTAAAAAAAATGTAATATTTTTGAGAGCCTTTCCTAATAAGTATCTATGAACTAAAACTCTGAAGTGTTGCTGCATGCGTTCTGTGTGTAGTTATCTCAGTCTTCACATGGTCACTCCTGTTTCCTTTATCTGAGTGATGTGTCTAAACTGTGCTCATGGTTATTTCATTCAAGTTTTATATTCTGCATTATATTAAACTGCATGCCATTATTAACCCATGTACAATGCATTCAGTACCAAAGGAAAAACTGGAAGTGTATTATCAGTTAGTAAGATATGAAGTAATGACTTAAAACAGCACTTTCACGTGGGTGAAGTGTAATAGTGTAATATTCATAGAACAAGCTGAAATGAAGGTAGTCTTGAAAAAATGGAATAAGAAAATAGGTTACTAATTTGTGTTCTATAGCAGCAGTATTCTTGAATATTAAAAAAAATAATAATTTGGGCTCCAATGTGTCATTTAAGTAAATTCATAAATAGCTTTTTTCATCTATGAACAGAGTAACAAGATATTGCTCTTTAAACTGTGAGATGTTATTTTCTTTTGGATACACAGATACGGGTAAATTGGGACAGGAAATACAAACAAAGTCTTACATGATAAAGATGAAAGCCAAACCAACAACTCAAAGTACCTAACCAGAATTTTCACAAGACGTTGTGGTGTAAAATTGTCAGAAACCCATAACCCTAAAACTTAATCCGGTTATCTAGAACCTAGCACATTGCGAAATTGATCTGGATTATCCACACACTTGGATGAAGATACAGATGTCATTTGGCGCATCTTCCAAGATCAAACCCTGTGACAGAAAGCCATCACACTATTGCAGCGGACACCCACTGAAAAACAAAATGGTGTAGCAGTAAATTCAAAACAAAGCACATGTAAAAAACAAAAGTGAAGCTAAGTTTTTCATTGTTCAAAACTCTCATGGAAAAATAAACAGTCCAAAGGACAAATTTATTTAAAAAATGGTTAGGGTTACTGACATCTTAAAACAAAAACTCATTATAAAAGGAACAAACTGGATCTGGATGTTTTAATAAAGCAATTGAGAGCTTTGAATATAACATGTAACTTGTGCTTGACATGGGTAATGAAAAATCTTTGTTGCTTTCTTTTTCAACTCAGAGCAATACAAATCTTTAATGAACTCTAAATCTTTAAGCTGCAGCAGTAAAATATCATCATTTGTTTAACAGTTCATAGAATATAACATTTAATTGGGTTCATAATAAAGCCACTGGCATTTTTAAACCCTGTAAAGATGACATACTTGACATGAAATTCACGTTTACCAATTTCCCCATATCTTTAGCAGCCAGAGGATGTACGCCATCATGCTGTAAGATATGGAGCTCAGGGCAATACATTTGGGCAATCATAACTTCTATGTTACAATGAGGAAACAACTTTTTTACTTCTGAAACACACCTCAACAATCAAAACATCACTTTGGAAGGAATGTTAACTAACAATTGCCTGTTGAATAAGACACTTAATTACAAAAAAGTGTAATTTTGCAATATTAATAGGTTTTGTTATCCATTAAATCAGGTCAGTTTTTTCATGTTTTTCTAGTTTATACTTAAAACCATTAAACACTATGTTATTCATAATATTTCTCATCTCTTAAATAAATCAAAACGTCTCCCCAAACATGAACAATTCACACCGAAGGATTACAGTTATTATGATCACCTGGGGGGTGACAGGTGCTTATTCTGAGTAGTGGAAGAAAGTGATATGGAAAATACAGTAAGAAATTATTAAACCAAATATCAAAACCAGAGTATAAACACAAAACTCATGTCCAAAATGAACTTTGCAAAAACCCAAACAATAACTTGTGGTAGCTGGCCCGGACACAAACAGGCGGACACGTTCATGTCACCCAACACACGTTTATTATACATAATATAAGTTAATAAAGTGCATAAACCCCCGAAGTCCCCAAAGTCCTGGCCACAACAAAATGCCTCACTTTTTCAGGCTGCTTCCACTCCTCTCCACCAAGCTCTCCTCTCTCCCGACTCTAGCCATTGTCTGAAGGGAGGCGCCGCCCCTTTTATAAGCACCCGTATGTGCTCCAGGTGTGCTCCGGCAATCTTCCACTGACACGCCCCAGTGTGGCGGAAGTGCCGGCTGTATCCCCGGAAGCACTCCGGGTGTCCCTGCACTTCTTCCCCCAAGTACTTCCGGGTGTGGCGGAAGTGCTGAGGTCCAGGGTCCCCAAGGCATTGGGGCGCCTCCTGGAGGTGACCATAGCAACCAGGGTGGTCGCTCCCACGTGGTCTGAGGTGGGCGTACTCCCTCTTCTGGTCCTCCAAAGCGTCCCAGCCGGGTTACCCAAGCATCTGCCATAAACTATAAACTCTAACAATCACTGGAAAAGAACCAACACCATCTTATATAGGCAGAGCATGATGACAAAGCATGTTACGAAACTGGGAATAGTGATAAAAAACATGGCCACATCTTTTAAAGATTACCACAAAATAAGTATGAATGTACAAAAATATGTAATCAATAAAATACATTAAAAATAAGTTGGAATAAACATTGCAGACATTAAAAAATGATTCTAGGGAAACCACTATCTTTTCTCTAGACTGCCCTGCAATACAGCACAGATTGTCCACAGCTCCTTCCATCAGGCTCCATGTGCTCTCATATGCTTGATGCATTGTTTTCCTACACATTTACACAGCCTGGTCTGTTTTGCTCTTGTGTGGTCAGAGGTAACAACATCTACTTTGCGTAGGCTGATCCAGTCTGGGATCTTTCTGTAGGCTCATTGCCATCAACATACCCAGGGCCAATCATGCAGGTTCAGGCCCCCCACTTTCCATCCTATATACCAGAATAAGCTGTGCATTGCTTTCTGCACATGGAGAAATAGTTTACACATAAGATGAAAAGTTTATATGCCAACAGCAAAAACTTTGCAAATAAGATTTGTTTTACGAATTTTTGGTGATGTGAGACTAAGTTTTTGTCTATCTCTACTTGTAATTGATTAAGTAATTACCAAAAAGGGAAAAAGGTTTCACTTAAAAAGTTTACTTTATTATTTACTGTGTCCCAGAAGCTCAGAACAAAATATCTTATTTATGATTACTTTAGTTTTTAACAACAAAAAATACAATATGCCTCAGTCATTTCTCTGGGTCATTCTGCATCGAATTGTCTTAATAGACAAGGTACAGTATTTTGGTTGGTGAGTCATGGGAAGGTAAATAAACTGGTCTTTGTTTTTTTTTTTACCTTTCGCTTCTAAACAAAAGCCCAGAATTACCACAGTATCAGTGAGACAGCCCTAATTACTGCCAAGTACTTCAGATACCATTCTTGGCAGTACATACATACATAGCTCAATTAGAAAATCTGAAATATTTCTATTAGTATTACTAATATGATAAAGTAAGTACATGCTATGTCAATTCTTCAGTCTAAAAATAACATGGTATCATAGCTTATGTTTCCAAATTTGCGTCTGAACAAAGTACAAGACTTCTAGAATAATTCTGTAGTGGACCTTTCTTTTTATTATTCACAATTCTATGTTTAGTGAAAAACCTAATAATAATATATCACCACCAGAACCTCAGACCAGTTTTCAAGCATGTGGTGAAGAAGTGATGAATTTTTTTGTTTTATAGTCACAGAACTAGGACCCCTCAAAATTATTAAAATCTACAATGAATTTCTCTTTATACCATGGAACTCAAAAGGAAATCATGAGTTCATATACTTGAAAGCTAATGCTTGTTCAAAACTGAGTCTAGCATCCCACCGAATCTAGAACTGGATGGATGAAAAAGAAGCAACCAAAGATCTGGAACGGCCCATGTCTAAATCTCACCCCAATTGTACTGCAATAAGGGAACCTTAAGAGATCTGTGCATAAATGAAAGCCCTAAAACATCCATGAACAACAAGGAGGAATGGAGCAAAATGACTCCAAAATGATAAAAATCACTGTGACCCCTATAAAGAAAAACTTTATTTCTGACAAAATTGGTTCCTATTTTTTGCTGAATCAATGATGGCAAAGTAAAATGTTTGTGTTGTCTGTCACCTAACGTTTATCTAAACTTAGACATGATGAAGAGTAGATGTTATTTGGAGGGGTGTAGATGATTATGCTGATATATAAAACTACTGAATAAAAAGAGGGTGTACTTGCTCTTCCACATCACTTTACACTATTAGTAAGTACAACTTAATATTTTAGTATGTCATCATTGCTTATCACCACTTTTAATTACAAAGTATACTTTAAATTGTGTAATTGAACAGAAGCAATTTCTCATTTTACATCTAGAAACTAAAGACAGTTAATGGCAAAGTTGTTTTCCTCCTAGGTCACTTCATGTGAATTTTAAATGTTGTGTCCAGATTCACATAAATTTCCCCCAACAGATAAACATACAAACATACATACAAACTAAAGTCTAAACCAACAATTTCCAAATTTTTGGTCCTTCGCGAACTTTTTCTTTAAATGTGATAAACAACTGCTTTCCATACACTTTCCTGTGCACCAGAAGCATAGGTAGCACATTGGGGGCCCATGTGAAAACTTTAATGGTGCCCCCCATATAATACTAAAGAAAAGAAATATAAAGACATCATGAACAAGTTTAAAAAAATGTAGGTATATTTAATGGAATACAGAGTTTCTTTCAAATACGTTTTTGTATGTTAAATTTTTAATTTTTGTGTAAGAGAATGACACTTAAAATACATTATTTTAGAATCATGAATAAGTCACTTGAAAGCATGTGCCAACGAGCTGGCTGATGTTCTCTGCTCCATCTTCAACCTTTCCCACAGTCAGCACATCGTTCCTTCCTGCTTTAAGACTACGGTCATCGTCCCCCTTGCTAAAAAAAGTCCACCCACCTGCCTGAATGATTACAGGCCGGTAGCACTCACTCCAATCATCGTGAAGTGTTTTGAGAGAGTGGTGCTGGCCCACATTCAGAGCAGCATACCGGACACTCTGGACCCACTGCAGTATGCCTACCGGCCAAACAGGTCCACCTCAGATGCCATCGCGGCCGCACTACATTATTTCCTCTCCCATATGGAGAACAAAGACTCAGGATGCTCTTTGTTGACTACAGCTCTGCCTTTAACACGATTATCCCCCATAAACTCACCCATAAACTGTCTGCACTTGGCCTGCACCCCACCCTCTGTGACTGGCTCCTAGACTTTCTGACTGGCAGGCCTCAGTCTGTCAGGATTGGTAATATGATTTCAGCCACGATTACCACAAACATAGGCACCCCACAGGGATGCGTCCTCAGTCCCATCCTCTACACCCTGTTCACCCAGGACTGTGTCGCCTTCCACAAAGATAACATTATCCTAAAGTTCGCAAATGACATTGCAGTGATTGAACACATCACTGGTGGGGATGAGGCGGCCTACAGGAGGGAGGTGGATAGTCTGGCGTCATGGTGTGAGGACCACAACCTCACCTTCAACACAGACAAGACAAAGTAGATGATAGTGGACATGAGGAAGGAGAGGAGACCTCACAAGCCACTGTTCATCCGAGGGCTTGAAGTGGAGAGGGTGAGCAGCATTAAATACCTGGGCGTCTACATCAGTGAGGACTTCACTTGGACACTTAACACCACACAGCTGGTCAAGAGGGCTCAACAGCGGCTGTACTTTCTGGGGAGGCTGAGGAAGTTTTGTATGTCGACTAAGATCCTCAGCAACTTTTACAGCTGCATTGTTGAGAGCATCTTGACTAGCTGCATCACCGTGTGGTACAGCAACGCTACTGCGATGGACCGCAAACGCCTGCAGAGACTGGTAAAGATTGCTGAGAAGATCAATAGGACCCCACTGCCCTCTCTGCAGAGCATCTACAACTGCAGAGTCCGCAGGAGAACTGCCTCGATCCTCAGGGACCCCACCCACCCCCAACACGAATTGTTCACACTTCTACCCTCAGGCAGGAGGTATAGAAGTATGAAATGCAGGACTTTCAGGCTAAAGAACTCTTTCTTTCCCAAGGCCATTAGACTCCTAAATAACTGACTGGAGTTTATAACCATGGTTCACCTGATTCTATCTACCTCACACAACTGTATTTGACTTGTCCATCACACACCTACCAGCACATTACACTTTATACTTCTATTCTGTTTTTATACTTTATGCTGCCTCTGTTACTTATTATCTATCTGCTATTTATTATTTATGTTTATCTTTATATGTTAGTTTTGTCATTTGGTGTGGACAGCAATGAAAGAATGTCATTGTACAGGAAACGTGTTTCCTTACTGTGCACACAACAATAAACTTTGAACATGAACATGAAATATTTGTAGGTTATTTATTTGATTGAAATGTGAAGTTATTTAAAATTACTGCTGCATTGATTTGTTTAAATGAGTAGGCACCTCAGGAGAACTGGACACTTTACTGTTTCATATGTTTTTTCATTAATTTGTCTTGTAATATTAATGACAGAAAGCACGCATTGAATTGTGTTATATCAGGTCAATTGTTTTTTTCTAAGTTTCACAAATTATGTTTTACAATTCATACAAATGTTACTGTAAAAACACACAAATAAACCAGAAAATTCCTGTTAATCATATTATCATGTTAATGTTCTCAGTTGATCACAATGAAAACTAGAAAATAGTTCTTGTAAATGCTAGTCATATAGGAAAACTAATTATACTAATAACAGATACGTTTTTTCCTTCTAGATTTCTATTGGGCAAATTCCTTGACAAAACGTATTGTGTTTCTTTTTTTGGCACTTTTCTTTGTTAGAGAGAATTGACAATCATTTGTGACACAGTCTCATATAGTTTTTTAATACAAGCTTTCTATTGATGCATAAAATATTACATTTGTTTATTTTTTACAAAGATGCATAGCCTATCCACGTTCCTTACGAGCAGCCATGGGCAGCAACTACCCAACTGTGAAAGTGTCTCAGCGGGTAGAGCCTACTTTGTATTATGTATTGTATGTATTAAACATTATGTTACTGCACTGCTGACAGCCCTTTGTAATTACAAAATCAGTGAATAATTCTGTACGATTAAAACTAAAAATAGTAGAGCTGGCTGGTGCAAATACAAGAATTTGGTATACCTTACTTATGCAGTCTCAATTACTAGAAATAGTACATACTGTACATAGCAACTTACCCATGCCACTGTGTGTTGCTTCTTGGCTCACTGGCCACTTTCTTTAGCTGCTACCCAGCAGGGGAAAAGCGTGTTATTTGAAACCATATGACCAATGAAAGTTGCTGTTAGAACTTCTAACAGGAGCTGTCATACAGTAGGTCTAGTGGTTTGAAACCATACGCTTTCAAGTCAACTATAAATATATGGTCAGACACAGCTCCAACTCCATCATTAAATTTATAGATGATACCACCATCACAGGTTTGACCATCAATAATAATGAGACGGTTTACTGAGATAAGGTTTACCTGTAGTCACAGTGGATATAGAATAATGATCTCACCTTTAGTGTTAGCGAAACCAAGGAGCTGGTCATAGACTTTAGGGAGCAGAATGCAACACACATCTGCATCAAAGAGAAGCTGTTAGTGCTCTTAGGTATACCGGTTCATACCGAAAACCGTTTTTATTTTTGTATGATATGGATTTTTCTTATACTGCAACACCGGTTTAAATTGCCTAAACAACGTTCGGAACGTGGCGCAGCGGGAAACTGTTTAAAGGGGGACCTTTTTCACTGCTACACTGCTAATCACATATAACGGAGTACATGCGTTAGTGGAAGTGTTGCACGGGAGCTCTTTTTCACTGCTACACCGCTAAATAGGCATGCAACGGAGTACATTTGGAAGTGTAGGCATTGCACGGTGAAAATGGACAGAGAACATTCCGAAACTGAAGCTATAGCAGACGATAATGTTGAAAAAAAGGAGTCACGTCCGTTGCCTGGAGATACTTTGGTTTTAAAAGGTCGGATGTGGACCATTATGTTCAAATGTGTGAATACTGTTTCTATACTACTGGATAATACTGCAAGCCAAGTTGTACTTGTTTTATTTTTTTTCAATACAGTGTAATGTACCTGGGTACTGTGTAATGGTGTGATGACATGTTGACTTTATTCTCGACATTTCCACTTTAATCTCGACGCTTATGATGAGAAGTGAACAATAACCAAGAAGGCTCACTAATGTCTTTAGTTCCTTACATTTGAATAAACTAGGATGTTTCCATCTGTGCTCACCAATGTTGTATTCAGTCTTTTTTTTCTGTGTTGTTGGTACTCTACAACTGTCACTAGTCCGAGAGACACAAGCAAGTAAGAATTTTACTCAGTTCACATAACAATAAACCTGAAATAGAAAAGAGGATGGCATCAACAAATGGCAAATGTTTGAGAACGTGTCTCTCCATTGCAATAGACTGGTTTCTTGCCCATAGCAGAATATATTTGGTTTTCAAAACCTCTAAAATAGATTAGGTACTTTGGAAGATGAATGGTATACAGTATATATATATACCATATGTATATGTTGAAAATTTGTTTATCTACAATATCTTGTCACATATTCTATGGTAATTGTCCATTCAGTGATAAGCACCAAAGTTTTCCAAGAGAGAAATGTTCAAGAGAATATTTTTCCATCTCATTTTTGCTTCCATTCCCACTATTACAGCTTTGCTTTTCACTGCAGGTGGCACAGTAGTGCATTGGTTAGTGAGGCATCCTCAATGACACAGTCCTGGGTTCAAATCCATGTGGGCTGTGCAATTTTTAAATCCCCCCTCTGTTTACCCAAGACCCTGAATTGGATTCAGCAGGTCTGGGAATATTATACTTTGTTATGTTCTAATTAAATTAAAACCCAAAAACCCTAAGCCTAACTCTCACTCCCTTTTTTGCAATTATTCTTATCTTCCATTCGGCATACCATTAATAGTAAATGTCTGATATCCAAAGCATACCCTATAACATCAAGATACAGACATCCTTAAAATTATAAGGATGAGAAAAACTTTTGAAAGATGCAAACTTTTGTTACAGGACTCCAATAAAAATGGAACGGAACAAGTAATAATTAATCCTTGCATAATCATCAATTTAATTAAAGATGAAAGCTTTAACTTAAGACAACAAGTAAGGAACAATCCAATAAAATTCTTTAAATAAGTGATATCACATTCCACGGGCCAGTTACGGGATTTTCTGGTTTTACTTCACCCTAATTTCTCAAATAACTTTAACTAAGCTAATTAGCAGGTCAAACGGAATCACATAATACTTTGTAGTACGTCATGCAAAAACTAAGGGCCACCTTTTACAAAGAACAATAGGACACGGTGCAAATTGTGAATGATGTCAAATGAATCAATTCAAGTTCAAGTCCAGTTTTATTAGCACATACACAGAGCAGTGAAATCAATTAAGTAATTGAGAGCTCAGGTTGCATGAAAATCAGGAAATGAAGCTCCCCCGGGAGTCGAGTTCAACTCCCTTCATTAGTAGGCCATGAGCCTGCTTCTATAATGAATATGATAATTCTTCAGTAGCCGGTTAATTGTTTTACTTTAGTCTGAAAATCAATCAGCCTAAAGAGCTTTTTGATATTCGCAAAGGACACAAAAAATAATTAGTCCACTAACAGGATTTGATTTCTTAAGGGTGATGATCCCATTGTGTAGAGTTTTCTTTCAGTGTGGATTCGCAGATCCAAGCCTGAAGGACAAAAACAACTGTAGGTTGTTTTTCAAGCTATGTTATGACTTCCTTCCCATTAGTTATTTATATAATTTCTCTTAGCCATTTAAGCCTTTTTCAGGGATTGCTGCATAATATTTTTAATTTTTATTGAAGAAGACTTTTCTTTTTAAAAAGGATACCGGGCATATGTAGCCTATCCTGGCAGCATCAGGTACAAGTCAGGAATCAACGCTGGCTGAGATGATAGTCCCTGACAAGTCACAATCAAGCACACACAGCACAGACAGATCCATCTCCGTGTGAGTCATGTGGCATCTCTCTTATCTAAGGCTACATCCATGCTACTACATTTTAATTTAAAAATGCAGACATTAGACTCTGCTTTTGCTTTTTGTCCACACTATCCTAGTGTTTTTAACTTCCAAAAATGGAGACTTATGTTAATGCTCTGCAGAGCATAGTTCTGAAAATGGTGGCTAATTTCTGCAGTGTGGATGGGTGAAAAACTGACAGCTTTGAAAATACAGACTCAAGCTGCACTCTGATTGGTTCGTACTTACTGTATTATGTGGCCCTTCCCTGATTGTGTCCTGCTCATTACATTTTGTCAGTTGCTTTGCCTAACTCATACTCACCTTATACACTAAAATAAGTGGGAGTTCAGGGTGTTGTTTGTAGATGGGTGCAAAACTGGCTTAGATACAGAAACCAGAGGGTTATAGTGCGAGGAACCATATCAGTATTAGACATTAACAGTGGTGTTCCACTGGGGTCAGTGCAAAGGCTGCTGCTATTTTTTTAATTTTTTACTATATGTAAATGATTTGGATAAGAATATAAGTAACAGCTGGTTAAGTCTGCAAATGATACCAAGCTAGGTGGATAATTTAGAATTCATTGAATCATTACAGAGGGTCTTGAACAGCATACAGGCTTGGGAAGATTTATGGCAGATGAAATTTAATGTAAGTAAATGTAAAGTATTACACATAGGAAGTACAAATGTTAGGTTTGGACACACAATGGGAGGTCAGAATATTGAAAGTACACCTTATGAGAAGGATTTAGGAGTGGTAGTGGACTCTAGACTATGAATTGCCAGACAGTGTTTAGAAGCCATTAAGAAGGCTAACAGAATGCCTTAGCTAAAGACAAAAAAAATCAACTTTTCATCAAGCATTAATTACTATCTTTCCTAAGAAAAACAATGTACATCATACAGACCAATCTCTCTTCTGAATAACGATGTTTAAATACTCTCCAAAGCTCTAGCCAGAAGGATTGAGGCAGTGTCTCCTTCTGTAATATGACAAGACCAAAGTGGATTTATTAAGGGCAGACACTTCTAACCTTTGACATTTGTTTAATATAAGAATGATTAAGAATGATTAGCGAATTTGGTAGGGAATGAGAACTGCACCCATATGCATGCACCGCACCGCACAGGCTGCGCACTGCCGAGAGTTGATTCTACAATAAAATAAAATAAAAATAAGAAGAGTAATAAAAATCATCACCCCGAAAGCGGATAGTAGACGTCATGTAGTATATGTGTACCAAATTTCAAGTCAATAGGTGAAACGGTTTGCGAGCTACAGGTGATTTAAAATCCTGGACAGACAAACGAACAGCCACTTTAGCGTATTATATAAGAAGACTAGCAATATACCTGCACTTTGCAGCGGAGAAGTAGTGTGTTAAAGAAGTTATGAAAAAGAAAAGGAAACATTTTAAAAATAATGTAACATGATTGTCAATGTAATTGTTTTGTGACTGTTATGAGTGTTGCTGTCATCAAGGATTTGATTATCATTATTTCTTTTAATCAGGTTCGTATTTGGAGGATGTGTTGTGTTCAAGTTACATTCCGTGTTTGTCAACTATTGTAAAGATAACAGGTTTCATTCATCGAAGTGTTCACTACCCAAATCGGTACTCGTGAATCTAAGATGTTTAACAAGCATTCCCGGTATTACAGTAAGTTGTGGATTTGCCTACAAAGGCTTGTTCAGCTTCAGAGGGTTGTTCCTTTCTTACTGCATTAATAAACAGCTCGTCTTCCTCTTTATCTGAGACATCACACACTGCATGCACGGGTTTACCTTTCCCAGTCCTGCAAACTATAGCGAAGTGGTTCAATTTACCACATTTTTTACACTGTTTTCCTTTAGCTAGACACTGACTTTTTCCACCGTGTGCTTTGTTTCCGCAGTAGCTGCACTTATGAATATGCTCTATGCGTCACTTGCTTCATATTCTTTTGCTGCCTTCTCAATTGTGTAATGCGTTTTTTGTTCAGCGCTCTTTGGAGCTCTTACTTGTTGTCTGCGTACTGCGTTCACAGTCAGTTCACGTGAGCTGCTCGGAGTACAAGCATCGAAGGTTCTCAGCTGTGCTTGTGCTATCTCGTGCGATCTTGCGATGTCCACAGCTTTATTTAATGTTAGCTAAGACCCGGCACTTAAAAGTTTCTCTCGCAGTTTCACTGAGTTTGTGCCAAACACTAGTCTACCCCTGACCATCTCATCTTCGTTTGCACAAGCACAGTCCTTCACCAGCAATTTTAACTCCGTTACAAAGTGATAAAAAGTCTCGTTTATACCCTGCGTCTTCTCATTAAACTTGTATCTCGCGAATATCGTATTCATCTTAGGCATGACAAACGCCTCAAAACGGTCATAATAAATTTCAGTACCTTGGCTTCCTCCTGGGTGAGAGTCCATGTGTTAAAAATGCCTCTTCCTTTTTCCCCAGTTCACAGGAGCAGGTAGCTGCATTTCTCACTCTCGTCTTTGCCTTTTAGCGGGCCAGAAAACATCAGCTCCACGTGCTGTCGGAACTTTTTCCATTCTCCCGGCAGGTTAAGAGAATCCCAGTCAATTCGTGGCGAGGAAACTCCAACAAAATCCATGACTGTCCTCTATTCTGACACCATGTCTTGTTTTCACAAATTGTGAAAAATGAAATGATGGCATAGGTGTCTAAACCATGCCTGATAATAATACATTTCAATGACATAAATATTACAGTGATCACCTCGATAGACAGCTCACCACCCAAATCGCTACTCATGAATCTAAGATGTTTAACAGGCATTCCCCGTATTAACTTTTTGATTTGCCTGCGAATATTTAGCGGCAGCATATCTATTCGATTGCTGCTGATTGACGGCCTTATATGGACAGGCACTCAATTACGTGGGAAGCTTGGTTATGGGGGACGCAATATAGGCAGGCAGCCAACTACGGGGAGGCGTGGTGATGGGGGAATGCAACTCCGCCTCACACGGCGACCGAGCTGCAGGCTATGGCCATATATATGTACGTAAGTAGGATTCAGTTATGATCATTACGCGTAGAATTTCGAAATGAAACCTGCTTAACTTTTGTAAGTAAGCTATAAGGAATGAGCCTGCCAAATTTCAGCCTTCTACCTACACGGGAAGTTGGAGAATTAGTGATGAGTGTGTGAGTGAGTGAGTGAGTGAGTGAGTGAGTGAGTGAGTCAGTCAGTCAGTGAGGGCTTTGCCTTTTAGTAGTATAGATGATAATATGGTACTGTATATATCTGACTCACAATATTCTGTGCCAACAGACCTAAAGGCATTAGTAAATTTTCAAAAGATATATGGACTTAAAATCAATTTGAATAAAAGCGTGCTTTTTCCAATAAATTCTCTAGCACATAATTTCAGATTGGACACTTCCCATTTATATTAGCAGATCACTTTAAATATCTAGGAGTAAGTTATACAAGCAAATATAAAGCACTTTTTCAACAACACTTTGCTGTTTGCATGGAAAAAATTAAACGAGACATGAATAGATGGTCTACCCTCCATATTATGTTAGCAGGGAGAATCAACATTGTTAAGATGAACATATTTCCCAAGCTGCTCTTCCTATTTCAAAGCATCCGAATATACATTAACAAATAATTTTTTAAGAAATTAGGCACAATCATAACTTCATTTATTTGAAATTTGAAACATCCAGACATCCAAAGGGTGACTCTACAATGACCTAAAGCAGAAGGGGGAATGGCATAACCTAACATTCAATTTTATTCCTGGGTGGCAAATATACAAGCTATAAAGACCAGGGGCCTCACATATAACGCCGTGCATAGAACTCACATTATAACATGGCGTAAGCACAAAAGCAGGAATGTGCATATGCACAGAAAAATCCAGATTCAGGAATCTGTGCGTACGCAAACATCCATGTTCTTCCGCTACATAAATCCCGATCAGCATGGAAAGTAACGCACGTGCACGCGCCTGCTGTCCCGCCCCAAATCCCCCCAGAATTACGGCTCTTTGAATATGTAGATCAATATAAATAGCCCTTAAGCTCAGAGTTCTGTGAAAAGACAATGGCAAAACCACAAGGAAAAATAGAACAATTTTAGCGAATACCAAGTGGAGGCAAAGAAAAACATACTATTTGTTGGTTTAAACAGTGGTATAAACAAGAAAAGGAAGCTGATCGAGTGACATAGCATGTCAGAAAAACTTGAAAGCTGAAGTTCACAAAGTCGCACAGTGCCCGAAATAAAAAAGAAGTCACATATCAAAGTCGCCGTGAAAAGGCGAGTTGTAGCCCACCGTCTCAGTGTCATATGAAAGCTTATTAGGGTACAGAGAAAAAAAAAAGGCACACAGTGAGGGAAAAAGCACGAAACGTCAACTTTAATCTCGAAATTTCCACTTTAATCACGTAGTTTATTTTGTCATTAAAGCAGAACATCATAAACTTCATCTTAAAATCGTTTAATTTACTAGTTTCTCAAATCCCATCGTAACTAAAGTAGTACGTTAAATGCTTGTTTTTTATTTGATCTTGTATGTGCTCTATGTGTGTGTGAATCACTATGTGCTTCTTAAACCGGCTTTCTCTACCTCCGACAGTACACAGAATCCATTACATTTATGATATTACAGCTTTCTGAATAACTAAAATGCTGAGATGTACACGTGATATAATTTTCATAATTATAGGAGTTAAAGTATGTTAGTAAACATGGGAACACGGTGGCACAGTGATTGTGCGCGACCTTCGATAAAATAATTTATTGCAGCAGTACTGTCTCTTTCAAACGTACTAACCTCCAATTCCTGGCCTTCCTTTTCTTTCTCCAAATACCCAATCGCCACACAATCAGCTCTGTAATAGACGTTAAGCCATCTGAAACTTTTAAGGAACATTGAAATATCTTCGTAGTACATGTTTAATTATTCTATCCTTCACACCAGTCCCAGTGAAGCATACAGTGCGAGGCAGAAACAATCCATGAACGGAGCGCCAGATCCTTGCTAGTGTAGCGACACCATGTCCTTTAATTATTAACAATATAGATTATATAAATAAAGTTAAAGTTTTATCTGTATAATAGAATAAACATATTTTGCTGCATTTCATCTTAAAAATGATATTGTCATCATATGTACGCGCTTTATAAAGTGGCTCAGGTTGTGCAATATTATAACTGTATCGCAAGGCTACAGTGAGGTACTTGTAATTATAAGTACAAACAGTTCTACAAGGGCCAGTTGATGGAATGATAGATCGCATTTAGAGCTGTTGGGATGAAACTCTTTCTGAACCGCGAGGTCTGTACAATAAAGGTTTTGAAGCGTTTGCTGTGTGAGAAGCAGTTCATATAGGAAGCATGGCTGAGGCAGCGTGTGCTTGATGCTGTATACCAATAATTCTCTTTCCGATCAGCTGCTCAGAGTGGTGCAGTGAGAGTAATATGAAAAAAGATCCGCTGTGGCAACCTCTAACGGGAGCAGCTGAAAGAAGAAGAAGAAGGTGCAGTGAGAGTAACAACCCTAAAGCAGCTATGGTATTTAGAATAGTTTGGCCATTCGGTGGACCATTATGTTGTTACAGGTTAATTATAATCAGATGCATTAAACTAATAAACAATATGCGGTTAATTTCAGTGTATTTATAAAGCCGCGTCAGGAAAAGAAAGCATAACCACACAGGAACAGTAGCACTGCTTTGACGCTGGGTGCCGCCAGTCTGCAAAACCGAGCGGAGAACTTGCATAGGACAGGGTATGAGGTACCGTGGAAATGTGTGTGGCTTTACGTCGAGTGTAGGTTTTATAAATCGCGATTTGAACGTGGAAACGTTCTTACGCAAAATTTCTGTGCGTACGCACCATTTATACATGAGGCCCCTGAACTGGATGGATTGAAAAGAGGGTAGATGAGAAATCATTCAAAACCTGAATGAAATGACTGAAATGTTTCAAGTTTTCTCATTTCATTTGCCATCAGAAAAAGTGTATTTATAAAGCTGCATCAGGAATGTGGATCTGAAAAAGAAAGATAAACCACACAGGAACAGTAGCACTGCTCTGACTCTGGGTGCCACCAGTCTGCAAAACCAAACGGAGAACTTACGTACGACAGAGTATGAGGTACCGTGGAAATGTGCATGGCTTTACGCCAAGTTTAGGTGTTATACATCGCGATTTGAACGTGGAAACGTTCGTACACATTTCTGTGCGTACGCACTGTTTATACATGAGGCCCCAGGACATTGACACAAATTGAAGAATATACACAAACCTGGTCTGCAATAGAATTAATATTTTCAGTACTTTTTATATTCCCATCTCTGTGCCTCAGTTAATACAAGCTACCATCATTACACCAATAATCCAGATGCCCTGAATCCAGTTGCCCATTCTCTCAGAATATGGAACCAATGTAGGAAGTACTTAAGGACAGAGAAGCTCTTATCTATTGCACCTATATATGAGAACCACCTTTTTCCAACCTCTCAAACATACACAGTATTTAATATCTGAAAATGTCTGGGATCAAAACACTTAGAGACTTGTACATGGATAATGTCTTTGCATCCTACAAACAATTACACTTCAAACACAACTTCTCATCAACATAATTCTTCCATTACTTAAAAGCTATAAACTTTGCTAAACAGAATCTGCCCAGTTTTCATCACCTTCCACCTTGTTCTATTTCAGATTAATTATTGATAAATCTTAAAGACTCAGGCAGCATCTCTACAATTTATAAAAGCTTTGTGGGTCTGAATAGCCTGTTCTCATCTAGATTATTCTAATGCTATAATGTTCTAATGTTACTCTAAATAACAATTCCACCTCATCTTCAGTCAAAAGAAAAAAGCTGTTTTTTAAAATGCATGCTACAAATGAAAATCTGGAATGGAGGACATTTTCTCTTCCTGTTTTTGATGATGCACACGTGCTCAATGTAGGCAAATGGCTATGCCATATGTATTTCCTGGCATTTTAGCGTAGGCTGAGATTCTTCTGTAAAGGATGTAAACATGCTAGTGAGGATGGATGTGTGGATGTGGCATTCAAAAAAGTTCTTTACCCTCTGCCTTGGAAGACAAGACATCAGATATGATGTTGATGAAGTGCTGTGGCCAAACAGAGAAGACAGGCTGGATGCGGAGATGGCTTGAAATGATAGTTGCATTGTGTTTACAATACAGGACATCACTGTATTTTTTGTAATGTTTCTTTCCTATTGCAAAAAATAGATTTTCATACCATCGTTATATTTGACTGTATACTGGATTTTTGTTGCATAGATCTATGTATATTTTACATTGACAACAAAATGAATGGTGTGCCTGGTTTTGGTTCAAGTACATAGCATTTCTGGGAGTTTACCTATGCATTGGTTGAGCGTGCTTTCTTTATGGGGACAATATTTTACTGATGTTTTTGTACATGTTTTCAATGTTTTGGGCATTTTTGGTTCTTTTGCACTTGTGATAACTGCCTTTACAGACTTCGGAAATGCACTTAGAGTTTTGAGACAGAGGTTAACATTTTGGATAATGCATCTTAGCAATTGAGAAAAACTATAAACAAGTCTACAAAGGCTTGAGAATGTAGTTGCCCTATGAGGCACACATCTTAGTTGGCTTATTTCACAATTATTACATTTTTTCTGAATTGCTAAAACACTGAACCCCTTTCTCAGAACAAAGTTGTCAATTGCCAAAACTCATTTGTTGATTCAATAGCACTTTTGTCAAAAGCTTAAACAATGTTCACTTAATTAGAAACAATTTGCAGATCTAATTCACCCTTTTTACAAAGCTCTAAACACATTCTCATTTACTAAAGCAATTTTGCACTGTGATGCACTTGTGATGCAAAATGGTAAACACAGACAGCAGAAGTTAAACACAATTACAGCACAGATGTCATCATTTACACACAACGACTCAAACTGTTCACACTTGTTTCTAATGAATAGAATATAGAGCAGAGTGCTCAGGTGGTACTGGTGAGAAGAATGTTGATACCAACAATGGACGAAAACAATCTGAGAGGCACAGGAAGAAGAATGAATGTAAGATATGGTGGTTGAGAAGGTAGAGGAGGAGGATGAGTATGATCAAGACCAAGAACAGTAATTTCAGTTGAAATTCGAGAAACTGTGTTAGACCATGTTCTTATTACAGTAATGGAATGACAATAAAGGAAGCAGGACTAAGAATACAACTCAATTGTAGCATATTCTTTGTGGCCGCCATAAGCAGGAGATTCAGAGATGAAAACAATTGTTTGTTGTAGTCATTAAAAGTTCACAGTATAGAGATGTTTCAATTCATTACTGAGCCAACAGAAAGAGAAGCAGGGGAAAAACATAAAGACTAATACTGTTTTTACTGCATGTACATTTTTGTAATTATATCATCCCTTTATGCAGAATTGCAAACCTGCCACGTGAAGGCTGAAGGACTCCTGTGCTCTATCAACATGAAGAGGCTCTGACTGTTGACATGGTCCACCAAAACAATACCATTAGACATACAGCACCAAGTTGTTGAAGATGATGTAAACTTTGAAGAAATCAGCAGCGTCAGCCGTTCTATCATCGACCATGTCTTCCAACACAACAGGGTATGTACGATGCAAGTGAACAGAGTACTTCTTCAGCACAGCTCAGAATTGGTCAACAATCAACAATTTTAGTATGTGCAAGTACTTGTACATTCAAAATGACATTTTCATTGCTGATTCTTACAGTATAATAATATACAACATATTACTATCAACTTGCATTACAGTTTTTCTGAATTGCTAAAACACTAAACCTCATTTTAAAAACTAAACTGTTAACTCCAAAAAAACTTCTTCATCAAATCAATCCCACAGTTGGCAAAACCTTAAACACTGTTCATCTGGTTAGATACAATTTGCAAATTTGTATCTCATTTATCAAAACTCCAAACACATTCTCATTCACAAAACACACTTTGCAGTCGATGTTACTTCAACTCAGAATGTTACACACAGACTCCAAAAGTTACACACAAATAACACCCTGTTTTCATTATTAACACTCTAGCACTCAAAATTGAGCCCACATTTGTCCAATCTGTGGGGGTTAGAACCCAATCAATATGCATGATATAGCAGGTCAAATGCACCTGCCATGAAGGAGTTCTACAAAAATTCAACAATGGAGCGATACAACAGAGTAATGTGTCAGAGGTGGTGGACGAGGAGGAAGACCAAGAAGAAGAGCTCTAATTTCAAATTACAGTTTTTTCTGATGGCTTAAACCCTAACTGTGATTCTTATAGCACAATTTCTAAAACTATTAATACTTATAGCAAAACCACTCACTGAGTTTGCAAAACTAAAAGCACAAACACTGCTTTGCACTCAGTTTGCAATTTTGTAACACACACTTTGCAAAACTGTAGGCACAATTCACTGCACAACACTCTTTTTGCAGAACTTTAAACACAACTCACTGCTTACACTCAATTACCAAATTTCCAACACACTCCTAGCAAAATTATACACATGTATGGCTATCATTAACACTATTTTGCCAACTGTCTGGCACACTTTCACATGTGAAAACTGTTTTAGATAATTAGTTCACTTTGCAATCAGCCTAAGCACTATAAATAAGCCACAGGTAAGCTGTCTATGTGAAGTACAATGGAAGGAGCAGTAAGAGTGAGAAGAGTGAGAATCAGAGGAGGCCGAGGAGGCCGAGGGAGAGGACGTGGAGGTGAAGAAGTTGGAGGAAGAGGACGTGGAGGTGAAGAAGCTAGAGGGTTAGAGGAAGTTAGAGGAAGAGGACAAGGAGGAGCAAGAAGAGGACGAGGAGGGGAAAGAGGAAGGGTAAGAAGAGTAATAAATAGAATAACTGATGACATCACAGCTACAATAATGGACCATGTCATCAACCATGGGATGACCCTGAGGGAAGCTGGCCAACTGGTTCAGCCTAAATTGAGCCGCTACACTGTGGCAAGCATCATTAGGACATTTCGAAATGAGAATCGGTAAGTACTTTGTAGCACTGCCATACTCTAATGAGAAACACAACAGTACCATACATGCAAAAATACTGAAATTGTTACTTTACAGAATTGCTAGACGTCCAGATGTTGGGGGCAGAGGCAGAATGTTCACTCCAGAGCAAGAGACCCATATAGTGAACATGGTGATTGCCAATAATGCAATAAGACTGCGCGAAATACAGCAGCGCAAAATTGATAATGACACCATCTTTCAAAATATACACAGTGCAAGCATTTCTGCACTAAGTTGTGTACTTGCGCACCACAGAATAAGAATGAAGCAAATTTACAGAGTTCCTTTCGAGAGAAACACAGAACGTGTAAAGCAACTGCGATATGACTATGTGCAGGTAAGCTATAGTGTCATTGGTTCTGAATTTGGAAGTGCATACTGTAGTGCTGTGCATGGGCCTGATGTGTTGCATTCGTTTTGTCTTGTCCAGAGAGTGATGGAACTAGAAGCAGATGCCATGGGACATGAGCTACTTTTTGTAGATGAGGCCGGTTTTACAGTTTTTTCCAATTGCTAACACACTAAAATCTAATGTAAAGCTCAACTGCAAAAACTGACACTCAGAGAGCAAAATCTCTCCTCACATTTGTTATATTCAAAACACAAATCACACCTTTGAACACAAAAAGCAATTAACTTGACTTCTTTTGCATTAGAGTGTGCACACTTTCCTACAGAAAACACAGGAATCTGACAGCAATAAACTTTTAGCCATTTCTAAACACACCCATTCAAAAAGCCACACCCATGTACCAATTAGGCTAAAACAAGTGTCACCCGGTCAAGCACCTGACTGCTTATTAGTTAACTCAGCAATCAGAATGTGAGAACTATAAAACTCCACAGATTTACCAACACTAAAGAACAATGGAAGCTGGAGGGAGAGGAAGAGATGGTAGAGGTAGAGGAAGAGGTAGAGGAAGAGGTAGGGGTGCACAGAGAGGTGAAAGAGGACAAAGACAAAGAAGACAAGCACTTTCAAATGAAATTCGGGCAACATTAGTCGACCATGTTATAAATCATGGATTGACAATGAGAGAGGCTGGACAGAGGGTCCAACCCAACCTGAGTCGATTTACTGTTGCCTCTGTCATCCGGACATTTCGGCTTGAGAACAGGTATGTTCTGTAACACCCACTCTGTACTGTATATCTACAGCAATTCAAAGTATTCTTTACTTGTACAATACTACTGCATAATCCTCATTAGAAACAAGAAAGGCTACATACCAATATATACATTGTTGTCTTCTCCAAGGACTGAGAGACAAGTAGGACGTGGTGGAAGAGGTCGGATGTTCACAGAGGCACAGGAGGTAGAAATCATAAACATGGTTTTGGCAAATAATGCCATAAGACTTAGGGAAATTCAAAGCCACATCATGAGGGACGACACAGTTTTTGGCAACATTAGGCAAGTTGCCTTGTCTACCCTTGCTCGTGTTCTCCAGCGACACCAAGTACGAATGAAACAGATATACCGGGTTCCTTTTGAGAGGAACTCCGAAAGAGTCAAAGAACTGAGGCACAATTATGTGCAGGTAACTATTAGACTACAGGATGTTACATATAATGCTGCGTTTTTCCAGTACTAAACATAAACCTAAACCACTGCTTATGTAATCTTTTTTTGTTCTCAGACAGTGCTGGAAATGGATTCAAATGTGATCCCACATGAGTTCATTTTTATTGATGAGGCTGGCTTCAACCTTACCAGAACCAGAAGAAGGGGAAGAAACAGAATAGGTCACAGAGCTATTGTGAATGTTCCTGGCATACGTGGGGGAAACATCACAATGTGTGCTGCCATCACAGGACATGGAGTTCTATACCACCATGCCATTCTTGGTCCATATAACACAGAGTTGATCCTGACATTTCTGGACAGAATGCGAGACATCTTACAACAGGCAAACCATACGGACGATGAAGGGCAGGAGCACAGATATGTTGTAGTGTGGGACAATGTGGCTTTTCATCGTGCAGCCATGGTGCAAAATTGGTTTGCCAACAACCCACATTTTATAGTGGCTTACCTTCCCCCTTATTCTCCATTTCTGAACCCCATAGAAGAGTTCCTTTCAGCATGGCAGTGGAAGGTCTATGATCGTCAACCCCATGTGCGTGAGGGGCTTCTGCAAGCAATGGAGGAGGCATGTGAGGAAATTGACGTAGGAGCTATCCAGGGATGGATAAGACACTCCCGACGCTTCTTTCCTCGCTGTCTAGTTAGGGAAAACATTGCATGTGAAGTGGATGAGGTGCTGTGGCCAGATCCACTGAGACGACATGACCCTGCATAAATCTTGTTTTGTTGTTCATTTGTTTTTTCACTTGTGCATGTTTGGGTTTTTCTGTTGCAAATTGTAGCTAAATAAATTATTTCTTTGAACCTAATTTATTTCTGCACATATGTCTCTGTGTCCAATTCTCAGTATTTGCAGTTCTGACAGTCCCTAAAGAGATAAAAGTGTTTTGGATTTTACAGAGTGGTATTTGGTTGGTTGGAGGAAAAATTTAGGCATGGGACAAAAATGTTTACAATTTGGGGCAAAAGTTTGGTTTTGATAAGTGTTTATATAGTTTTGACTGCAGAGCTTCATTTTGCAGGATATGTGAGGTGTTTTGCTCTTTGGGTGAGGTGTTTTGTGAATTGTGCTAAATGATTTGCAAAAATGAGCCTTGTTGTCAAAATTGTGCTTTAGCAATTGGAAAAAACTGTAACCTCAGTAAAACCAGGAGACGTGGCAGGAACATTATTGGACACCGTGCCATCATCAATGTCCCATGACAACGTGGTGGTAACATAACCATGTGTGCAGCTATAAGCCAAAATGGTGTTGTTCACCATCATGCAACCATAGGCCCATACAACACTGCACACATTATTGCATTCCTGGACACCTTACATGACATGCTCACTGTTCAGAGACCAGAGCATACCCAATATGTCATCATATGGGACAATGTTAGTTTCCATAGGGCTGCTTTGGTCCGCAACTGGTTTACAGACCACCCATCCTTCATGGCACTCAACCTCCCTCCATACTCTCCATTCTTAAATCCCATCGAGGAGTTCTTCTCTGCCTGGCGCTGGAAAGTGTACGACCGTCATCCTCATCAACAGGTAGCCCTTTTACAGGCAATGGAGGAGGCATATGGAGATATTGACCAGGCATCATGTCAGGCCTGGATACGGCATTCAAGGAGATATTTTCCCTGGTGCCTTGGACTGGAGGATATCGCATGCGATGTGGACGAAATTTTGTGTCCGGACCCAGAAAGACGACATGATGTAGGCTGATTGTCTTTTTTTTTCCTTTTTTGTTTGTGAAATTACTATTTTGTGTTCTGACTTTGTCTTGGTTTTGATGAGTGTGAATAAACACCAATACTTGAAGTTTGGATCCTTGTATGTTTACATGACACTATGACAAAAGTATGACCTCAAATTGACATCTGTACACAGAGAAAGAAAAAGCCAGATGTGTTTTGTATTCATACCATCAGTGTGCAGTTGGCGCATTGTGTGCTTAGCAGATGATGGCTTGTGTGTACTGTTTGATACGAAAACACCATTTTTACGAACGTGTGAAGAGTTAATCTAGCTGTGTTCGCTTTTGCAAGAGAACAACAATGTTTTGATAATTGGGTGAAAGGTTTTCTTATTTGTGTGTAGAGTTTTGCAAAAATAGCCAATAGTTAACAAAAAATGTGCTTAAGCAATCAGAAAAAACTGTAATCTCAGTAAATCATTAAACCATACTCCAGAAAGGGAACAGGGAAAAATAATTTCCTTATGGTATTATATCTGTTTTGTACAGTAGAGAAAATTTACAATATAGAATGTGTACCTCTAACAAAATGATCTTTTTGTAGAATTGAAAAATGGACACATGCAGGTGGAAGAACATGTATGTTCTCACAACAGGAGACACTTATTGTTAAAGTGGTCCATTCAAAATATTGCAATTCAGCTGTGTGAAATACAATAGAGGATTATTGAAGATAACATGCATTTTGAGGGAATAAACAATGTGAGTCTGTCAATGATTGACTGTGTCCTGCAGTGCAACCAGGCAAGATGAAACAAGCCTATGGAGTAACATTTGAGCAAAACTCTGAAAGAGTGAAAGAGCAATGATATCAATATGTGCAAGTAAGTAAAATTATACAGTGAACTCTGCATGAAAGACATTTAATACATCATACTGTATCATTTACAGAACTGAGTATACTCTTTTTTTCCCCACTGTCTGTGGAGAATTTTTGACCATGAATCAATGGAGAGGCCTCATGAATATATCTTCATGGATGAAGATCTATTGAATCAAGCAAAAAGGAGAAGAGGAGGTTGCAACATAATTGGTCAATGTTCTATCACAGAAGTGCCTTTCCAGCAGCTATAGGGTTGTCCACCGCCATGTTACTGTTATGCCATACAACACTGAACTGCTATTAACATTAGATGGTCTATGTTAATCCTTTGCATAGACATGAACAGAGAGGTCACAAGCAACAGAGCGTTTCATTTATGTTATCGTTTGGGACAATGTGAGCTTTCACTGTGATCCAACAATATGTAATGGGTTTAACAAAAACCAGCATTTTATGAATGTATGTCTTGCACCATACTCTCCCTTTTTAAACCCTATTGAAGAATTTTTCTCAGCATGGTGGTAGAACGTATATGACCGAAATCCCTACACACAGGAAAATCTAATCTAAGCAAGGGATGCAGCATGTAATGATGTAGGAGTGGAATCTTGCCAAGGCTGGATTTGGCACGCCAAAGGATTCTTTCCATATTGCCTTGCAAGAGGGTACATTGCATGTGATGTAGATGAAGTCCTGTGGCCTGACCCGGTGCAGAGGCATGATGCTGAGACATAATGAATGATTAATTTCGCTACAAAAATATATAATCATATCGTAAAATTTTGTTTTTGCTGCATTTTTTTTGTTTAAATATAAATAAGCTTTCATAAGTACACGAATATTGTTAATAAAGATTATTCTTTTATCCCAGAGTGTTTTTCATTTGTTTTATGTAGTATGCAATATCTGCTGAACTGTGTTTATAAATTGGCTGGTTTTCTGTGTTTTCTGACAATAGTGCTTGATTTTGAGTAGTAATTGTGAAAAACTAAAAATTTGTACTCCCTCATTCCTATCTGCAGTTAGACAAGCTAATTTTCAGCTTCTGTTTTTACTTTATGTTTCTTATGTCACCAGTAATTCCAAATTACAATATTAACTTTCATCAACATGCTGATAAGACTCTGTATTCGCCATTTAAACCAGATAATACTCTTCGATTTATATGTATGTTTATTGAATCAGTGACAATTGTGTTTAAAATCAGAATAAACAGAAGTTCTTTGGGTGCTTGATAACTGTGTGAGTAGTAGTTAGCTGAATCCAACTAAAATGCAAACATGTTTTTTGATGCAAAGATCATGTTCACCTGAGATATTTCCAGGCTTTCTAAAAACCTGCTCTCTCTGACTTTGAAATATTACAAAATTTAGATGCATGATAGTGAGTCGTCTGAGTAGTTCATCCACTCATCTTAAGCAAACTTGACTAATTAATGTTTGTAATTAGGCTGTTTGATTCATTCTCTTGCTCCGTTACAGTTAATTCAAAACACAATAGCAAGGAACATATATAAAACTAAGACGTGTGGCATATACCTGCAGTTCTTAAATGTTTTTACTGGCTTCTAGTAATGAATGATGATGAATGGTGACTTAACCTGATACTGTACATTGCAACCATTCAGAATTCAGGCAAGAAAACCATGATAAACAGCATAACCACAAGGTATAGCATGGTAACGAAAAGCTGATATTTCCATAAACATTCAAGGCTTACCTAATGCAGAATTTCAGCAGCCAGTATTAAACAGGTGAAAAAATGATTGCTCAGAATTATTTTTTTGATAAGCAGTCTCATACATTTCATGCCCAATTGATAAACATTTGCTTTGTCTTCAAGGTCAACTTATTTCAAGGCCTTCAAAAGCTAAACAAAAAAGTACTGCTAATATTCAAAGCCTGTGATACAGCTTGTGCTGTGAAATTAGGTTTCAAATCTCAAGTGAGACAAATTCTCTGGTGGTCCTCTGTCTCTTGCTTGCTGGTTGTCAAATTGGAGAAGAACAGTGCCGCACACTAAATTACTGTTAATCTCCTGCCATTTGGGCTGCAGTGAGCTCACTGCCACATTCCAAAACAATATTTACTTTGAACTTATTAAAGTTGTGCGCTCTCTAAATTAGAGTTGGGTCCTTTTATTAAACATAGACAATTACATTATGACTTTGGACAGGATGAGACTCAACAGGTGGAGGGAGCTGATACAGCCAACTTTAAAAATGCACTTACTGGCTGATCCCTGGAGGAAAAGCAAGAGTGCAAATTATTTTAATCAAGCTAGCCTCAACAAGCGTGGGCGGCAGAGTTGGGGGGTGAAATGCTAGGGATGAGACAAAAAAAGTTATATTAAAAGTAACAAGCTGAATGCAATGGGTTCTGCTCTAATGAATTCAGGAATCTAAAGTGCAAAATGTAAGAAATGAAAATCCTCTTTCAAATTTCATATATGCCCTCAAGTTACAACAGTGGAGTCACAGATTATTTACCATATGTCAGCTTGTGACTAAAGCTGTTATGTTTGTAACTCTTTGCATCTGTCTTATTGTTTTCATTGAACACACAATGGGAAGCAGGCTTTTCAGGGCTAGAGGGCTACCTCTTCTATAGGTGCACACCATTCAAATATCTATCAGTATAATGGGGTAAACCCAACAATTAACAATACCAGGAACATCAAGGGTTAAGTATCACTCCACCACAAAAGTACGCAATGTTGCTTTATCATGACTTATTTCATTCTTTTCAAAAAATCCAAAAATAGATACTGTATTGTGTATAACAGCTTTTTAAAGTAGGCACGATGACAGTGTGTCACAAAAGCATTAAGAAATACATTTTGTAAAGGACCTGCATTTTTATGTTAGCACAATGCTCTATGAATGAATTGCAAAGATGCAATTCAAAAGAACTGATAATAATTTCAAAACCAATTTTGAACTATCACACTGTTATCATAAGCATTGTTAAATATAAACTGGTTTTGGGTTCTTCTCCATGTTATGAAAAGAAGCTGAAGCTTATGTAGAAGTCAAACTGGTTCTAACTGAGAACTGAATCCTTCTGTGCCAGACTAAGGGAATGTGGTCTCATTATTCAAGCAATGGTAAAAAGTGCGAAGTATCTGGCAAAGTTAATTCTACCTGTGTAACTGTAGGGCACATATGTAGGTGGACTAGTTTCTGACATAGTGGGACTTCTTTGTGACAATGTGGGTTCTGCTCCATGCTCCCGTCTTGCTTCTGGGAGCTCTGAACCCAACACCTTCGGTAATGTTACAGATAAGCTGGACAGTGAAGCACAACAATGAAGCAAGGGGATGGTGCAAAAAGTGCATTTATTTAAAACAGCAACAACAAAACAGTGTTCAAAAAAATAAGTGCAGTGCTTTAAAAATCTTCAAATAAATAATCCATAAAAAGCTGTGAATTGCGGAGGTTACAAACATGCTAGAAAAAAATTCTTTAAAAACAAATAGGTTAAAACAATGGCTGGAAGCAGTCTTTTACAACAAATTCCGGTGCCTTTCTACTGGTGACTCCCCTGCTTCTCCCGTCCAGGCTATGCACCAGGGGAGCCACCCTACCTGCAGCTGACCTCCTTTCTGCCTTCTCCTGCTGGTCTGTTCGCCTTTCCTATCCCTGGCTCCAGTAGGCTTCACCAGACCGTGACTTGGGCTCCCCAGCGACCAGGGCGCTCACGCTGGGGCTTTCACGTCCCAAGTCCCAACTCCAGCTGCCTTCCCAGCCTTATGTGGCGAGCCATCCTCCTTCTGGTCACTCCCGCTCCTCAATAATGCTCAGCGGGAGTGACCACTACCACCTGCTCCCGGGGTGCCAGCCAAACACCCAGGCTCACTGTTTAGGTGCAGGTGTTCTCTACTACGAGCACCTTCGCTCATTCATGCACCGGATTTCTCCTCCCTGCTTCCTGCCTTCTCTCCTTCTCAACCTCCGTCCATTTTTTTCTCTCTCTTAGCCGCCTCGCCCTTCTATTTATTAGGGAACGTGGATCAGATGTGGCAATTAGCAGCTCCCGGCGCCAATTACGGATGCGGACGACTCCTCACCTGTGCACTTAAGTGAGGACCGTCCACATCACGAATCACGCGGGAACCGCTCCAGCCACACATACCACACCCCCTCTCTAAGCTGAGAGTGCGGTGATTATTAAAAAAGTGTCCTTTTTGATGTGAGCTGTCCTGCTACACCACATACTCCTGCCAATGACCTGGGTTCAGGTCTTGGAGTATGCACATTCTTCCTGTGTTTTGGTAGGTTCTACCAGAATACTTTCCAAAGACATCTATGCTAGGTTGACTGGCAATTCTAATTTGGCCCTGGGTTTGTGAGTGTGCCCTATGATGTACAGAAAATGTAGTTGATGGCTGTCTTACACCTAATGTGACTGGGATCAGATGCATTATTGGAAAATAGTGTTATTAAAATGAGTGAATGATTAGTAAATCCATCTCTGAATTTACCCAGTGTGAGGCAAAGATGGAACCCAAAAGTAATACGGTTAGGGAGAGTCCAAAACAAGCTTCCCAGAAAGAGAAAAGGGCCCATGCCGGCAGTCAGAACACATCTTAATAAGCCAGTGAGGACTATCAGTAGCTGCAAAATTAGAGTAAGCCACATTAAATTCTCAAAGGCCTCCAAAACAAAAGGAAGGGGGACTGGCAGGCCAATACAGAGAAATGTTTGTTTTGATGTGGAATAACACCACGGTTGCATATTGTGACTCTAAATTAAAAAGGCCTCAGAAACCCTCAATTAAAATAACTCCATTTTCTTCAAGTGGAGTGCTTTCTGGTGACATCAGCTGAGCTCTCACTCACTCTCTCTCTCTCTCTCCACCTCACCTTTTCCATGCAGCACCATCACTGTACTCCATCTGCCCACAATACAAATTTTGATAACTATATGCAAGTATAACATTTTGGAACCATATCACAATCCATACCAGCTTGCATATTTTGAACTCTGGTAAGTACTGGTGACCAGCACCAAACCCATGATGTCTGGAATACAAAGGCAATGAAGAGCAGTTTCTCTACGGTGAAATCAGTAAGAGAACCTCTATTCTCAGGCATGCAGACAAGCTGCCTACAAGTACTGCAAATGGAGTGCTTTCTGGTGATGTCAGCTAAGCACACTCACTCAACCTCCACCTGTTCTGTGCAGCAGCACCAATACAGACCCAGAATTTTATTTACAGTACGTGGCTTGGCCATTTAAACATCACTTGGGGTAGATACCAAGAATAACAAGGTAGGAATTCATGAAATTCTTCAGTTAGCCATTCATCTTTACATCAGCTAATCTGCTTATCCTGGTTCTGGTTGCTGTCTATCCCAGCATCTTAAGGCTCAAATTGCAAGAAGACACAGTGTTAATTCATCATAGCACACACACACAAACAGTGGGTGCCACACACCAAAAATATTCAAACAATTACAGAGATGAAATTTTAATCTTGCTTCCTAGAGTTTGTTCCATTGTGCTACCATGTCATCCCATAAATCAAGCAATTTTTATTTTTTATAGTACCATTAGCATGCATCTCCCCATGCAGTACAATAAAGTATCAGATATAAAAATAGATAAATATAAATTTAAAAAGGTGATTACAACTAAAAACAAAAATGCAGCACTGGCCAATTTTAGATGGAATATGAATATATAGCTAGCTTGACATCCATCTTGCAATGCACAATATCTAGCCAGCATTAGATGGACATCAAAGAGAAATGAGTTACTCCAGTCAAGGGACCTTTGAGGGCCAGTGAGTGGTTCTTGCCTGCAGGCATTGCTGCCACTCTGATTTCTGCTATTTTTAGGCTGACAGGAATACCAAACACCACACCTAAATCTGCAATTAAAACATTTATATATAAACTGCTATCTGGAACACATATTGTGGAGTTTGTGAAAATGTAAGTGGAATTATTCACAGTTGATAGAAAAACAGCAAGTATTACTCAGAGGTGCTACTGCTAGTGTATGCTGCATTCGACTTCTTTCCCTGTGAATTATTTATTCTGAATAATTAGCTCCAATGGAAGGATTTCCGTGCACATTGTACAAGGAATGGTAGGAAACAGAACTGGATGAGATGTGATATATTCATTGAAAATGCAATCTTGCTGCAATGGCCTAGCACTCCATTGACTTTTACCTTGCCTCCAGTGTCTCCACAATATTCTTCCTATGTTTTAATAAGCTATTTTGGCAAATCCACCCACCATTCTATTATTTATAGCTACTTTGACCAATCCAGAGTTGTAGGGGATGGTTCCCTAAGCGAATCACTTGACCTTCAGGTGCTCCAACAGCATAAAAAAGAAATTCAGTCAGTCTTGTTAGTAGACTTGGGTAAAGGCATATACCAAACATATAATAATAATGATAAAAATGTGTGCAGCTCCAACAATAACCTCTTTTGAGTTCTTCAGATAGATTGTATTTATCTCATTTCTCCCACATGCAGTTTTGCTGTCAAGGATAAACAGTCAATGAAATAAACAAATAACAGTGATCTCCACTTACATTTACTGATCAGTTTATATATTATTATAATGTGCTGTACATTTTCTATTCATCTAACATTAAAGCTTCTTGGAGCTATGAGGCAGCTCTAAGCACTGCACTGACTTTCCACCTTTTTAAAATTACCCCTGTTAAATTTCTTTATTGGTGTTAGAGGCCAATGCTTATTCTTGCCTGTCATAAAATGTATTTTAAGCATGATCTTATCAGAAACACATCTACTACAACTGGCTCCTCACCAGGATATTTGGATGTCCATAACCCTGAAATGGAAAGGCAGGTTAGAAAATAGATTAATGGATGGGCATCCACCATATTAAGCAGGGTGTCACCTATAATATTTTTAAATTACAAGATTCTTGCCAAATGTTCTTTGTTATGCATATGTCGCCACAATTGAAATAACATACTGAATGTGATTATTTGAAAGAGAATGTCACTAGCTCAACAAAAATGCTAAGGAACCAATTTTGATATTTAACGCATAATAATAGATTACTGCTCCTTTTTAGGGTGGCACTGCCTTACAGCTGCAGTCTGCTGAGTTGACTTCTTAGCCTTGCTCACTGGCTAAGTGGAGTCTGCTCATTTGCTTTGTAGGAGTTAGGCTAATTGGTCTGTGTGAAACTAGCACAGAAAAGTGTCCAAATACCACCCACCATTGTATAACCTATTTCTACTTCTGGATTCCCAGTGCTAGTTTTTTTTACAAAAATGGCAACTCCAACTTTATCATTTTTTAATTAAATTTGCTGATGACACCACCATCATAGGCCTAATTACCTACATTGACATTATAGAGATGAGGTTTACCTGCTGAATCAGTGGTGTCAGGACAACAATATCACCCTTAATTTCAGTAAAACCAAGGAGTTAGACTTCAGGTAACAGAAGGCATATCACACTGACATCTACACTGAAGAGGGTGCTGTTGAAACAGCAAGTAGCTTTCAATTTCTTGGAGTGACCACAACTGATGAACTGAAGGGAACACAACACATTTTGGCTTTTATCAAAAAGTCTCACTAGTACCCCTACTTCCTCAGATATCTAAGGGCAGCTCACATTTCTCCATCTGATCTCAGGAACTTCTACAGGTACACAGTGGAGTCCATCCTTACTGGCTGCAAAACATTCTTGGACCCCACCTGCTCAGCTCAAAATCATAAAGTACTTCAGAGGGTGGTGGAGGTGTGGAACAGAATATTACCAGCACCTTCTCTTCATGCCATATACAACACTCACAGCCATAGAAAGGCAATCAGTATTATTAAAGACCTCAGCCATCCTACACAATCGCTTTTCTTACTCCTCCCTTTTTGCAAACAGTTCGGAGCCAATGGCACTTGCACCATTTGATTTAGGGACAGTTTCTACCCACTATTTGTACAGTTGCCTAACAGACAATCATAAGAACAAAGGCAACATCTTCTAAATACATATTGTGTGTGTGTATATCTATACTAATAAAAGGCAAAGCCCTCACTCACTCACTCACTCACTCACACACTCATCACTAATTCTCCAACTTCCCGTGTAGGTAGAAGGCTGAAATTTGGCAGGCTTATTCCTTACAGCTCACTTACAAAAGTTAAGCAGGTTTCATTTCGAAATTCTACACGTAACGGTCATAACGGTCGATAACGGTCGACAATGTCCGCCATGTTGAACTTTCTTATTTATGGCACCATCTTCACGAAATTTGGTAGGAGGATTCCCTGCGATAACCAAAACCGACGTATGTACTTATTTCGATGGTATGACGCCATTGTCGGCCGCCATATTGAACTTTCCAACGTCACTAATTTTCCAACTTCCCGTGTAGGTAGAAGGCTGACCCCATCTTCACGAAATTTGGTAGGTGGCTTCCCAGCGCTAACCAAAATCGATGTACGTACTTATTTCGGTAGTATGACGCCACTGTCGGCCGCCATATTGAATTTTCCAAACATCACTAATTCTCCAACTTCCCGTGTAGGTAGAAGGCTGAAATTTGGCAGGCTCATTCCTTACACCTTACTTACAAAAGTTAAGCAGGTTTCATTTCGAAATTCTACGCGTAACGGTCATAACGGTCAACAATGTCCGCCATGTTGAACTTTCTTATTCATAGGTAGAAGGCTGAAATTTGGTACTTATTTCGGTGATATGATGCCACTGTCGGCTGCCATATTGAACTTTTCAACGGTCTTTGTTACTTATGGGCCCATCTTCAAGAAATTTGGTACGCGGGTTCCCAACGCTAACTGAATCCTACTTACGTGCATATATACGTCCATAGCCTGCAGCTCGGTCACCGTGTGAGGCGGTGTTGGGTCCCCCATCCCAACGCCTCCCACGTTGTTGGCTGCCTGCCTATATAAGGTCGTCTGTCGCTCCAGTCTCTACATTCCCTTCCTTGCTTCACCACGGGATTCACGTCTCCCTGCTGATAACTACAGCCTTTTTATTTAATCCACGGCTTCTCCGCTGTTTTATTGTTCATTTATTACGATTATAGTTATTGTATAGGTATTTTAGACTTACTTTACATTGTTCAGGTACCCATTTCCTTTATCATTCCAACCGTACCCCCATTAACATGTCTATCGAGGTAATCACCATCGATCAAAGAACTGTCACTTACCAAGTGGTTTCCATGCCCGGAGATGGCACCTGCCTTTTCCATTCTCTTTGTTACATATTGCACGGCCATATCAGGCTCACTCTTGATATCCGGAGGAACATTGTGTCTTATGTATTGAATGACTGAGACAGGTTCAAGGTGTGGACTGATGACGGTACAGGAGATAATTATACTACACAGGAGCACTAGAAGAGTGAAATGCTTAAGTGTACCAAAATGGCCAAATATTTTACACCTTTGGACAACCGCAAATGCCTCTTAAACATCTTAGCTTCACAGGTGACGATTTCAGTAGTGGACACTTTGATGTTTAGAAATGTTTAAACTCTCAAAAGCTGGATGTGAAGTTATCAATAAAACTGGTTGTATACTTACAACGCTTGACAGATGCCGAATGTCTCTTCAACACAAGTCCTACAAATACTGTCGTAACTGAAACAAACCATGAAACTCAAACCGATTATGACAGCAGCAATCCAAGCTGTGAGATTTGAAACAAGATTACTGTTCACATGGCCAACTGTACGTTGCATGCTCAAGAGTAAGCTCAGCGCACAGCTACAGCTTGGTCATATTACAACTGGAGGGCCGAACTGACAACGTGGCATACAAAGAGATCCTTAACAAATAATTATTGGTATATTTTCCCTCAGTTTAAAAAGGTTTAATTTTCTTCTTAATAAAAATTTTAAGGCAGTACTTCACCGCTGCGAAGCGCGGGTATTTTGCTAGTATATATATATATACATATTACATACTAACTACTATGCACTTTCTATTGATAGATATTTTTCTTGTCAACTGTTCTAAGTACATTTTTCTTTGTACTAAGTACACTTGACAATAAACCTCGACTTGACTTGGTTGTAGATTACTTATGATAAAATAATCCCTGCATTTCGTGTTGCCTGTTACCATAAAAAACATCATCATCTCTATTCCTCAGAAGTGTTAATTTCTCCATTACTGTACACTGTTATGCACTGTTATAGATAATTAATGGCCTGCTGAAGCCATTGCAGGAATGTCTACATTTTGAGTAAAGAATATGTCTAAATATTAATGTAATATTGCTCTGGTATTTAGCACACTGTGGCCTTTGGTAAATTTTAATATTAACCTTTCCACTAATCAATTTGAAATTAACTATTTATACTCGAAGGCATTTGAATTATTCATATTGAATACTCTGATATGCTCTGCTACTGCTAAATACATTCTTCTGATATGTTCTTTTTTCCTAAAGTACCAATCACCAACTCTAATGACTTAGTGCTCAGTCCTTGTGTCCAGTGTTGCTGGGATGTGTACTGCCTCCCCATGTCCCAGAATACAAAACTGCAGAAAATTAGATATTTGGACCTATAAGAAACTTCATTTATATTTGCCCAAAGTAGTACAATGTTTCTTTTAATGGTATTGTAGTAGTTAGTACTGCTGCCTCACAGCTCCAGCAGATTGGGTTCAAATCTCAGTCCAGCTACTTTCTGTAAGGACTTTCTTGTATATTCCATTGTGTCTTTTTTCCAGGTGCTCCATTTTAGTCCCACACCCAAACAATGTAGCAGGCTAAGTGAATGAACTGGTACCTGAACTGGGATGGACTGGCCTGATGTTGGTAAGACAGGCTCCTGTAATGTTCTATTAGATTGAGTGGGCAAAAATATTTTAAATATATTTGCTGTTTTACTTGCTTAAATAGTTGAATACATTTCACCTGCTATCTCAGTAATAAAAAACAAAACTTTGTATGTTCTGGTTTCCAGAAAATATTCTTCTTATTATCCTGCGGTGGCGTTTGGTGGCCAATGGCAAAACTAATATACTCCTGCTTATAAAAAGCTATACCAGAGATGTCGGGAGGTTTGAGAGTCAAGAATAAACTAATATAATCAGCTTCTCACAACACCGCACGATGCCTACTTCTGACACTGAAGAATGCTCTGAGTATTCTGAGTAGTAGGGGTGGGTGTCCATTGGTCTAGGTCTGTTTCTCAACCACTGGGTCTGCTGCCAGTGGGTTATGAGTTGATATTGTTTATAGTGGTAGTATGCCACACTGTTTTACAAATAGACCCCAATCAATTCAGCAAAGTGAATCCACTCCCTTGCTTTGAAAATGGTGCTCATCTACCAACTACAAACCGCTATGACAGTTCTCTTGGATTCTCATAAAAAACATTTACATTGGAAAAAAAGTGGGTCATGAGAACAGAAAATCTGACAAACACTGGTCTAGCTCAAGTGAATTGTGACTTTGTCTGTTAAAACCAATTGCAGACCCTAGGAGGTTAATTTTCTCCCCAAAGTTTGTTGACAGTACCATTTATTTTCCTTTCTTTCATTGTCATTATCTAGCCATATCTAAATTGTCATATTCACGATATATGCTAATTGATAGGATGTGTCATTTGACTAGGACATGAATTTTACTTTGGGTCTGATCTAAATTCATCATTAAAAAAGTAGGCAGAGCTCAGAATTAATAAGACAAAAAGATTGTGCATCAAAACAAATGGGGTTGAATAAAGTTGAAGTCGATGTGCAAAGGCTTCATTGTTTTCCACGTTTATGCTTATCCACCTCTTTATTTTTGTGTGCTTAATTTAAAAAGATTCCATTCATTTTTATCTTTAACCTTCATAGCTCTTATTGAACAGTGATAGAAAAGGTCTACAAACTGTTCTCTGAAACTTCTCTATTACTGTAATATATTTTGGCAATATGAAAATCAAAACTGCACACAATATTCCACATGAGTCCTCCCAGATACGCTGCACTCTTTAAGCATAACCTCCATGCTATATAACATCTTGTTAGCCTTCTTAATGTCTTCGGTAGACTTTCTGAATATGCAAAATTTTGAGTACACTATGAATTCTTAAACCTTTTCATACGGTGTACTTTCACGTTGCAGGTCACCCTTTCCTATTGTGTAGTCTTTTGTACATTTTATGTGTAAAAGTTTACATTCATGTATATTTTAAACTTCATCCGTTGTATACCTGCCCAAGTCTGAAGTCTGTTCAACTCCATTTGTTATGAATCTACTATATTTCAAGTCCTCCTAGGTTAGTAAACGTATCTAATATGTTAGTTATTTTGTTTTCTAGATCATTGATATAAATATAAAAGGGCAGTGATTCTAGCACTGGTCTCTGAGGGACACCATTTTTAATATCACTTAATATGGGAAGTGTTTCTCTCACCATAACACACCTGCATATTTCAGCTTGGATTCCCATTTCTTTCAGTTTGGTCACTACCTTCTAAGATTGTACTTTGAAATTTGAGATAACTAATGATTTTGAATAGAATTGTATCATATTTATGAAACACTCTTCTCCCTATGTACACTTCTACTGGGTATGTGTTGCTTGATTTTTACTTTAATAATTACATTACTGCATTTAGTAGTGATGCTCATTAAGCCTATTAGCCTACAGGTTCTGGGTTTGGCCAATTCATCATTTCATATAAAGTTTCAGTGCCTGCCAGGTTCCAGCCATTAGGCATTTCCTCTATATTCAGTGGTTCTGAATAAAAAGCGCAATAAGTGTTCAAATATATTATTGCTTATTCATTCTTGGAACAATTTTATCAAGTCAGGGTAATTTATTTAATTTTACCCTTTTCGATTCCAATTCTGACTCTCTTTAATTTCACATTTTACCTCCTTAATAGTTCCTGTAGCTGCCAAAAGTTACTGACTTCTTCACAAATGAAAATATTAGAGAAATAAGAATGGAAACCATTAGTTTTTTCTTCTCTCTGTATTTTATTGTTTCTTTGCTCTTCTTAATACACTACACCCTCCTTCTTTGACAGTTCTTTTACTAATTAATATTAAAATATTTATTGTAGCGTGTGGCTGAGGCTCTTGCCCAACTGGGACGCCTCCACGCTGAGAAGACTGGGGGAGCAAGTGTGGCCAAAGCGTTACCTTCCCCAGGACGCTAGATGGCAACCCCCCTGGGTTGCAGCAGGGCCTCAGACTCCCGTAGGGCTGCATGGGAGTTGGAGTGTGGTGCAGCCCTGTTGGAATCCGCAGGCACAGCCAGGGGGTACTGCAGCAGGAGCTGCTGAGCCCTTATGGGCAATTCTTCCACCACACTAGGAAGTGCTTCCGGAAACGAGTAATCAAATACCTGGAGCACTTCTGGGTGCATTATAAAAGGAGCCAGCAGCCACTACTCGGGGAGCCACAGTCAGGACGAGGAGCGATGAAGCTTGACACGAGGACTGAAGGAGGAGAGAAGGAAATGAGTAAAATTATTTGTGCTGTGCTTGGACTGTGTCATATTTGTGGGGAACGGGGAAGGCGTTTCCCACACGGGAAAAAGAGAAAATAAACCTAGTGTGCATTGCACTTGTGTCCCACATGTGTCTGTGTCGGGTTCAGCTGGCGGTCCCAGCCTGGTGGACCACAGTATTTATATATATTTATAAATATCATATTGATAAATATTTATACATCTCTCTATTATAAAAAAAAATCTTGGGAGGGAGACTAGGGAGATGAGATGTGATTTTCTCGGAAGTCAATTTGATGACCTGTGAGAGACACTTTAACGTCACGCGAGACAAGGCAGTGAGACAACATTTAAAACAAGTTCACGGACATCTAACCTAGCAGTTATTGGAATGCTTTTGGCAGACACACTTCATGTGCTCCCAGCTCTTAAAACAACAAGCAACAAGCAGAACACGCAGCTTGCCAGCAGCAGCAAGCCAGCAGATTATCCGAACACTTCTCCTTAGCATGTGTTCAGCCAATCGCCCCTTCACAACACAAGCAACGTTATACGTCCTGCGAGAAAGAGATTTAACCACGCCTGGGGCCGGAAATAAAGGACAAGCACAGTATTGTTTTTACAAAAGTTTTAAAGTAAAACTGAGAATAATGCATATGAAAATAACAATCTCTTTAAATTGTATATCCGATAAACCAAACCCAGGGGTGGGCAAGCGAAGTGAGCAGGGGGCAGAGCCCCCTAATATTATATAATATTAAAAAAATACTTCTTTACACCAAATTGTGCACAATACTTTCAGTTAGCTACCATTTGGTGTTTTATCATCTTTTTCAATCATTTTTCCACTGTTGCTTTGGGGGTATTTTTTGTTTACCATTTTACACAGCTGCTTCTCTTTTGTAATTTTTTCTTAGTTCCTTGTTCACAAACTGTGGACTAAATATGTTTCTAAATATTGGTCTGAACCTGTCCTATATTGTATATAGTATACTTTTAATCCTACAGACCCCTGCATCATAGTTAAAATTTTGTTTCAGTTTGTCTTTTTGACCTCTGCAGCTCAAGATTTTTATTGTTAAAATTAAGTTTACTATTAGTTTTGAAATATACTCTGGCACAGCAGAATGAAGTCCTGGTAAATTTGAATGTGAATCAATGTGAATTTCCCCTTGGGATTAATAAAGTATCTATCTATCTATCTATCTATCTATCTATCTATCTATCTATCTATCTATCTATCTATCTATCTATCTATCTA
>JANRMT010062854.1:29363904-29391673 GCA_026402145.1 Polypterus bichir lapradei | reverse complement strand
CTATCTATCTATCTATCTATCTATCTATCTATCTATCTATCTATCTAGTATAAGGCAGGAAACTACACAGGACAGAATATCATTCTACTGCATTGTCCACTTTTTCTCACACACATATACTCAGCCATTCATACAAACACACACACACACTCAGCCATACAGGGAGAAAACATAATACCTTGAGAAAAAAAAAACACAAATCGGGAGAACATGCAGACTCAACATGGGAAGTGACCAAGCATGGGATTCGAGCCTAAAAAAATGTATCTGCAATGTAGCACCACCATGCCATTTACATTTAAACAGGTTACTCCTCACGCTGCTGTTTTTACACACCATGTTAACAGACAGTGATCACATCTATGAATACTTCTTTATGTGTTCCACTATCAGTAAAGTTAATATTTGGACAACTGAAGTTCATCATTACTATAATCCATCCATTTTCCAACCCGCTGAATCCAAACACAGGGGTCTGCTGGAGCCAATCCCAGCCAACAAGGCAGGAACCAATCCCGGGCAGGGTGCCAACCTACCACAGGACACACACAAACACTAGGGCCAATTTAGAATCGCCAATCCACCTAACCTGCACGTCTTTGGACTGTGGGAGGAAACCGGAGCGCCCAGAGGAAACCCACACAGACACGGGGAGAACAAGCAAACTCCACGCAGGGAGGACCCGGGAAGCGAACCTGGGTCTCCTAACTGCAAGGCAGCAGCGCCACCGTGCCACCCTCATTACTATAATTCCCTCTCCAAATATGATTTTTTTAGTATTATTAAAAAGTTGTGTATTGGTCTGCACAAATGTTAATGGAAATTAAATTTTATACTGTAGTTTGAGAATATAGTGGTAGTAATGGGGACAACACACCAAAAAACACAGTAAAATGTATGTTTTTATGATCACTAAGATTCTAATGGTTAAGATACCTCTACTCCCTGAATTTTGGCATTACAAAACATTCTGAAACCCAGTTAGTGAAATTCAGGGCCATGCCTAGCCTGGCAACATTCGGTGTAAGGCAGAAACCGCCCTGTACAGAACATCAGTCTTGTAGAAATAAAAAGCAGGACACTAAAATTGTGTCAAGATGAGAGTAGAAATCTGGAGTTGAAATGTAGATTATAAATATAGAAATCTTAGGGCATCATAAATTATTAGAAAGAAGTAACACCATGGGGCTCTCTGGATCCATTATGCCACCTGTGGTCATTAAAAGACCCCAGTCCTTTTCTTCATATGACTGGTTCAGTTGTCCGGTGTTATTATTTTGGCCTTCTTTTGCACACATTTCCACATTCTTACTGGTATTTCATGTTCCCACTCTCATTCATTTATATTCTTTGATATATCATCTTTCAGACTGTCCCACAATTTTTCCTTTGGGCATCAAGGAGGCCAAATCAATACAAGAATTGGGATGGAAAACATGTAAATGTTTTCACTTGGAAACTGGTTTCCCATATTTTAATTTTTCTTGAACAGTCTGCCTCACTCCTGACTCTGGACATGTGGGAGAGCAGATGGCAAACAAACTCAAAGTGTTCTTTTCTTATCACTGTTGAGGTATTCACTCAGGAAGCACATGGAAATACTGTAGCAAAATGGGCATGTTATATATCTGTTATATATGGATATGTCCTGGCACATCCTCAATGGGCTAAGCCCGTCTTCTTTTTATTTTCTCTTTGCAGTAGCTATTGGGTTAGGGGACAGAGTTCATCATTTTTGCAATAATTATGGTACTTTTGTAGCAAATATATGCAGGTAGGTAGGTGTGTAGGAGGTGGGTATGTATTGCTTTGGAATTTCCTTCCATTTATGTAATAGACAATGGATTTTACAGCATATATTAAATAGATTAAAAAATCATCACAAAAGAAGAAAGAAAGAAATGACACCAACTGTCACAAACAAACTGCAACCAAAGATTTAATGGATCTGGCAATTAAACTCTAAGAATATCCGAGTTGACAATGTTGTATGAAGATAATGGCATAAATAAGTTAGATTAAGGGAACAACAAGACAGACATTTATAACTATAATGTAGCATGTAGATGCTCCAAAGGAGCTTTGCAGTGATTCATTTCCAGTTCTCATGCATTTGTCAATCCATCGTGGACAGCAATGTCCTGTTAAATAGAGTGCTAATCTGGGGGATAATAGGAAGAGAGAGACAGATTTATTTCTGCTTTGGTCAACTGTTTCTTCTTGTGATTATATCATTTTAAACACACAACAATATCTTCTTTGATAATCCTGCCTGTCTGCTGTCTTAAAGAATGAAGAAACTATTCAACGTTTATCAGCAAAGACACAGAATACTGTGGGATTTGGATTTGTGAGGCAGTAATGCTAACTACAATACAACTTCCCTGCTTACTGCACTAAGGTAGGAATGACAACTTTCTTTTAATAAAGTATTGTTGTTAAATTCCATAAATATGTATGACAATGGGCACTGCTACATCATCTTATTGATCCTAAAACCCACTTACCATTGTCATGGCAACAGGGTCTCTGCTGGAAAGAACTTACCTAAGAAGCTGCAAGGTTCTTTCAGGACATAGTTCAGGAAAAGCTTCAGACCATGTTGACCATGTAAATGCCTGGCAGCCAAAGAGGTGATATCATTCTAGTTACACAAACAGTTTAAACACTGTGCTGTAGAGGTCTTACTCTATGCATGAAAGCCAGTGAACCTATAGGTGTCAGTAGTCCCCATAACATGTATAGGTCTAGGGGTACTTCACTTTGACTATGCCACCCATATCTGCCATCTTTTAGAGAAATGTTTGTGGAGAAGTGGAATGGTTTGCTGGATGAATCAGTTAAACAATTACCAGATCAGGCTCCGAATTTTTTTTTTCTTACTTTTCCCTGCACATGTTGGTGTAGATGTGTGTGTGGCTGTCATTATATACATTACACGCAGAAGAGATGTTGGTGCTTAGTGACCCTATATTAGAATCATATGCCTTAGGAAATGGTACGAGATTACTAGACAATCAAAAAAAACTCCCACAGTGGGTGAACCATGCATGGTGTACAGTGAAAAGAGTTAAGGGCACACCCAGGACATGCTGGGGAGATGATATCTTTTGCTTGACCAAGGAATGTCATGAATAATGTTTGTCGAGCTCAATATGTTATCATGAAGACCCTTGGTAACATTGAAATGATACCCAAAGTAAAAGAAAGTGCATTTTTACACACACACACACACACACACACACACACACACACACGCACACACACACACACACATAATATGCGATACTTCCTCATTTTGAGTGAAAGAACAAGAGGAAGTGGTTCATGCAGATCCAGGACTGTGTTTAATTCATTTTCAATCTTTCAATAAAATTGTGGTGAATCATTTCGGATAGGAATTGTTCCTTCCATCTGCTAGTTTCAAGCAGACCAACCACACACTGAAACCAAAAAGCTTTCCTTTTGTACTGTAGAAGGTCCTGGTGGTAAAGTGGTTAATGCTGTATTCAACGCAGCTACAAAGCATTCAGACTCTAGTCATATTGCTGTTTCTGTGGCATTTGCATAATCTCCCTCCTTTCACGGATTTTCTGTTGTTACTCTGGATTTCCTCTCCAATCCCAAAAAAAGTGTGTGACTGCAAAATGGGCCCATATGAGTGAGAATGTATGTGAGAACAAGTGTTTCCTGAAATTTGATGGTGGCTGGACCATGGTTGGTTACTGAATTGTTCCAATGACTGCAGTAATAGACTCCAATGTCTTTTAACTCTAAAACTGAATTAAGGTGTTTAAGGTACTGTAACGATGGAAGATTCACCATATTGGCTTTAAGGTTTCATGAAGAATTTCCAAAGACATATATACTATACAAGGTGAAAAGGTGAATCTATAACTGTTGGGTGTGAATGAGTACATGGATGTTTGTGCAAATAAGCCCTTCGGTACAAAAGCCTGGCTTCCCATCAAGGTCAAGCTCCCATGTAAATATAAATTCCAGTTCTCTGAGACAATTTCATTGAACACTGGTATGTGTGTAAAAACTATTTAGGGCATTTATCTTTCTTACAGATGCTGTTAGCAGAACAAGAAGATGAGTTCAGTTTAGGATGCTACATGATACAAGAGTAACGATTTTGACTGTTTTCTGTTGAATAATGTTACTTTACTGTAAAAACAGTTTCAACTGTGTGCATGGGGGTGCCTCCTGAAAATGTTTCACTCATTAAGATTGTATTGATAACACATATTAAAGCATATTCAAAAGAAAAGAGATCACACTGGTTATGGGTTCTCCTCAACAATACTCTCTCCATGACTATGGTGGGATTGCAATTCCTTGCCTTGACTGCTTCCTACTCTCTGAGGTTCTATGCAGAGTACACAGTGGTGCTGCAGCAAGAAGAAGAAAAAAGTGGCAGGATATTGGTTACTCTTCAACAATTTTGCAGGAAAAGTTACATGCAAATGATATAATGTGATATATACACATTATGTGTATAAATCTTTATTTTCTCATCAAACAAAAGTTGTAGGACTAACAGCCAGCTATTGTTCTCAACTACCTGCTCACAAAGAGATCATCAGCCTCAGTAGCCTGTTTCACAGCTATGGACCATGGGTACAATGAATGAGTACAATCAACTGATTCCACAGTGTTATTTGGAGGCTGCAACACACTTGGAGAATGGAAAGACATGACTGGGAGAAATGGTTTGACTAAACTGAACCTATGTGGTTAATTGTGATTAGAATTTTGCAGTACTTAAGGGGTATCTAGAATAAAAGTGTTTGGACACAACATTACACAAACGTTTACCATGATGTCATCCAAAATGCAACCTAGCAGTATGTACACTAAGGTAAAGACAGTCAATTATCCATCAGATCATTTTCATTTGGTAGTGACTTACCTAAAAATGGAGCTTCACTTAGCCTCAGTTAATAAGGAGTTTATCCTAGAGAAAAGCTTGCAAAAACCTTTATATAAGGTAAACATCTTACTTCAAGTAAAAACATAAGCATATTCCACCAGAGCAGCAATGAAAGCATTGAAATTGATTAATATATGGTATGATTTTAACAGTAGAGTGAGTTTCAGCTTGTCCCAGGAGTATTTCTTCTAGTTTTACCTTTTAGCCATCATAGAAGTTACACTATTTAAACAAACTGATTGAAGGTTCATGTGTCTATTTTGTCAAAATTGAAACTAGGTCATAAGTATAACTTTCAACATTAAAAATTAATTTCAGTTGACGCATACTGAAATCTCCACTATCATTAATTTATTGAAGCACAGGAATTCCCAAGGACTTCTATCACATCATGTAGCAGGTTTTTATTTTTTTGTTCACTACATCACTTTAATATATGTATGTAAAAATCACACCAATAGAGATAAGTCTAGCTGTGCTGACACAGATTGCCTTTTGTTAACTTAATCTTTTAAGAGTTCTTAAAAAAAAACAAAAGTCAAACCAAATTCTGAATTATCCAGGTTAAAATTTTTCTACCCTGCAGAAAAATGAATAACAGCTTAAAGTTCAACTTCTAAATAGAAACGTGCTTAAAAAAGGAGAAAAAAACCTGGTTAGACCGTGATATGGAAGAGGTTTTCAGCACTGCAGATTAATTATGGAACAGCTTCTACAAAAGTTGAACTGGTATTTTTTGAATCAGACTTGGGTAAGCAAATTATCCTTTATATGGAAATGAAGGGTACGATTTTATTTTGTAGAAAGGATGGAATAATGGATGTGTTATACCCTTTCCTGGGCTTTGATTGAAAGTAACTTCTACTATAATTGCTTAGAAAGAAGAAAAATAAACACAAAAGATTGGGGTCATTGATAACAAAGAAACTCCACTAATAAAGTGATGAGCCTGTGAACTCTTGTGCTATTGAGTTGTGTATAAGTATAAGCACTGGAATTACTTTGGGCTAGTGTAAACTGCAAAACCAATCTAAAATAACAGAAACATTTCAGCAGGACGTTTCCTTCCAGTTTATGCTGTAGTCTGCTGCAATTTATTGGGAATATAGGAACAAATGAACTGACCATACAATTGAAAAAAAAAATCTCTAATACAAGGCCGTCCTAACAAATTGCCTCTTTGAGAAGTTACCTACTGATTTCTTATTGAATCGGCAGCTCGGTTTTAGAAATTAAGGTTTACATTACTATTACAGTTTCACTTGTTGGAGAATAATATGTGATACTATCTAGCTCATAAATTAGCTACACTGTTGTACATGCTAATGCTCCCCTAACAGTATTTTGTCTCTTATAGATAGTGTAACTATTATGATAGGGTGCCTTAGAACCATTCAAATGTATCTGAAATTGCAACAAAAAACAGCCTGACCAGAACAAATAAACATTTTTGTGGATTCCAAACTCTGTCTAAATGGGTCTTTGGTGTAAACCTAAAAATAAGTAAGCATAATTCAAGACACACATCTTTTTAGTCTGTGTGTACCAATTAACAGTTTATCTGAAAATTCTTTATTGTTAAAGAGGATATGCAAACTGCCCTGAGAGAAGAACTCAGTAAACTGTTTTTTTGTCATTTATAACACTGTTTAGTACTCCAATGTGTCATTCTACATTTGAGATATAGCTGGAGGCATATCTGTTATGTCCATAAAAAACTCTTGGATGGATGTCTAAGGTTTCAAATTCCAGTAAGATCATTGTGTAAAACTAGGTTTGGAAGTCTTCATTTTTTTTCCTCTTAAGAGATGAATTATCACAAAATATCACATTAGACTGATCTCATTTCTATTTTTACCTTAAGAGAGATGTTAAATATGCAAGACATTTTACAAATGAACGGAAACCAAACAATCCAACAGCCTTGTTTAGTTAGTTGTTACCTAAATTATCCCAAAATCTCAACCAGATTCCAAGGAACACTTGAGATGTGACAGTCTATACTAGATCCCTATGGTGGTTACTCTGTTCAAGGCAAAAGAGGCTCAGAGTAGGACAGGTATGTCAGTCAAGGGATGTAGCTGGCTGCTCTTTTCAACAGTTTCTACTCTGCTGCTATACTATGTGTTGCTTTGTAATTTGGTGTTTAGAACCACACACAGTGGTTTCACTGGCACATTAAACAGTTTAAGCATGTAGTTTCTTGATTTATATTGAACAGATTGATGAAGTAACCTAATGCTTTAAACCATAACAGTGTTCTCAAACCTACTTATTTTAACTCAGAGTCATGGTGGGCAGGAGCCTACAGTACCTCAGCAGCACTTGAAGAAAGACAGAAGTCAGCCCTGGATGGAGCCCTGATGCACACACACCAAACATTTGATACATCTTTTAAATTTCTTATGGAGGATGCATCAACTTAAGCCCCAATTCCCGTCTGGGTATTTTGCCCCCTTTATAATTAATGTTCCTTATGCCTATGCCATGATCCCGGTGTGCTTAACTTAATTTTGGTTATGCTAGTTAATTATATTCTTATTTATCACCTTTTTCATATTTTTTACTATTTTAATGTCACATACAGTACTTCCAGGTTTGTGGTGGTTGCTGTTTACGCCACTGTTGATGAAAAGTGTTACCCTGTCATTCTATATCTCAGTTATTGCTTGTTTGTATTTTGCCAAAGGAATGTACTTGTGACAAAATATATTAGAATGAAACCCAAGTCAACCAAGTTGATCATTTTTAATTTCTTTCTAAATGTGTTTAGTAACAACTTGCCTGATCTGGTAACACTTTTTGTTTTGCTCTTTCTTCTTCTTTTTTGGTGTTTATTCCTTAAGTGTTGAAATACCATAATGTTTCCCTATTGGTTCAGGCTACTCAACCCATACGCCAGTGGTACTTGAGTAGAGTAACACACCTTGGCTATGTTATTCCAGAAAAGTACATACTTTTTCATGATTACAAAACTTAGATTGATTTTGCCATGCTGAAGGCCTTTTTGCTGCATATTAACAAAATGGAAGGTTTTACCTTCATGACCCCAATTTCACCACATTTAGCCAAAATTAAAATTTTTATCTCTCACATCAAGATAGGTGGTAATGTAATAAGACAATTTTTAAATTTAACCATAGTAAGTGTAAAATCCTGAAAACCTAAATAAAATTTGTAACATGTATTTAATCTTAACAGTGTATAAGTGTTCAACGATTCACCAATCAGATTTTCCATTTCAGGCTTGTTAGTTATGTACCCAGAAGACATTCTGCATCTTTGTTTCTTTAAACATTATTTTATATGTGTAACACCTTTACAGATCTGCCCATACAGAAGCACCCTCAAAGCAACATACAATGAAATTAAACATCTCTGAGTACACCTCTAGCAGCAACCTGCAGTATCAGTCACTTTTCATCCATCATTATTCAACTGAGACACAAGATAATAATGCTAATCAGCTATTTTGGAGAGACAATGATGTGTGAAATATCATTCCAGCCTCAAAAATCTGTTCTGGCAATCCTCACATAGGTCATAATCTATGAATCAGAATAATATGAGGATCTCAGTTTTGATTTAGTGTTTTCAGTTAATTCAGTTCAGTTTATTTTTGTATAAAGCTCAGTGGCATCAGGAGGGAGGGGCTTTAGAGACTTAAGCCCCTGATATATTGTGCCAAGACACTGATCTATTCGTTCATTTTCATTTACCCCCCACCTCTACTGTTATTATGAGTCTGAGAGTTCCCAAGTATACAGTTTTACACAATCCCAAACATACTCACTATAGGTGGGGGAATCCTGAGAAAAACCCCGACTAGTAACATACTGTAAAGTAAAACATAGAATCTTTACAAATACAAGATTTATTTTTCAAAAAAAGGCTGTGTTAAACAGTAAAGCTCCAAAGTGCACTCAAGGCACAGCAGGGAATACCTGCAAAGACAATCCAAGGCAAATGAGTCCCAAATGCAAATCCAGTGCACAAAGTCAAAAAACTGTACAGGAAAAAAAATTCACAAAATAATCAAAAGCACAGAAAATCCTAAAAGTAAGTTCAACAACTCAAAAGTGAATTCAAATGAACCGCAAGGGACTGTGGGTTGCCCCTGCCTTTATAGGGTTGACAGCATTCCCTCACAATGATTGACAGATGACCCCACCTTTTTGGAAACCACCCACAAAACACAAGTGACATGACAAAAGATGCATAAACATAAAGAAACTAAACGATCAACAATGTAAACATAAACAACGAACAAAAACGGCATAAAATGGCATTTGAATCCTATCCAGGGGAGGAATCCTGGCTGACACATAACACCCGCAGCAATACATGTACAGTATATCAGTAATCTTGAAACACTTCCCCTTGATATTATAGATCAACACACTCAAAAGGCTAAAGGGACACCAGCCATTGAGTCTACGTAGACACCCATAAACAGAGCTAAGGATCCTAATACCATCATATCTTAGATATGTCCCTGATAAAACTCCTCACTGAGTGTAGGCACAGAGCTCCTACAAAGATTTACAAATATAATGCAGTAATAAATAATCTGACAGTGTCTTCATCAAGATCATTTACTGTAAGTTCTGTCTTGGTGGACCACCATACCTCCAAGTTCCTGTTCCAACTTAATTTTAAACCAGAAGCCATTTTTTGGTGCTAAAGCAATTATTGAGCAAACAAAATTTTGTGTTTCATGCTAGTTAACTCACTTATTAAGATCCCCAAACCTTAATTGTTTCTTTTAATCTTCAACATCGGCAGGCTCTGTTTTTAAATGCTTCTTGTTTTTTTAATAAGCTGGCAATTAGCAGGGACATGAAAATGACAAAGGGACCAGTGGCTCACCAGCTAATCTGGTTTTATTTACTCCTGTGTGTGTTCATCATGAAGTAGCTTATTTAATAAAACAGGCATGTTATGTCATTTATTAACCTGCTCAATCTAGACCAGGGTTGCAGTGGAGTCTATCCCAGCTAGCACTGGGTGGAAGGCAAGAACAATCCCTGGACAGGATGCTAGTCCATCGCAAGCCAAATACATATACACATCCAAACACAAAACACACACTAGGGCCTGTTTAATGTTGCCAATTCACCTAATGTATTTGGACATTGGGAAGAAACTGGAGCAAATCCATGCAGATATGAGGAAAACATGAAAACCCCATGCAGGGAGGACCAAGGATGTGAACTTTACAGCAAGGCAATAGTGATACCACTGCACCACCCTGATTTAATAAAAGATTTGGAAAGATACAGAAGAGAAAAAAGTGAGGAACTGAGATTTACTAATTGGCTGCAGAGAACAATTAATTTGAGTGATATCCTCGTAAAGCAAAAATCTAAAATATAACAATGATGTGACATGGCAGAATGAAAACACTAGCAAGCCATAAACTAAAGCTTGTTCAATTATTGGCAAGGATTGACTTGTAATTAAGGAGGTGAATTGGAACAAAACCCTGCAGCCTATGCAGCCCTCTGGGGCTGAACATAAACACTATATCTCTATGTTCATAAACACATCAATAAAGGTAAACCTATAATACAATCTCTGGTTTCCATACGTCCTTTTACTGGTTTCACAGAAAAGAGCAGCATGTGCTCAATATACCAAAAATAAAAACTGGGGCAGTTCAAACTGTCTGTGTAAACATATCCTTAGTGTTTGTGAAAATCTTCTAAAATATTCAGGTCCCTGTTGCAGCAATAATACTTTTCCATAGCTGTGCTTGGCCTTCATGCTGAGTTAAAAAGATTTGCAGATAATCTTTCCAATGCAGAAGTTGAGTGCCTCTGATCCCTGGAGTTTTAACTTGATTTGCCCAGTTAATGTCCAGGCCACTTAGCTCAATTGGTGCAAAAGTCAGAAAACTGGCTCTGCTTTCAGCTTTTCAAAGGTTACGTAGAATATTTGGCTCTGTAGTTTTAAATATCTTAGGTTATCACAAAAATAAAACGCAAACTGCAGAAGTAAACCTTAGCTACTTAACTACAGTAGACTTGAAACACTGAACATCTGCCTTCAGTTCCTTATTTTTTCCAACTGTACTAAATAATAAAAAAGAGTTTGCAAATTACTTTTTATTTGTATCATTTTTAATAACCTGAAGTGCTAAAATGTAACAAATCCATTTGTTTTGGCTAATTATACTGTACTATAGTAACAAAACTGATGAGCATTGTCAAGTATTAACAATGCTTTCGTAAATGTTCATACACAAGCAACAGACACTTTATGATTCATTAATAAATAATAGAAATGTATGTCAATCCACTGCAAAACTGTAATCTTAAATACTTTATTTTAGAGATTTGTTAGGCTAATACTCTGGAGCAAAAAAAAAAAGCTAAAGCCCATATTTTAAATTTGTTTTATCGTAGCTACATTTTAGTTGTACTCTTAATAGAATATATAGGCGTAGAATTATCATACTATTCAAGGATTTGCAATCTTTACTAATCTCTACTTTTTTCTGATTTCCTTTCTGATACTTCTGTGGTGATGTCTTGCACCACCACCACCTACTCAAGGAACTGTGCAGCCACCTGTCATGCTCAGATAAAGGCGGGTGCCTCAACCGTCCATGAGACCCAATGCGTCGAATCCTCTGGGATGAAGTTTCAAAACAATGCGGAATGACATGTATCACAATGTACGTTAGGTAGACTGCCCAGTGGAGGCATTTTGTATTTTTATGCAGCTTAACTGGAGGGTTTTTTTTTTCAGTTCTCCTGGCCATCTGACCTTATCACCGGACCCCCCTTTAGAGACTTGCATTATGATATTGTTTGAGGATGCTACACTTCTATTAGTTATATATCTACTAGTAACAGCGCACTACAAGATAACGTGCAGTGAATACACTTGACCAACAGTGTTCTAGCTATTTTTACGCAATCAGCGTCTCTTTGTCGTCGCAGCATGGCATTTTGTTCTGTCTCATTTGTCTTTGCAATTCTGGCACGTTTGACCACTGATTGCCAACACTGATTAGCCTCTTCCTCAGTTTCATTTGCTCTTGTGATTCTCTTTCACTAAGTGTTGGCCTGTCTTCTTTGTCTGGTCTGTTCTTTGCTCTCAGCTGCTCGAGCAATTCTCTTTCACTCTGTGTCAGCCTGTTGTAAATGATGAGTGTACTCTTCACAGTTTTCATACTCTTTCTCTGTACATTTAGCATTCATTTGCTCACAGGTTGATGCGCTTGCTGCTTTCTGAGCAGCTCTTCTTTTCTCCACCCTAGCGACCCACTTCTTCTCTTCTTTCGTCAGAATCTTTTTGCGTTAAAACTGATTAAGTTTTGTGGGGACACAGAGGAATGATCCAAATGTAACACAGGCACTCCAATGTTGTCCTCTTCCACCCCTCAGCTTTGAAGACCATGACTCAGAAGAGGTGTAGTGATATCATTTGCACCTCTGCCCCTTTTCTAGCCTCGTCTTGTCCTATGGCTTATAAGCTCCCAAAGAGACAATAATGGCTTTCAGTTATAGCCCGACCTTGGAGGGAAGCATATCACTGTTGCAACCTCTGCAATTTTTTCCCACTCCATTATTAGCCAATCCAATTGCTAAGAAATGGGATCTCATACTTTTTTATGTGTTTTTGACTGCATCTTTTACTCCATGTACTGTATGTTCATCTGCTACATCTATTGTCTATACCCATTTCATCCAATTATAAGAGCAATAGGAGTCACAGCCTATACTGGCAGCACTACATAAAAGGCAGAAAGCAACCTTGAATGGAGTGTCAGTAGAAAAATAAAAAAGAAACCCATTCATTAGTTTTTTTTTTTTATCCATTCTGAGTTGTAGCAGACAGCATAAAACACAAACAAGCGTAAAGTAGCATAAAACACGAACCAGGAAGCTACTCTTAAGGGAGGACCAATAACAAAAAATGGAGGAGACTAACACATGAATCTGACAAACTAATGCTATTATTTTATCAGCAAAATGCTGTAGTTCAATATTTTATTAGATGTGTTGAGTAAAATTGAAGAATCATATCTTTGTGTTGCAGTTTTGACAAAAATGTGCATAAAAATGCAAAATTATTATCTCTGCTGGAAAGATTTTTCTTAAAAGCAGTGGACATCTAGAATTCTAAAGCGCTAATGACCGTGCCAAGTTTCAGGTGGAGTGATTGATTCTTTTTTGAGTTATTTTGTTCACATACTCACATTCTTACACACAGGCATGCACAGAAACACCAATCTGAAATCGTTAAATCATATTTAGGGATGCCTAAAATGCTAAAATCATGATTCTGTGATGTTTTAAAGCCATCACATGAAAACTTTTTTTATGCTTCCAGTCTCAATTTTTATTTCAAAATTAAAAAAATAGGAAAGGCTGGGGAAATCTTTAATTCACGCTAACATGACAATCTTGGCAGGTTCTTTACTACAAAGAGCACTCTCGTCAGGCAGCCAGGGCTCAGTTCAGACTGAGGGATTCCTGAAGCTGGCCTTCAGCCACTGTTATTAGCAATGTTTATGAAGCACAACAATAATATCCTGAAAGACAGAACCATGGCAAGATGAGTCCTACTCCTTGTGAAAGTAAACAAATGGGACAAGCCAAAACATGACTGAGAATCTCTTAAAGCTTTATTTTATTGTGAGAGCCTGGAGGTCCAAAAATTTCTTGCACTCTGTCACTTTGTTTTCAGTCATAATGTTTACCAGAGGATCAGGCCCATATGATGATGGGCGCTGCAGGACTAAGATGGCAACAGTCATATGACTAATGGAGTCACAACATGTAACATCGTTATTCAGGTCCGATATTAGATGGCTGCTCACCATATCCTGTCTCCTGACTTTTGGATTCTGTTTACATTCACATAAAAAATGACTTCTTGGTTAAGAACCTTTGGCTACATAAGCCTTTGGGTCGTTATTTTTGGTCTTCAATCTGCTCTTCATGATCGTTTGTCACCAGTCTCTTTGCATTTGGTGTACCAAAATGCGCCTATTACTTTGACAGTGCACTTGCCTCTTCCTTTTCCTGGTCACTTTATACTAATACAAGGTGAAACATCTTAAAAATGTTTCACTAAAGTATTATCAGAAGCACTGGAGTGTCTATTGAGGCAGCTTGGGCTAGACAAGTTAGGCCTTTTAAGATTAACTAGGGAAAGTGTATGGGTGCTACAACCCTGTCCCCATACCTCATAACACCAAAAATGAATTTACTGAAGAAGTTGGATGGATGCTACTACAAGGAAATGTAAAACTTATTTTGTATTCTGCGGGCATGAAATTATGTATAATAATCCCCCTTCACCTAAAATTAGGCACAAGATTAGAAATATCATGTGACTGCTCCAATTTTACTAACAAAAACAAAACACTTTCTTAAATTTTTTATTTTAATTTGGAGTTGTGGGGAGCCAGACACTAAATTACTGAAGTATGAGTGGGGGTGTTTGCATGATCCTACCATCAACGCAAGGACAGATGTTAAGAGTGTATCAGGCAAACACAGGGGTGTCCCAAGGATCAGTGTTGGGTCCTCTCCTCTCCTCTTCTCTCTGTACATCACCTCTTTTCATCCAGTCTCACAGTTTCTCACATCAGAGACACTGCTCTACCTATCGTTCCCTCCAGTACAACACAGTATCAGTTAGAATCTTGGCATATCTCATTGATCTCTTGAGATGGACGAAGAACCACCATCTCAAACTCAAACTGGAAAAGACAGACCCCCTTGTTATCCTAGCACCTGCATATTCAACACCACATCTCTGTTCAGCTCAGGTCATTATGGCAAACACCCGCCCAGTCAGTATGAAAACTTTGGGTGGTGATTAATGACCAGATATCTTTCACTGACCACACTGCAACTGCCTCCAACTTTTGTAGACTCATTTAATATAAAATCTGCTAGCTCACAACGTTTCTGAGAGAGTATACAGTACAACTACTACTCCAGGCTTTGGTCTTGTCACATATGGACTACTGCAACTATCTGCTGCCAGGAGTATGTGCATGAACTACCAAAACAATTGTAGATGATTCACAATGCAGTGGCACCTATGCATATGGAGACAACCATGAGGTCCAATGCTCCTTCTCATACACTCAGGCCTGCTAGCGAACAGAGTCTGGAAATGCCACCTATGCATGACATCAAATCTCAATCCAGACTCTTTTCATGTGTAGCTCCAGGCTAGTGGAACGAGCTGCCCAACTCCATCCAAATTGCTGACTTCCCTAATATGTTTAAGAAGCCTTCAAAGACTCTCTTGTTCTGTGAATATCTGATTAATTGATAATCGCATTGAAAGGTTCTTGTAACCAAGGAAAGATAAACTAGCTTTGTGTTTTGTTTGGTTTAGAGCTCTCCACTTGTGATGATTACATTTTTACTCTTGTCCTTGTTGCCAAGCAGTCCCCCGCACTGTTGTTTACTCTATTATGTTGACCTCATTTGTACATCGCTTTGGATAAAAGTGTCAGCTAAGCACATAAACGGAAACGTAAATACAAGAGTACAACCCTTAGTGGGCTTCCAGCTCATCCTGGTACTTTGGAACTAATGCTGTTGCTGCAGTATGTGAATCAACCCTAGATGGGATTCCAGTTCACCAAAGGACATGGTTACACCCACAATGACTCATTCATATTGGAAAAATGTCACATTACTAGTTTTGAGGATGTTGGAAGAAACTAACTCTACAAAAAAATTGACTGGACCAGTGTTTAACACAGGTCCTTGAAGCAACAAGGACACAGCAGTAACCACTGTGTCATGATGCTACCAAATTATTAAGAGTTACATTTTGTATAATTAAATGCTGTCTGGGGATTTTTTCACTTTTCCCTGTGTAGAGTTTTACATGTTAGAGAGAAGTAAAGACAAAGTGATGAACAGGGGTCATTAGGGAAATGTACTTGATTACTTACGCAAACTTATTTTATCACAATTCTAGGATGACTGGTATCGGGAATGAATCAATCCTCTAAAAGATACCTGTCCATCAGGGTGAAAGTTCATAGTCACCCAAAGAGGCTAAACAGAATGGACAAATTACTACATGCTTTCATCTTTGTATGTGGTAGCTAAAAAGAATACTCAAGGAAAATCCATGAGGACACTGGGAGAACATGCAAATGCATCACTCACAGCAGCTTAGCTAGGATTTGAAAGCAGCTTTCAGGATTTGTGAGACAACAGAACTAAAACAATACCACTGCTCCACTCAAACTAAAAACACTTAATTTTCAGCACAAAGTATTATAAAAAGATGATGATGATGTCAGTTTTCGAAAAATGAATCCTTACTGATTAAGTTTTCATGAACATATACTGTAAGAAAGCCTGTTGCAGCATTTTTTGAAAGTCTCCTAATTAGTTTGTTTTAAACAACAAAGAGCAGGATCCACTCTTAATACTTTACAGCATTTCAACCTGACACATGAATGCTGTTCTGTGTTGCCAGTAAATGCTAGATGTTGGTGTACTTCAATGCTATTATGTTACATTTAAATTTAAAGCTAGAGGAACCTGAAGCCTGATATAGTTTTGTTTTTAAGTTGTTAACAATGTTTATGCATGTTTGTGGCCATAAATAAATAATACATGTGTGGTATCCAAAGTCATATCTACAGGATCCAAGCAGTCATCTGTCACTCTTAGAGAATGTGGGACATAGGGGACAAAAATCACAAAAGTGGCAGATGGTGGAATTTATTGTGGGCACCTGCTCTCTGAAATTACCTGCATAATCCTTCTACAGGAAAATATATCTGAAAGTCATCAGTGAAATACTAAGCACTTGAACAGTACAGAAAAATAACAATAATAAATAACTAATGATAATAAAATTTAGCCTAATGTCAAATGCTTATTTAACTTTAGAAACCTAAGGCACCAGAATGCAGCACATCATCAAAATAAGAGTCTTTGGTTCAAAAACAGAAACATGGAACAGATTTATTGTCAGTCTATTTAACTATGTTCAGTTGACCAGGAGCAAAGAAAAGGTTCAAAGGCTGTGTGGCAAAGCTAGCTAGTAAAGATTTATCAATAAATTGTGGCTGACAGCTTGTGGAGTACGGTAGCCCTTCTTTTTATGTTCCTATTCAAATGTTACTTACAGAATAAGTCCAGTCCAGTTGGAGTCCTAGAATCAGCCTAATCACTCTCCTCTGGGCTTTATTTAATGCTGCTATGTCTTATTTTGTAATATGAAGACCAGAACTGCACATGATGTACTTACACTATTATAAACTTACACTGCAATAAAAACTAATCTACTGATCTCCTCCTTTACTTGTTTTCCAGCAGTTTCTCTTTCTGATTTCTTCACTAATTCCCGTATACTGTCTGATTCCAAGCAAAAGGCTTTTCTCTGTGTATATACAGTAAATGCAAGTTAAATGTTTATGAGGTAGCAAATATAGTAAAATCGAAGATCTATGTCTAAAAGCATTTAAAGCACAGATCAAAGTGATATTTTGATTACTGGTTCTTCATTATTTTTACTGCTTACTGCAGAACATCCTGGAAGAGTACACTCCTCATAGGCAGCTTCAGCTAGAAACTGTTGCTAGACAATAAGCCACAGTACTGTTAGGTGTAAGCCATGGAAAGGTCTGTCATAACTGGCCTTTCCTAAGCACCAACTGTGGGTAGATGACCCTTTTAGATACCCCAAAGCTAGAGGTATTGTCTTGCACCAGAAAGTACAGTAATTTCATTCATCACTTTCAGGCATGTTTTCTTCGGTCTTTATTATTTATTATTAAATAAATTATTATTATTATTATTATTATTATTATTATTATTATTATTATTATTATTATTATTATTATTATCATTATTGCATCTACCAGCATACTTCCACTGCCTATTGCAATTCCATGGCATTATTCCTGACAGGGTGACTCCCACTCTTTGCTGGAGGACAGATGGTGGGCTTACCTCTGCCCCATTCCATCCAGGTGGTGTCCTCACTCTTGTCTGTATCTAGTTATTTTGTACACTATTTCTGTATTTGAGTCTTCTAGCATTATTTTGCTCTTATGTTACCTGTTAAAGCTGTTAAAGGACATTGTCATCATCACCTCTTATGCATTCCTGCCTTCTGTGCTAAATCTTGCAACTCTTTTAAGAATCTTATTTTAAGTTTCCAATGTGGACCAGACTGAAACAATCTCCAAAGATCCAAACAAAGTCCAGTTTTTACCAACTGAGGCAAATTTCTAAACTAAAATCCTTTCTATCACAGAAGGACTTAGAAACAGTCATTCATGCCTTTATTTCACCTCGCCTAAATTATTGTAATTCTATATATGTGAGTCTGCCAAAATCTGCTCTGTCGCGCCTTCAGCTGGTTCAGAACACTGCAGCTACATTTTTGATTGGGTCGAGAAAAAGGGATCACATTTATAATAATAATTCTTTTTATAATTATAATTCTTTGCATTTATATAGCACTTTTCTCACTACTCAAAGCGCTCAGCAATTGCAGGTTAAGGACCTTGCTCAAGGGCCAAACAGAGCAGAGTCCCTGTTGGCATTTACAGGATTCGAACCGTCAACCTTCTGATTGCACTTCTCCCCCATTTTAGCTTCTCTCCACTGGCTACCGGTGAGGGTTCACATTGATTTTAAAATCTTGTTGTTTGTTTTTAAAGCCTTGCATGGTCTCGATCTAAAATATATCTGTGACCTCCTTCACCCCTATGTGCCAGCAAGAGAACTGAGGTCATCTGGATGACTGCTCCTTGTAGTGGCAAGATCTCGGTTGAAGTCAAGGGGAGACTGAGCTTTCTCAGTTGTTGTTCCTGGGCTTTGAAATGACTTGCCTCTTCACATCAGGTCTTCATCCTCTATCGAGGTTTTTAAAAGTCGGCATAAGACCTACTTGTTTTCTTCTGCCTTTCACTGTGTATAATGGGATTGTGGTGGATGTTATAATTGGTTGTTTTATTTATCTGCTTTTGCATGATTGTTTGTATTGTGTTTATTTTAATGCTTATTTGTACAGCACTTTGGCACAACCTCTGTTGTTTCAAATGTGCTTTTATAAATAAATAATCTAATCTAATCTTCTTTCCAACTGAGAAAACTAAACTTGGATGCATGGTGACAGAAGGCTGTGATGTGACCAGATAGAGCTGCGTGTTTCAGTACAGAGAAGGTATCAAGGGATGATCAGAAATAAATAAAGACACTGTACTATAGGGAAATCTGAAAAAAAGAACATCTTGGCTTGAATAGCTCAGCCCCTTAAGTCGTTCTTATTTTGGATCATGAAAATATTGTATCGTTGCAGTTTTTAATTCAATTGCTTCTGTCTTTTACACCTTATTTACTAAGCGTTTGCGCTAGATTAGACTAAAATGAGGAACTGAAATTTTGTTGGGGTAAATTAACATCTTTTTTTTTATTTATAGGGTAAAATTGTCACTCTAGACTGCTGTCCGTTGATTTTTCCCATGCCATCACATCATAAATGTGTATGTGTGGGAAGACAAAATAAAGTCATTTTTAAATCATGAAGCTCTGTTATATTCTACCTGAAAAAGACAATGCTCACATAAAAGACATTCACATTTACTCAGCTCTGTAGTTAAAGTGTCAATCAAAAGGCACTGTGCAGCATGCAAAAAGCAGAATATTTTTAGACAGATTGATGGATAAATGATAGCATATGCCAACTGAGCTTGGCATGAGCAGAATTGTGGAAGTGAAAATACTTATTTAAGAGTGATTAGGCTCTAAACCTCTTTTTTTTGTTGTTGCCAACCTTAATGGACAAGTTGACATCGAAATATGGGTATTATTTTGAACCACATAGTGGACAACCAGAAGCCCATACCTTGATAGGCTGTGAAAAATTCTTCATATTTCTGCAGACTCCAGGAAATCCCTGTGCTTGAACTGCTTTACCATCAAACTGGATCCTCTTTAGCATCCCAGGGAAGTATGGCATATGTCACCTATCCCTCCATTCTATCTCTCTTTTTAGCGTTTGTGTCTGTGCCTATTTCACCCTTGAGGCATTATACCTGATCAAGTCTGCCACCCCACAGTGTCTCCTGATATGTACTGTGGCACGTGGCTGGGGGTGGTACCCAGCCGGGACACCCAGGAGGACCGGAGGAGGGCTTGCGCCTCCTCCAGACCATGAGGGGGCAACTGCCCTGGTGGCTTAGGGGACCACGGGTACAGAGCTTTGAAGCTCAGCCCTGTAGGGGCCCGTGGTCACTGCCAGGGGGTGCCCCGATGCCTACAGAGCCCTGGACCTCAGCACTTCCACCACACCTGGAAGTGCTGGGGGGAAGAGGATCAGGGACACCTGGAGTGCTTCCGGGTGCAGAGCCGGTACTTCCGCCACACTGGGGAGTGCTGGTGGAAGATTGTCGGGAGGCACCTAGAGCACATCCGGGTGATTATAAAAGGGGCCGCCTCCCTCCGTTTGATGGCTGGAGTCGGGTGGAAGAAGGACGGAGCTCGAAGGAGAGGAGTGGAGGCAGTCAGAAGAAGAAAGGCATTGTGAAAAGAGGCCTGGACGTTGGGGTGATTGGTGCTGTGGCACTGGGTTGTCCGTGTTTACCACTGTGTGTATTTATAAAATAAACGTGTGTTGGGTGATACAACGATGTCTGCCTGTCTGTGTCCGGCCTGCTTACCACAGTACATAACCTATCCTATTGCCAGTGTGAGGTCAAAAGAAGGTATTTCATCTTGAGGGGGAAAAAAAAGATCCCTTTGGACTCAGGTCCCCCAGCTTCAACACAAACTCTGAGATATCACTGCAGGCTATTACATATTACGATTTTAGAAATGTTAATAGATTAAAAAGGTTCTCACATGCATGGATTCATACGTTTGGGGTAATAATAGTTTGAAAGTGCTTATTGAATGCACCGCTCAATCAAAGTAAGTGTTACTGTCAGCTGACCCAGTTAAATAAGCTGCAAAAAATAGTGAAACCTGACTTTTTTGAGGATGAAACTAAAAAGATAGTTGTTTCTGTCCATCTGCCTTTTTGTTTATTGAACCTACTTAATCCTGTTCTGTTTCAGCTGAAGCTGGAGATTATATTATACTATTGGTCAGTTTCCTGGAGTTGAAAATCTTCAATTTTTCAAACCACAGACTGCTTATATTAAGTTTTAATTATTTTGCTCAAATGAACCAGGATGAATCGAATTTATGGGACTTTAATTACAGGCACTGAAAGTATCCTTTCTTGTACATTCTTCCTGTATTGTACTTGTAAATTATAACCTTAGTGCATCTGTGTTAATTGGTTTACAATTAATGGTGGAGAGAAAAGAAGTACATGCCACAGAGTCACTGAAGCTGTTTAAATTAGTTTATAATCTGGGAATGGGTGGACACTGCAGGACTAGAAATACAGAATTAGTTTATAGTTTGAGAAAGAAACAAATCATAACGACAAGTTAACCAATCAAATGTGCATAATGTCACATGTCCCGAAACCCCGTGTGTGCATTTTAAAATAAATATGGCTCCTCCAAGGGAACAAAGAGATGACGGCAGAAGGGCAATGACAGAGAGACATCATAGATCAAGATATGTGTTACCATTTCATCTGGATATCGAGGAATGTAATCTGTGAATAACGCCAATCGGTAAATCAAAATCTGCTCAGGACAACATCTACTTCTTGACATTTCTGATTTTCAGCAAGCTTTTGTGAGACTGTTTATATTCAGACTTAGCTATCTGTTTGTCTATTATAATTTCTTCTGTTTGGTATTGTTATGCATTAATAAATAGCATGTTGCTTTTATATTTTCTTTACTTTGTCTTTATCTAGAGTGACTGAAACAAGAAAAGGGTGTCGAAGTGTGAGAAAAAGCTGTCTTCTTGCCCACAGGGTTTATCAAGGCTTTTGAGGTTGCGCCTCAATAATTAGAACAGCTACAGTAAAAATAAGACATTTGTTGATAAATGACATATAACAACTTGTGTGTTTCAATGGCACCTGAATGTTTGTTACTGCTAGTGAGAGTGAGTCCCTATATAAAGAATCTTATGTGGACTATTGTGGAGAGACTGACAAATGGCACTTTGTTTTGCTAAGATCTCTTTGTATGTGTGTTTAGAGAATTCTATGTGGAATATTGCAGAGTGACTGGCAATGGGCACCACTCGAGACTTTGTCCAGATAGGATCTCTGTGTATGTATGTGTGTTAGTCTTCCAGGGCAGGAGTAGATAAATCTGTTGAATGTACCTGGTAACTCTCACAAACTTTAAAATAATGCAGTCAGTACCCCAGAATGCCAGGACAGTTTATCACAGGGCACACTTACATAACTGAAAATACTTTAGAATCACCAATTAATATAACTTGCATGTATGTGGGGTGTGGGAGGAAAAACTGAAGTACTTATAAAAAAAAAACCAGTGAAACATAAAGAGAAAAACCTGCACGAGGATTTTAACCCCTAACTCTGGAGTTAATCAACAGCAGTACATCACCATGCCGCTATACAACTTAGTATCCCCAACCTCAAATGAATGTCTTTTCAGACGATGGATGAAAACTTGGAAAAAATGAACTGAATTGATCATTTAGACTCCACAAACTTCAGGAATGAGACAGGATCCAAACCCAGACTGCTGGAACTGTGAGGCAGCCCAGATGACCACCCTCACATTTTGCAACACTGTTTCTTTTGTTTAGATCATATTTCAACTTGTGATAAGTGTATACCAAAATAATTGAAACTTGAAATTTGCATTCAACAGCTTTTTAATGTCATTAATTACTTGCAGGGTTGCAGTGTTCAGCATAACTAAGTAAGTCATCAGTATAGTTTCTAATCATGCAAAAATGTTCTTTCATATCAGGGATGGTGTCACTTTATTCCAATTTAAGTTCTGCTTTCCCTCACACTGTTCCACTTCATCTGAACTAGTGTGGTGCTGAGGTGTCACCCATTGCATGGCTGCATTCACGTCTGGGATCCTGAGTTGGTTTGTCATGTGGTGGGTGCGTCAATGCGCTGTATCAGCGAGTGCTCCTAACCTCTCTCCTCTCTCTTTCCCTGCTTCCCAATAGAAAAGTAAACCTGGAGGACATAAATGCTGTTTTTCCTTTGAGTTCTTTCTTCCATGGGTTAACAGGTGTGCCCGGTCTTTAAAATCTCATTGAGGTGGTTGTTCATCTCTACTATTTAAACTGCCATTTTGATTTGTAGCAGTAAGAAATGGATGACACTGAGTAACATTCGCCTTCTTAGAAATCTGAATCAACAAAAATGTAAAAAGTATCAAGCAAATTCTAAACAATTTCAGTGGAAATCAGCATAGAATTCAGTCACCCTCTCTCCTTTGTATATTAATATCAAGCCCCTTGAAGCCACCTGTACTCTAGAGTCTCTTTTGCAAAATGGATGATAGTAATTTTACTGTAGCATAAGCAGGAAGAGAACTAGACAAAAATCTGGATTTTTCCAGCACATGCCTTCCCCTAAATAAAGCTTGGATTTTGAAATTTCACCCTGCTTACTACACTTTCACTATATATAAACCTGCCATATAAGTCATTTTTTATTGAGGATTTTTAAAGCAACTTTGCTAAAAAAAAAATCAATAGACTTCTAGAGTTTTTTGGTGCTAACAACTGTGCCAGGTTTCAAATCATTTGAGTGATTTGTTTGTAGTGATTGCTTTAGCAGACTGACATCCTGAAAAACAGACAGTAGATTAATCATATTCAGGGATGTCTATGTAAATCCATTGAATTGCAAAACGCTCTCCTTCTCAATAAATAGCTATGCAATATTCAAAATTTCTCGATATGTTCTCAAAACAACTTAAAGATTAAAGATCAGCAGCATATAAACATGCATAAACACGTTTTCGATACAGAGTTTAAATCCTGGTATATTATCTCACAATAACAATATACTGTAAATATAAACAAAGGAAACAGATTTTTACTTTTGAAAATTCATTGAAATCTGTGATCTCAAAGAAATATATTTTTTCCAACCATTTATTATTTTATATCTTCTCTACTTCCATTGCATGTTCTACCTGCCTTGCTGGTATCTGTTTCTGCTCTCTCTTTTTTACGATTTTATATAAGGGAAGACAAAGCTTTTAATTCATTACTATGCAAATCACTGATCATAATACATGTACATGTGTATATTATAGATATGTTGTTTTATGATTTACATAATTTGTAATGGTTCCAAATTATGTATTTGTATATTCATGCTTCTTCTTGCCTCTAACAGTCATATGATGCTTTTGGGTACTTATTTTATAATGTTCACCAGCATACAGTAAGTACTGCCTTTGCAGCAAGTCATCTCAAATATTGCATCCAATGTTCTTAGAAGCTTCTTGAATCCTCATTTCTCAACAGTATGCATAGGTACTTTATACTGCCAGGCACAGGTAAGAATTCATAAGGGGTAACTGAAATTCTCAGTAAGGAAGGAGGTGTTTCTTTGAACACAGAGCAGTTTCAGCTACAAAAAACAATGCCTTTACTTTCACTTTCAATCTGAATAAACAGTAAAGTAACATCTCCCTATTAAAATCTAGCATTATGAAACCACACAGATTTTAATTTCATTAACTTATATTTTATTATAACACTACTGCTCACAAAGTAATATGATTGCATATTTGACTTTCAATAATCTTAAAAGAAAACCAATTCACTAAACATAGAATATCCATTAGTATAATTAGGAAGCTCAATTCTAAAGTTAAATGCTAAACAAATTCAAATAAAATGGCTAGCAATACCCCATATATAAGGACTGAATAATTAACACAAAAGAAAAGTATGAAGGCTGCTGTTTTTAATCCTGCTTGAAGCATTTCAGAATGTAATAAATGTGGAGAGCATGTAAAAGAGATGGATCAGGGCTTACATGATTTGCAGACATTTCACTTCTGGTATAATGTGAAGTACCAGTTAGTGTAGCTAGTTGACCTCTAACAAAGTACAAGTGTTTTACGGCAAAACTGTGTTTTGCAATACGGTAAGTCACTGAAGCCTATCTCTATCTACCAACAGCTTGTCCGCTCATACTTTAAACAACAGAACAGCAAGAACTTAATGGAACTTTGTTCAGTAAGGACCCCTTCTCACAGGTAGGAGGGATGGCAAATTGCAGGTGCCATATGTGCCTAGATGGCTTCTTCATATACTGTAATGTGTTCCGTCTCTGCATGCACTGTCATCCTGGGCAACCAAACCATTTGCAAACAGCAAAACTATCCCTACCTGTTCTAAACTCTTCCTCTTCTGATACTCACTCCATTTTGTTCGCATGCATTACTGCCAGGGATCATGGGTGGAGTGAACATAAGCAGAAGAAAAAACGCTGGATGTTTTCCAGGTTTTATTTAATGTTCAGAAGAAGTTGTGGATAATCAAGTAAAGGTGTTTAAAATCATGATGTTGGTATTGGAATATTGAATTTTATTAAATATTGAATCAAACTGAAAAATTAATATATTGCCCTAATTCAAGAAAGTCAGAAAATTCTGAAAAAAGCCAGAGGCCTACACAGTCAAAAAGGCCTCAGATTTAAAATATCCAAAAGGAAAGAGGAACTATCAATTCCTGATCTAAAATAAGCAAAACACTGATTCTTTGGTTTTCATAAATTGGCATTAAATGACCAATGTCAATTTAATTAAAAAAGTTCAAATAATTTGCAGAAAAAATGTATTTCAAAACTAATACAAAATTCCCAAATAAAATATTAAAAGAGATTCAAAGAATATCCAAAGCAGACTAAGCACTCAATATAAAATCAGCAGCAACAAAAGGTATCCAAATTACCAAACCAAAGAAAAATAAAAGAAGCCAATAGAAAAACCAAAAGCAAGCCAAAAAAGAGTCAATCAAAAATAATTTAAAGGTCAACAAAATTAAAAAAAACAAAACACGATGATAAAGAAACACCAAATGGGAACAAGAACAACACAATTAAGGGTTAACAAGCTAATGCCACAGCAACAAGCTTGGTGCCTGCTAAACCTTTAAATAGGTGGTCTAATATGGACAGCTACATTCACAGGAGACCCCATTCTCCTGGGCTCAATATAAAAAAAGAAAAGGAAAAAGATAAGCTAAAAAACATTTACAAAAACAAGGAAGATTCCTATAAAATATACAGAAACTAGAGAACCTAATGAGAAGCAATTGCATACATAAAGAAGATAATAAGTAAGCATACATTCACTGACAAGATCATCAAAACAATTTTCAAAAAAAGAGAATAAACAAATTACAGAATTAAAAAATCAGAAATAGAGTCTAAGCAAAACCATAACAAAACTCACGCGTGTATAAATGAATAGAATTTATGTATTTACTTGCACGAAAAAATATATTTCAGCCTGTTATTAGCCTTCAATTTAACTAAGTTTAGTCAAGTTTCTTATAAAACGCTTTTGAACAAAGGGCACCACAAGCCCTGTGTCCTTGAATACTACTGTATACTTCAATTCAAATGAACAGTGGATTGCGGCATAGAATATACTGACATAATTAGGCAAAGTGCACGTCACATTTATAACCTCACTACACCCTCCTGCTTCCCTCACTTGAATTCTGAATTCAAGCATCAGATTAAGCCATCCATCCATTTTCTACTGTGCTTTTCAAATACAGGGCTTATCTTGGTGGCAAAGGGCTCAAAATGGAAACTTTTCCTGGATTGAGTGTCAATACCAGGTTAAGATCACGTTGGGAAATGAGCAACTAAATTGGTACATCCAGAAATTCAAACAAAACTCCAGTATTAAATTTGGAATGCCATCTGGCAATTCTGGGAACTACTGTTCATTTTACAGATCACATGCCCCTACAAATTGCCAGTTCATAACTTGCCATAATAATTATGAATCCTCAGTGTTCAGTTAAAATTAAGCTATGCAGTATGGCACAATCTAATTTTCTAGTAACAAAAAATCCTCTCCAGTTACCCTGACATCAAACAGTGCTTAAAGACCCTAAGGAGAACCTCATCTGCTGCTTTTAGAACTCTCTATCTTCAAGTCAGCATTTTTATTATCATGACCAAAGAATAACCAGGTCTGGTTTTGGTAATATCTTCACCTGTTGAGGGTTTCTATTGTTCATAAGGCAAAGTTCTTCTGTCTAATGGACAACAGCCAACTCAACAAAATGAAGAGATACCCAGTTTCAGTTTGGAGTGTAGCTCCTACAGTAAGCCGCCTAGATGAATCAGTGAAAGAAAAGCCTTTTTTTTATTTGCATGCAATCATGCAGTAAGCAACCAAGCTAATGTGATAAAGTACACCACTTGAAAAGAGTGCAAGATAAATTAAATGAACGCATTGACTAAATAACTGCGGTCAACAAAAAACTACTGAATATATAGAACCAAAAATAGTGTTGAATAATAAAAGGGAATATCTCATCTATAAACTTTACTTTGGCTTTGAAACATGCAAATTTTTGTACAATTTTAATTACATGAACAGAGTAATTATGATACAAAAATATCTTTCAAAAAAGGATTGAAAGATAGATAGCCATGAAAGGCATTATACTTACGGACAGACAGACAGACAGACAGACAGACAGACAGACAGACAGACAGATAGATAGATAGATGGCATTATACTTACAGACAGATGGACAGGCAGACAGACAGACAGATAGATAGATAGATAGATAGATAGATAGATAGATAGATAGATAGATAGATAGATAGATAGATGGCATTATACTTACAGACTGCCTGCCTGTCCGAGAGATAGATAGATAGATAGATAGATAGATAGATAGATAGATAGATAGATAGATA
>JANRMT010062854.1:29341543-29363048 GCA_026402145.1 Polypterus bichir lapradei | reverse complement strand
TATTATTATTATTATTATTATTATTATTATTATTATTATTATTATTATACTGGAGGTGAAAAAACACCTCGCGAAACACAAAACAATTGTGTAGCTGCGAACGCAACTGGTATTTTCTAATAAGCTTGCTGCAGCGCTCACAAAGAATAGCATCAAAGTGAAGTGTCCCCTGACAAGAGGGTAAGAGCCTAGTTGTCGAAAAACATTACTAGCTAAACACATACGTTTACCTTCTTCGTCTTGGTTTTATCCATTAGCGCCTTGTTTCAACGGTTTATCTGTTTCTTCTGTGACAGCAGACTGCGCTGACCAGTTTTTCAAATCCACCTCGGATTCCAGTTTCCCTTTGCCAAGAATCGTAACGCGGCCGGCGTAAAAACTCGGCTGTCACAAAATGAGTCTTTCTCTAAATGTAGATTGAATGCTCTTTGTGAAGACTATTTTTTAGCATATTTAAACACATTTCCTAATAGCTAAAATCCCATCACGCTGGCGCATATCTGTCATTTTAAGGGTAATAAACTTTTCACCGTTGTCACAGACCTGAAAGCAAACAATCCAACATGCGATAACTACAGTGACTTGAGCTGAAAAGACCAAATAAAGCACCATACCTGGAGCGGTTTTTGCCAGAAGCCAAACGTGAAGAGTAATGAGAGCACCACCCCAGGCTGGCAGACTTGACTCTCGCCATGTCCTCTGCAGAGCGACAAGAGACACCGACTGAGCCTCCTGAGCTGGCGGGGCAACTGGGCTTTGAGTGCACTAGGGGGGAGCAATACCTAAACTCCAGACGGGGAATTAAATAAATAAAATAAATAAATAAATAAATAATGGCTTCTGTCCTCTCTCGACGGTGGCTTTCGTTGCAGGCAATTACTCATGAACGCTATTAAAATGAATTGTGTAGAATTAATTTAGGGCGATTCTCTCTTCCTCGCTTTCTTTCTCTCTCTTTCTTTCTCTACCTGTCTTTATTACATGGTCTCTCTCTCTCTCTCTCTCTCTCTCTCTCTCTCTCTCTCTCTCTCTCTCTCTCTCTCGGCCCGGGTGTCTCGACCATTCGCCATCTCGGAATGAGACGCGCTGACTGCGAGTGCCGCTCTGCCCGTGCCAGCTCTCCCATCTCATTATTGACCAGCCTCGGAGTTTAAAACAAAATGATTCATGAAGTCATTTATATTCATTAGAAATATACGAACCGTCTGGCGCACTGCCGATTCCCAAGGCGTTGTGCAGGCTTAAAAAAAGTATAGATGGGGCAAGTAGAGCACGCATAGATCTGAAACAGACAATTTAGCATTTTCTTTCTGTAATCAAACAAGAAGGAAACAACGAGCTGCAAGCTGAATAAATAAAAATCCTGTCCCGATGACATTTTATAGGAGAGTGCCGCGCATAAGGAAAGATGGGTCAGCCAAATAGGATTTAGAGTCAGCAGCTGGCCGTCGGCGAGATAGGTGAACGTTTAAAGTTACAAGCTCGTTTTGAAACCGTTTTACCTTTACCCTGTCGCTGTTATTACTTTATTTTTTAAGTTAACAATTTAAAATGTGTAGTAAATTATTTCTGATGAAAATTAGGAGTCCAGAGTTCAAGTTCCAAGTCAGAAATGTGGTGGGCACGTCGACAAGGGGCACAGCCACACCCAATGGCAGCGCATTGTGACACAGCGGTCTGAAAGTGTGGTAGGCGTCCTAACATATTCATTTACCGATGTAAACACCTGTGGATATGGCCTAGTTTCTGCTTAATTCGCAGTCGTGGAAATGAATCGCGCCTCCACCCCTGTTAATATCACTGGACCAGAGTATACAAGCGGAAAAGTAATCTCCGCCTTGTGATTGAAAATGCCAGTGCCGGAGTTTCATTGGAATTCATATCCGCTAAGAGCGTGCTTTATAGGCTACCTTATTTAATTACCTGTGTTTTATACCTTGCACTATAATTCATTATACGAGTACCCTGCGATGTACGCTTAGATGTGAATGGTGGACTGTGGAATGGAGGGACAAAATCATATACCAACAAACACGTATAATTCAGTTCGCTTTATTCTTATAAAGCACACCCCCGAAGACAGGCGCACATCACTCACACAGATTTTCCAATATAAAATAGTAAAAGGAAAGCAGGAGCAAAAAAGAAATGCAGCTTTGCATGTGTAAATCAACAGGAAGACATGTCTATAAACTTACTGAAATGTAATAGAAATGATGGTAATAGTTCACAATGCAAGAGATAAAACATAAGCTTCAGATTAGAGTCTAGAGAAAATGAAGATGAGGCCGAGTCCACGATCGTTTGTTGTAAGTGAAGTTCAAGTCTCTTTCATTTAGACTAAATACCCTGAATCTGTCTAGTGTTCATCCCACATATTATATACTGTACAGAACAGGCTGGACTAGATGGTGCAGTGAGTAAGGCTTCATGCCTTCCACATCCAGAGTCCTGTGTTTCAATCTTAGCCCAAGGTCCCAAATTGTTTTCTGTATGTCTTGCAGATTTTCTATCTGCTATTCTGGTTTTCCTCCTACAGCTTAAACATTCATGTTAGGTCATGTGACTACTTTACACTGACCATGTAAACAGATGGCTGACTGTTGCCAGTGATGGTGGACCATTCACATTTGGAAAATGGGCTCTGACCCTTATAATTCAGAACTGGTTGAAGCAAATTTGAGACCAGTTGAAGTATTATCATCTTGCTGAAGAGTCAATAATTGTAGTTGATTAAGTTGATCTGGTATGTTCTCTGTTGTTCTCACTGCTGTTCTAAGAATGGTTGAGAACTTCTCATTTCATGATCAGGAGTATCAGTCAGGTAACACATTTTGAGCTTCATTCTTTTTATGAAAATGTACTATAGAAATAAATGTTGTAAAGAAAATGGTGCCACCAGCTTTCAGATGTATACCATGAGGATAAAAGAGAATAGTATAAGGGCAGTAAAAGCTCCTAATGATGCATACAACCCTTTATTTGGGGAAATGTGAGCCAGTCTGTCACATAATGCAAGCAGTTTCATTGGTAGCACATTTATGCACCATGGTCCACATTTACAAATAACCAACTTAATGGATTATCTGACAGAAGTAAACATGGCATAAACAACATTGATTTGGATGTGCATGGAGCAAATGGGAGTACTTAACCTTCTTTCAAAAAACAAGTGAGATTTATTTTCACTATTCCAGTATGTATGCAAATGGATTTGTCCAGAAATTGCAATGGCAAAACTGTTGATTTTGTTGTAATTTACAAATGTTAAAAATTTTGCATATTCATACACCTGTTGCATTGCTGGCTTTTACTACTTAGGCTGCAACACACCACAAAACATTGAGTTGGAGAGCATGTAGGTTGCTGAATTTTATTGCTTCTGAGAATGTCTGTCAGTGTATAAAACTAGGAAATACAGGTAATGATAACGTACACTACTTTCTAATGACCTTTATCACAAGAATGGAGTCATCAGCCAGAAGTTCTCATCATAGTAGTGTGTCACAGCATCCTCTCTTTCTTGACATCTATATCAGCATCCTGTAGCTCCATACCATGGAGTTCTCAACATCTCTTTATTTTCCTAAATGTGGGAAAGTCTAAGATCTCAGATCTGTGGAACAGTGCTCTAAATTATAGAGGTACAAAGGTTTCTGCAAACAATTTATTCTGACCGTAGATGAAAAATAAATTGTTTAGTTTGTAACAACTGTGTTCCCCTTGTCTGCTAAACCCAACACATGTGCATGTTATGCTCGCTGCCTTGCTTTCTCTATGTGTATGTTGCTTATTGTAAATAAAATATGAATTTTATAATTAAGAAATTTAATGTTACTTGGGGTTTCATTTCTGTTATTGGCATGCCATGTTATTTCAATCAGATACACAGTACTGTTTAATTTTACTTTAATAGTGCTATTGTCTCTATCAATGTCCTCCTACTTTTGTGGTTTACAGAAAATTCTGCTCCCCTACTGTAAAATTTCTTCATCATTGAGTATAGGATGGAAATCAAAGTGTTTTGCTCTGATGATTAGATGATTTCTTTTAATTTCTCAAAAACAGTTTAAAATGTATTTATTTTAAACCAATGCTTCAGATGTTTTAGTTTCCAACAAATTTTATTTGAAACATGCTTTGAATGAACTTTATGGAGCTAATCTTAATATTCTATGAATTTTATTTATAAAGTAAAGAACAGGACATTCCTGTAAGCCCAATTTTGTTTAAATGTAATTGGCTTCTCGCATCTCAGGATCATATTAAGGGGTTCAGAATAGATTGTGATTGCTAGATCTTTTTTTGACTTATGAGTGTTCCCTCGCCACCCAGCACCCATAAATGGAGCGATAAACACATATGGACATAACACCAGAAATGTTCAATAATACTGTAACTGTAAAACTCCATTGAAAGCTTAAAGTTAAAGTTTTGAGCCCATTGCAATATTTTCCTCAATACTATGCATGAAGAAAATTAAAATAATAGACACGTTTGTGGTATTAACGGCCTTAAGAGGAGCTTCAAAAGGGTATATATGCTAACAAAATGGGGGGCACAGAGTCAAGCGCTGCTGTTGCACAGAATCAGCATCATGAGTTTGAATCCCATGATTGGTCATTATCTGTGAAGAGTTTGCCTGTTCACCCCATGTCTGCATTGGTTTCTCTCCCACATACTTAAAACACACTTGTACAGCCACACTGGAAGAACAGCAAGTAAAATGGAAAAGATTAAAGGATCAGGAGATGAAATTGTAAATAAGGAATTGGCTAAAGGTAGATTAAAAAATTGTTTGATCATCACCAAATCACTAAACTAGAATTAAAGTAAAAAAATGACAGGCAAAAAAGTCTGAACACCAGAAAACCACCTCAATAACACACAACAGATAGTGGTTTGAAGGTTTTGTCCAAAATGCCTTATGAAGTTCTGCATGAACATTTGGCTTATTATAGCATGTGACTTTTGAGAACTTGGTCCAAGCATCTAGCTAGTGCATCTTTGACAGTAGATCCACAAAATGGTAGTGACCCCAAAACACCAAATGGTGCCACAAAATAAACAATTCATAGCGTAAATAAATATTAACATCGGTCAAAACCAATAATATGCATACAATAAAGTACAGTCTGACTGCATGATTCAAAATCTCTGAACTTAGAAACAAAAATAAAGCAGAAACATTTTCGAAAATTATTTTCAGTACAAAAAAGTATGCCACGTCATAACAACATTCATATTAATTATACATTCCAGACAGGTTTTGTGTGTGTGCGTATTAGTTGTCGTTGCAATTGATGCCTTCTCCAGTGTGGCTTTCTACTTTACCCAAGTGCTGCCAGCATTACCTGTGCCCCACGCAACCTAGAATGGGATCATGGGGTTATGATTTCTCATAGTAGAGAATTTTTAAGCCTCCATTTCCTGCTTACACTGATAGGAGTTGAGAGTATCCTGGCAATGTTGTATTGGGTGGAACATAAGTAAATTTGTTATGTAAGTGTAAGGCCAGTCACGAACGCTCAAAGCAGCTCGGCTAGACTGCAGCACAGACTTGCTTTGGCTCAGCTGTCCTCTTTGTACTGTCTGCTCGCATGGTAAATTCTGAGCAAAGGCAAAGATGTCATTAAAATGAACCATGAGATGTGCACGTACTCAAGAAACAGGAACAAAAACGTTTATCTAAAATACAGAATTATTGTTATCAAAAATGAAATCCAGAGGGCTAAACCGTAAGCAACGGCAGAATAAGAATGGCCAGGAGCTGTTACAAAATTAATGAGAATATTATATGGTCTCCTTAACCATTTGAGATCATACGCACAGTATAACCTTGATGGATGGCATTCCTGTTTTGAATGACCACCAAAACACTTTGCAGTAATACTCGTACATCACAATGTTCAACAACTGAACAGCTTGCTCTGCTATGTCTTGTTGTGTAATTGCATATGTAACCTTTGTCTTTGGCCACCAGTCTTTGTCCATTTCAATCCAAATATATATTGTGGAGAAATGAAAATGGCAAATAACACTCTATGATAATAGTCCTTTAATAACATAAAATAATGTTAATGTTAATAAACATTGTGATCTCTTTTGGTCAATGTGCTTCCCAGGTGCAAAGTTCCCTTTAGTTTACCTACATTAGACATACTGGTGCTTGACTTTGGCTAAGGATCTCTTTCTATTTGACTCATAAGTCTTCCTTCCTGATGATGACATTAACAATGACATTGTTACCTTGATTTTTCATTCATTTGTAGGATAATCACAATTCTCTGTTTGGCATTGTGTCTTCTCTAAAGATTATTGCAGAACAACATGCACAGTAAATTAATAAATTAAAAGATTGGAAAACAGAGACAGAGTCCGGCCTTTAGTTTTATTTGCAGGCTCTAATACATAATATTGTTTAGCAGTGAGCTACTGTTCTGCATGTCTTGTAACAGATACACTTTACTAAGTAGTGTATTCGACTGCTAAATTATTTGATTTTGTAATGTATTATGCCTTTTGTTTTATACAGAGATACTTTGTTACTTAAGAGTGCGCTCTTCCATTTTAAATAATGTTATAAAGACCATCTATTCACCCATTTACTGAGCCTGCTTAATGCAGTTCTAAGGTCATGAGGACCTGCAGCCTGTCCTGACAGTGATTATATGGCACCACGGTGGTATTATGGTTAGCTCTTCCACCTCACATGCCCTGATCCGCCTCTTGTTTAAACTTTTCACATACTCCCCAAGTCTGTGTGGATTTTTTCAATTTTACTCTGATCTCCTCCCAAAAACCAAAGATGTTCAGATTAAAAAATTCAGTCTGTGTGACACCGTAATAGAATAAACAGATTACCAGGAATGAATGATATAGAATATTACCCACCACAAGTGTCAACAAATTCTAATAAAGTTTCCCCGTTCTTCTTCCAGATTTGATACATATGACCTCATCAAGCTATTTTGGCAGCAGTAGACTAGAAAGCCCAGACAGAAAGAGAGTCTAAGATAAGCAACAAGTACAGTATTTGTTTTTATTAAAGACCTTTTAATTTAGAATCAAGCTTTGTTTTATAAATTATGAGCAGCAAAAAACTTCTATCTTTACTGTTCTGGAATATTTTCACATCCGTGACAAGATCTGATTAACCTGAAATTTAAAAAATACTGTTTGTTGGTTGGATGTCTCGCTTGATACTACAGGACCTCTCATCTTCTCTCACTATCATCTAAGAGACTCCCTACACTGTTATAAATGACGGTTCTTCAATAGCATTTCATTGGGTTTTGTACTACAATGTGGAGCCATCGCTTGGGAAATAATTTCTTACTGGGAAGGGTTATTAGCATATAAAATTGGTTCTACAGGTTTTGAAAAGGTTCCCATGTTGAGAAAAAGCTTGAAATGTTTATTGTACAGTAGGGTACGTAGCAGGATACTGATGAACAAGAAACCAGAACTTTGTTTGTGTAACTGTATACAGTGAGAGGCCTTTTAAAATCCCAAACCCACTGGTATTTCACAAATTTGTTATTGTCAATTCTAGATTTTTATGGAACATGTTAGGGATCTAAATAAATGGTTCTTTCTGAAGCCTTCATGTGGATAATTCTTTAAGGAACTAAAAATGGTTCCCCTATGGCATCGCTCTGAAGAACTGGTTTTGCACCTTTATTTTTCAGAGCATGCAGTTAAAGTCTTTCTTCTCCAAGCTTCATCTTTGACTACTCTTGACTCTTTTCACTATCTACCAGCAGTATGCTGTGTGCGTCTACGTTAACTGTGGCCCCTTAACTGACTCACCTACTTTTATTTTTGCTGGACAGGCAGGAGTTGGGGTATAGCGGGTAAACCATTAAGGCTGCTGGTATGATTTCTGCCTAATCTAATTTTGAAACCCTGAACAAGTTACATAATCTGCCTCTACTCCATCTGTAAAGATATATGCATATAAATACATACAGGTCAGAGAAATTTTCAGGATTTGGCGTACCAGCTTGGTAACCCCATGTAAATGTCACAAAATAAAGAAACAAAAGAATAACTGGCCTATGCCAGGAACAACAGGCAGTAATTCTTAAATAAGTATGGAGATGATCCTGTCCTATTCACCCCCACTTGTCTTAGGTCAAATAAGAGAAATTAACTTCTGTTGAGATGGGGCTATATATGTCTCAGTGACTGAAAGGAGCATGGGTTGTGAGATCTGCAGGGGCATGGTCAGGTGTTGTGAGCAACAGTGCCCCCTTTCATCATAGGATAGTAGCGTTCACTTTATGAGAGCATGTGTGACAATTGTGACAGTTGTACTATGTACTTTTAAAGTGCTTTGGGAAGGTGTTCTTTATACTTCAGACTTTATTGCCAGTAGTATAGCTGCTGCCATAGGAATTTCTCTTGGTGTTACATCCATACACATACAAGGTATATAGAATTAAAGAACACCATAAACAATACATAACAGCCATATGCCGTACAACGCCATGTTGGCCAGTAGCAGCGGATCCGGCAAATATTATAAGAATGGTGTTTTGCTATGCGTAAGGCACGTCTGCAACAGGAGTTGACAAACGCTAAGCTTACCAAGATTTCTACCTTTCTCAAACTTGAGCAAGGGCCAGCGGTGGTAACTGAGAATGCTGATGCTGGTGAATCGTCGCAATGGCCATAAGGTTATGCAGACAGTGCAGTGAGTAAAGTGGTTGCAACTGCCGAGTCTAGAAGTAGCGATACAACGGCTTCAGATCAGGTGCTATCTGCTAAAACCTTTAAAAATAGAGAAACTACTGAAGACAAACAAGCAATATATATGACCAAGCAATTTCCTTCCGACAAGGCAGATTTCTTGGAACCATTGACACCTGACTTTATGATGTTCATTTTCTCAGAACTTGTGTAAAACAGGTTGATTGTGCAGTAGTATCCTGTCAGCCAGTGTTGTTGTTTTAATTTGTTACAAACTGAAATTGTGTCATTTTTTAGCACTGAACAGTTTCTGCTTTCTAGCTTACGTTACATTTTAATCATCTTCCTTCACAAAGTTTTCTTGGAAAAGTAAGTGGGTCCACATCTTAAATACATTTTTGTACTACTTCTACTACCCACACCTCCCACATTCCATTCCCATAATTTATTTTATTTTTGCTAATTTACAGCTGCTGTAATAAAGTGATTTAACAAATCCCATTTAGAGAGCTGGTTTGTTTGTCACCACCTGGCCCCTAGGATCTAGTTGCAAATAAATTACTAACAGTTATGCTAGACAGGAGGGACCCACTTCTGGTCACTGCACAGGGGCCTTCTGCAAGATAGCTACGCCACTGGTGAAGTGGGCAACACTTTTTTATGCAGCAGCTTGGAAAGACTTGCTGCCGGTGCTGTAACAAACAATTGCTTCCATATCAATGTAATGAGTCAGTTCTAGAGGATGGACTAGCAGCCTTTTAGTTTATAGTCCAGCACACTAACCTTCTTGACACACTTCCCAGTGGTTAATATGGTATCCACTTTCCAAGCTGTCTGCAGAATGGCCAGAATAAGCAGAGTACAAGTGCCATCTTAATCTGGGTTTGCTAGGTTTTAGTACACTAGAGGTCTGTTCTCGTTTCTTGTTTTCAGGATAGCTGCTAGTGTGTGATGATATCATCACACAAGCTGTTCAGTAACTTCATCTTTCTTGTTTCTCCTTATGCACCTGCCTATCCTTTTTTATTGATTCAGATTCTTTATATTTCTGGTGTCAAATCAAATATTTTCAGCCATTGACTGTCTTCTACAACTAGCTCAGTCAATAAAAAGCCCCATAGAAACCTGTAGCGAAACTTGTGAGTCTTTTGCCACATTTTTAAACACAAAATAAATTAAATTAGATGTAAAATAATACATCCCTCCAAAGTTAATATTGTTGAACCTCAGCATTATCTTTTTTTAGCAAATTAAATTCCTTCACTAAAATGAGTTTATCTGAACTCTGTAGAATAATTTCTTAGTTTAAGCCCTTCACTTGCATCCTTGACCCAGTCTCAAAAGGCTTTTCAAAGTATGCTAATGGATGGGGTACTTGACATAATCAACTCGTCACTAGATACGGGGTCTAATAACTGCAGTAATTTAAACCCTGATTAAGAAAAATAATTGACTCCTTTGTCTTTGACAACATTAGACCTATTTCTAACCTACATTTTTAAGCACAATTCTAGAAAAATCAGTTTTTCAATAATTAAATGAGTATAAAATAAACATTTCATTCATTATAAGTTTCAATCAGGTTTTAGAACAACTCATAGTATAGAAACTGCACTAGTAAAAGTATTAACAGTAACAGTTCTATAAGCAGCACACAACAGTAATACACAGTCATTCTTTCTTCCCTTTCTCTTCCTTGTTCTGCCTCCACTCCACCTCTGAAAAGCTTTGTCCTCTTCAGCCCAACTCTGGCTGCCCAAGTGAAGCGGCTCCTTTTATGCTGCTCCTGGGAGTACCTCAGGTGGCTTGTTAGCTGGATCTGGAATCACTCCAAAGTGTGGTGAAAGCCCAAGGTAGTAGGGCTCTGAAACCTCCACAGCTCCCTCTGGCGGCATCCACGGAACCCACCATAGTTGCAGCAAACTCCCATGAAGCTCTGCTGAAATGTGAAGTACCGCTGCAAGCCAGGGGGGCTGCCATCTAACACTCAGGGAAGGCAGTGTCCTGTGCATGTCTCCTACCCCAGTCCTTCCAATATATTGGACCCTTGGCCAGGAAAGGGATTCAGCCATCCATCACAATCCCCATAGTTATTGGATGGGGTCACTGGAAGTCTCTTAAATTGGTTTAAGTCTTAAGAGGTAGAAAATTATAGGTTAGTGGTGGTGAATGTAGTTCAGGAATCCATGATATAATTATATATAGATCACAAGGATCTATTCTGGGCCTGCTGTTATTTTCAACTTACTTGCTTCCATTAGACCATATTATCTGAACCCACAAGGTGAGCTAACAAAGCTATGCAGTTGACTCTCAGCTTTACCTATCTGTAGCACCAGATGATCTGGATTCTCTGATCCAATGCCTTACATTTCTGAATGGATAAGTAGTAATTTCCTCATGCTAAACTGGGAAAAAAAAATAAACTTAGTTGTTGCTAAAAATGGAAATAATGAGAGTATTAGAAATATACTTGATCTGTTAGCAGTTATAGTCAAGGTGGAAGTAAAGAATTTTAATCATGGACTCTGACCTAAACTTTATATCACTTATTAACAAGATTACTAGGACTGCATTTTTCTATCTAAGGAACATTACAAAGTTAGACCTCCTATAACACTGAAAATGCTGAGAAATTATTTCACTAATTCATTAGTCAACTAGATTACTGTAATGCACTCCTAACTGGACTACCTAAGACTACCTAAGAAGGACATAAAATGGGTGTAGTTAGTTCAGACTGCATCGACAAGAATCTTAACCAGAAAGAGAAAATATGAGCAATCTCACCTGTTTTAGCACCTGTGTTCTTTAGAATTGACTTTAAAATACTGTACTGCTAATGGAATACAGAGCCTTAAATAATCTTGCTTCTTCATTTGTCCTAATACATTCCAAATTGTAACCTTAGATCTTCTAGTAGAGGTCTTCTTATTTGTTCAGGAACCAGCTATAAAAAAGTGGTGAGGCGATCTTTTGCCATTATGTACCAAAACTCTGGAATACTTTACCAATCGTGATACATATAATTAAATGAAAAAAATTCCCAAAATTCACTTTTTTAATTTTGCTTTTTTTGGTAATACTTTTTTAGTTCTACTCCTAATTAACTAGATACGTATGCATAGAATTATATTCTTCAATGAATGTTTCCGTCATTATAAATCTCTACTTTTCTCTCTGTTTTCTTTTCTAGTTTACCACCACCACTAGCACCTGATTAAAGCACTGTGCAGACATCTGTAATGTCTGAATGAAAGCAGATACCCCAACTACCACAAGACCTACTGCGGTGAACCCTCAAGGAGGATTTAGGCTTTGAATCCTCAAAGCCTAAAAAAGCAATAGGGATATTTAAGATACTTTCAATGCTTAAGAACATTTATGTCAGGTAGAATGCCCAGCGGTGGACTGAGCAATCCATGGCCTTGTAACCCCTGCAGATTTTGTATTTTATTCCAGCTTAATTGGAGATATTTTTTTTTTGATTTTTCATCCTTCTCGTCATCTGATCTTTTCATTAGTCACATCTTAGGGCTCATTTATATTTCACGCTCAGAACGCGTACGCATCATGGCTGCCATGCATTCCCAGCATTCATTTGACACGTCCTCTGACCAGGCCCTCAGAAATTAACGCGACGCATGCGCGAGTTGCAGTACCAGCAAAAAGTCGGGGGGCGCAGTGTGATAAAAGTCTGAACATGACATCAGAGTCTCTGTTTACTATCTACATGTGACAGAAAGCCTCTATGCGGATCCTACAGGATTGATGTGTGCGCTTCAGTGTTTGATGAATGGTTCGATGTGGTGAAGCAAAATGCCAACATACAGATGCATTCGTGGTGCTTTTATATTCAAGCATCGCATATTCCCGATTGTAATGACACGATACATTTTAAAAGTCTTACATAACATCTTTTGTGCCGTCTTTTTTTTTTTTGCAACTTCACAAGAGCAACATAATGTACAGCGCTGTATTTAAGCCACAGAGAAAAAAAATTAAGGACATGGTGAAAACGTGTATTTTGTGATTAAAGTGGAAATTTCGGCTTTAATCTCAAAATGTCCACTTTAACCTCGTAGTTTACTTTATTATTAAAGCAGACCGTCGTAAATGTTATCCCAGTTTTTAATCCTGACCTGACAGCAGCGGCAAGCAGCAATAGATCACCACACAGAACACATTAAATGTATGATATTCCAACTCTCTGCAAATTTAGAATCTTTAGGTTTATACTTGATATCACTTTCATGATAAAATGCATTAAAGTATGTATGTTACATTTTACAGATAATTACACACATGGGGGTGACATGCTGGCAGAGCGGTAGCACTGCTGTCTCACAGGGAGTTACATCGCTGGTATTCCCTGCTTGGAGTTTACATGTTTTCCTGCTGGGTTTCCACACTGTGCTCCAGTTTCCTTCCAAACATATGCAGATTTGGGGATATGGTGCCGCTAAAATGACTCCAGTGTATGTGTGTGCTTGTATTCACCTTGCTATGAGCTGAGGTCCCGTCCAGGGATTGTTTCTGCCTCGTGCTCAATGCTTGCTGGAATGGACATATCCCTGGATTGATGGATTTAATCATTAAACATCCTTTTCAGAGATATTGCAGTAAGGTGTCATCAGAATTTAATGGGTGTTCCAGGTAATTCACAACACAGAGAAGTCGAGCCTGTTCTCACCGTGATAATATCTCGCACTGCCACCTGTTGGATTCCTCCAGATTTACGTAAAGTACGCACGCAAGTATAAACAGTAAAATGCTTGCATAGCAGGAGCGTCCACTGCAGCATGCGTCGCGTCGCGTGAAGTATAAACCCGGCCTTAGAGACTTCTAAACCAATTACATGTATATGTATAAAGATTCTACATCTATATGTTAATTTTATACCTATCTTATGTAAGTGTGCATTTATTTCTTGTATGTTATTCATTCATTGTTATTCTTATATAAATTTGTTTTTAATTATTTCTTTGACATCTTGTAAAGCAATCTGAGCTACGTCCAGTGTATGAAAAGGTGAAATAAATGTTGGATTAGATTAGATAAACTTTATTCATCCCATGGGGAAATTCAGCAGCAGAAACACAAAAAACAAGAATACAGACTCATGTTCTGTTGTTCTATTGCAGAATAACAAATCTCTCCTTATCTGAAAGGCATTTTAGTTATTGGGCTACCTTTCATCCATAGATTTGATTAAAGTTTGAATGCATAGCATTATTTCATTCATTTTTGAAAGCTTTTCATTTTAGGTCAAAGTCAATGATAGCTGGAGTGTTGCCTTTCAGAACTGTAGACAAGATATGGACAGGATGTCACCACAGTGCACACTCAGTTACACTGGGCTAATCTGGAGTCTCTAATCGGCCTAATCTGCACATCTCTGGGCTATGCATACCAAAATCCACACAGTCCTGGGAAGAGTGTAGAAAATTCACAGAGGCAGTCAACTCACTACAATGGAAATTTGAAGCAACAATTGTAACCACTGTGCTGCCTCCATGTTTTGTTTTTTTTTGTGGTACTAATTGTGTGTATAACTGGAAAAACTGATATTTGTAGCAACATTCAGGGATTTTTTTATGTTTTATTTAAAGTCATGTGTTTTATCTGTATATTTACATTAAAGGATCTGTCGCATAAATTTGTGTTTCACAAATCTGAATGCAAAAATGATAAAAACTGACTTCTCTACAATATAAAGAGAAGGTAATGAGCAATTTGCATGTTTACCAGATTAGGCAGACCTGGGTGAGTTAATTTAGTATTTGCTTTACTTCACAATTTTAGAAAAAGTTTTTAGCATTTTATAAACTTGTAACTTCCAACGTATTATGTGTTTGTACACACTGCTTTATAAAATAAAACAAGCTGTTTTCTAGTAGATCTGAGCCCATCCATCTACTATATAGAAACACTATGCCACACAATATCAATCATAGTAAATTAATTTTAAACCAGAGTCTCAGGAACTGAAATTTATTTAGAAAAGTATTGCTACAGTTAATGTAATAAAAATAAACAATGCCACAGGAATTGCAATTCAAACCAGTAGTAAAAATGTTTTCTTTGAAGAACACAATTCCTACAGATATTCTTTTCGAACAGTTTATAAAGTCATGGTATTAATTATATCTTATTTGTTTTATACATTTTTCAGAACAAAAATTGGCAATGATTTTGTAGATTTAAATTACACTACTGATTTATTTAGTCCAGAATGGCGGGAATGCAGTTCTGGCAAGTCTATGCCAATTCCAGCAAATATCCTAGCCCTTAAACTAACAGTTAAGATGACAGAAGAATGCTCTCCCATTATACTGGTTAATGGAGGCAGTGAGAAAAACAGAAAGAAAACAACTGTATTTCTCCTGGAGTACCACTTATAAAATTAATTAGACTAAGTCTCCTGTTTTGCCTCCTGTCCCTAAGCCTCTTGTCCCTAAGTCTCCTGTTTTGCCTCCTGTCCCTAAGCATTTCAGATATTTGGAAGCTGTCTCAGTCACAGATTTATCTTGTAACAACTACTGCTGTATCTTCATTGCTCAAAAAACACATTTAACAACTGTATTAAGCTTCCTAAATCCTTTCAGTTATCAAAATGAACCATTTCTGTTCTGTTTCAACAAGTCTACATTCTTCTTCCCTCACAACCTCTATGGCATTTCACACTCGGTTCTCGACTTTCCCTTGCAGGTATTCTGTTTACCTTCCTAAAACCTAACATTTCCAGGCTCTCCTTGAGATTTAGTTTTTCATTGGGTTCCATATTAAGACATTCCTTCAACTTCCTGGAAAATGAAATTTTCACATTCCCATCTTTCACAACGCTGACCTCCCTATAGTTAGCTTTCGTTTTACATCCGCCTCTTGGCAGCATTCACAGACTACCTTGTTTGTTTCAGTTTTTCTAGCGTGACATCCTTTTACAACCTATAGCTCTGGGAACTAATCAGGAAATGTGAGGTTTCTCTTATAGGTCCTCTACCAACTTACTATTGCATTTACTTTCTCCACCCCTGCCCTGCTCTGCCATTTTTGTCTCCTTGAAATACCTGATACTTGTCTCTACACTATCTGGATCTAAACTCCTCCTTTCCTTTGCAAGTCACTTTCTATCTTAATTTCCTTCTTTAAATTTTCCTGTATTACCTCAGGTCCTTCCACTCTTCGACCTGTTTATAATACCTCTTACCTTTCACCAACATATGCTGTTCTGTCTTGATACTCCAGGCAGTTATACTATGTACTACTGGCTTCTTGCTGGAAGACTCAAGAGTTTGTTATTTTAGACAGCTTATAATATTACTTTACAAATGAATGAACCTCAAACAGTCTGTGTCATGAATCAAGTGAAAACTGGCCTATATCAGCTAAATTGTTTAAATCCTGGCTCTTTAACATTTTAGTGATGGAGCTTCATCGGGATTGCTTTTCTCTCCATTTCTCCTATTAACTGGATTATCCCATAATAACTGCCTATTAGTTCCTGGTTGGTATGAGCAGGGCACCATCAGGGCTAAGTTATTTAATCTTTATGGCTGTACTGGAATGTTGCCCATTGAAGACAAGGAAGTAGAACAAATTACAAAGTTTTTGATCTGCCCAACGTGTACATTTTGCATTCCTTTTATGCCTTTCCTCGATATTCTCATGTGTCTGAAACTCTCTCCCTCTGTTTAGCACATTCCAATAAAAGCCTGCTTCTCAGACTCTGTAATTTTTAGAATAATCCACACAAGAATAGGCCATTCAGCCCAACAAAGCTTGTCAGTCCAATCCACTTAATTCTTCCAAAATAACATAAAGTCGAGTTTTGAAAGTCTGTAAAGTTCTACTGTCTACCACACTTCTTGTTATTTATTCAATGTGTCTATGGTACTTGATAGACTCATTTTAAAATAACAGTATCGATCCACTGTACTAATTCCCTTCAAAATTTTAAAAACATCAATCATGTCTCCTCTTGACATTCTTTTGCTTAAACTGGAAGGCTCAGCACTTTGAATCTTTCCTCATAATGAGTCCCCTGTAGCCCTGGAATCAGCCTAGTCGCTCTTCTCTGGACTTTTTCTAGCTATGCTCTGTCTTTTTTGTAGGCTGGAGACCAAAACTGTACAAAGTACTTCATATAAAGCTTGAGCATAACCTCTTTGGACTTGTACTACACATATTGTGCTATATAACCTAAAATTCTGTTAGCCTTCTTAATGGCTTCTGAACACTGTCTGGAAGTTGATAGTGTTGAATCCACCAAAAGTCCTAAATCCTTCTCTTAAGGTGTACTTTTGATCTTGAGAATTCCCATTGTGTTTTCAAACCTAACATTTTTACTTCCTACATATGATAGTTTACATTTACTCTCTGTGATTCAACACATTTGAGATTACCTAGCAATCCACCTGGACTGCTATCATCTGCAAACTAACATTTGTTTCAAAGCAACTTGATTGCCTCCTGTCCACTTTTTTACTACCATGAATTGGGCTCCCATTACCGCTGTGAAAACATCATTTGTATTCTTAAGAATACTTCCCATCTTTGAAGGTGACTCTCAGTGTGCCTCCTGCACTTTTGCTTCTCTTCATGTGTCTTAGCCTGCTTGGCTGGCACTTTGTCTGTTGATTGTGTCACCAAAGCGAAACTGACCAATTAGACTAAAGGCAAAGTGTCCAATCAGATTGCTTGGAAGGACTAGACACACACTCACACACACACGCAAACACGCGCACGCACGCACGCACGCACACACACACACACACACAATAGTGTTTTATTATAAAGTAGATTCCTTTTCAGATTTTTCCATATTATTTCCATTTTGATTTTAAAAAAAAACTGCCGTCTAGTCTCCTCCACCTTATACTACAGTTTAGATTTTTGTATGATTAATACTAACGCTCATCTTATTTTTGCATGTGTTATAAAACATCAGAACAACTTTGATGAGAACAGGACATTTAGCCAGAAAAAAGCTTGCCAATTCAATTTGTGTAAATTTTCCAAAGTCACAACAAGTTGACTGCGTTGGGCTGGCGTCCTGACAGGGGTTTGTTTCCTGACATTTGCCCTGTGTTGGCTGGGATTGGCTCCAGCAGACCCCCGTGACCCTGTAGTTAAGATATAGCGGGTTGAATAATGGAAGGATGGATGGACAACAAGTTGAGTTTTTAAGGTCTCTATTCTTTACCACACTATTTAGTCACTTATCACATGTGTCTGTGGTTCTCTGCATGAAGAAAGACCATCTAGCATTTGTGCAAAATCTAAAATTAATGGGTTTACAACTATGTCCAGTTAACGTACTGTGCATTTCATTTACATCATGCAGTGCTGCTTCTGTTTTTTGTTTACATTTGAATATAAATGTTTTGGGACTGCTTTGTGACATAATGGTTAGTGCCACTGCCTCACAGCTCCAGAACAAACTCTAGGAGTCTGGGTTCAAATTTTATCTCAGTGACTGTGTGAGTTCTCTGTGTCTCCATGGACGTGTTCCTTAATAATTCAATTTTATTTTCCTATCTCAAAGACATGTGTCTTAAGAGAATTGTCCACTAAGCTGGACTGGAAGGAGTGAGAGTGTGTATGTCTGTGTGTGTTTGTGTGTGTATGAGTTTGTTCTGAGATGGATCGCTACTCTATGCAGGTTTGTTCTTACCTTATGCCCAATGTTGCCAGGGTTATATTAACTTCTAGTGTGAGCTGGTACCAGAGCTTAGAGCTTTCTCCTGAAGCTGAATTAAAATGAGCTACTGTACTTCTGCACTAACCTGACAGCAACATTCAAGTGTCTTACAATATTTACTTCCATCAGTCACTTCTTAAGTTACACGTTTCAAGTGAATATGTATTGTGATTTTTGATGAGACATTCCAGTGCAATCCTATGCAGAAGGAATTCAAAACAAAGTCAAAAAATAGTGGAGAATCTCCATATACACTGCCAGAAGACCAATGATTACTTGGAACAAAATCTGCCACCTGCCAACCCATAAGATGTGTAAAATCTTATGAATCATAATATTATGACTCAGGATATAGAAGGGTCAGACTCCTGCAAAGGAAAGAAGGAAAACCCAGACACGAACAGAGTTGTGAGAAGAAGCTTTGAGAATAAATAAAACTCCAAAGAGAACAGTATGATTACTAGATATTGGTAAAAAGATGCACACTTTCTTCTAACCCTGAAACGTCTGTAATGCCCATAGCACTAGATTAAACAGGGCCTGCAAGTTCTATTTTTTTTTTGTCCCTGAAGAGTCTTATTTTACTAATATTATATACTATATAAAATACTGTATAAATGACAATAAACCAAAAAGCTGCTTCTAAAATATCTTGTTCTCAAAACAATATAAATCATTTTTTCTTCAATTAAATGTAATAATTTAAACTTTTTTTGTCATTTGCAAAACAGTGAAATCTGGATATGACTACATCCAGTATGTCGGTATTTTAATTATTAATTTGCAGAATTTGCTGTAGGGGTACATTCACAATTCTTCCTCATGATTAACACATTCCTCTGTTTTTAAGACAAATCAGTTCTTCAAGCAATGTGAGAAAATGAGTTATTTCGATGCTGATTTAAAGTTTTACACTTATACTGTAAAGCTTTATCAAACCAAAATCTTTTCATGCTGAGTAACACAAGGCATCTTTTCAGGCAAATCATGATGAAGCACCCAACAGCTTCTGCGGTGTTATGTCTATAATCACCCTAAGATATCTTAATTTCACATATACTTTACATTGATGAGTTTAAGGAAAAATCAAGGTGCTACTTCAGCTCATCCGCTCATCCCAAACAGTGGTGACAGTGCAATTATATAGAATTTCACCATCACTGGCTTAGGACAGAAAATGACAGTCAGGAAATGTCTTGAGTTTAAACATTATTATATCAAAGGTAGAGAGTGCTTCAAGTATACACAATCTATCCATTAATTCTTCTAGTTTTACCTTTTTGCAGTACAGGGTCATGAGGAGTTATACAATATCAGAGCTGTATGCTTTCTTAATAAAGCAGAAATAAACTCTAGTTGGGATGCCAGGGTGTCATAAGTTGCACTTACACAAATGCATACACCTACCTGGCCAATTTGGAATTGTCAAATAATAAGGAAGGAAAACAGAGCACCTGGAAGAGACCTGCAGAAACACAGTGTCCTTGATGATAGAAATCATTACTTTTTAAAACTGTGGACTGCCTCTATTAAGTTTTCCATTTTGCTCATATGAACTACAATAAACTGCAAAGGATAATTTAAAATCTACAAAGGCAATTTACAATGAAGGCAACTTATCTAATTACATCTGCATTATTTCTTTTCTTGTGACCAATAACTTAACAATTAATAAGTTTAATGCAACTTTATTCTGATCATTTATGGTTCTTTTATTTTATAATGATCAGACAGTTTACAATTTAACAGTAAAGGAATGGGGGGCAACAGGAAATTGCACAAATAAGAATGAGGATCAACATTTTTGGGTTGAGCAATCCATTACCAGGATCGCTAGCCAATCACGTGTTGGTAATATTGCCTGGTCAGGCATTAGACATTTATTTTTGTGGGACCAAAGAGCAGTGTCAGAGACAGAGATACGTCAGAGAGAGAGACATGCTATTTCAGCTGGAAATCAAAGAACTCAACTCATGCATCAGCCTGACTACTGTATCTAAAAGCTGCCCAGGACAACATCCGCCTTTGACACTACAGCTAATTTTCAGTAAGATCTCTAAGAATATACGGTACACATCAAGATTTTACTATTTATATTTTCAATTATACTTTCTTCTACTAATATTATTATAGTCTTATAAACACCATGTTGTTTTTAAATTTCTATACTTTGTGTTTATATGAGAGTGACTGAACTAATAAAGTAAACGCAGGGCACCTGGTATGAGGGAGATTACTGTTCTTTTCCCACAGGGTTATCTGGCTCTGGGAGGAAACCAAATATTGGAACAGTGCAGTAAAAGTAAGACATCTTTAGTTGGTAAGGATCCTATAACCAAATGGTGCATCAGCCTTCATGCATCCAGTATATTTTTGGGGATCAACGTAGCACTCAGGGTCTGGATTATATCCAGAGACACCTGTTTGTTGTTCACTCTAAAGATAACAAGTTTTTATATGCAGTACTATTACGTGACTGGCAGTGTAGGCATCATTTATATGTTCTTGTATGGATAGGATCTGTGTGTGTGGGTCTGTGTGTGTGTGTGTGTTTAGCTTAAGGTATGAAAATAAGCCAATCAAATAGCAAACCTGGTGAGTCTCACTCATCCTACAATTATTCACTTATTGACATTTCTCGTAGCAGCGTAACCCAGTTTAGTTGTGGTAACCTATCTTCACACCATTGGGTGTAACAGTAATCAGCAATGGATGTAGTGCAAATCCATCAAAGGACTTACTCATTCATATACCTAGATGAAAATGGGGCCAATTTGCTCATAATCAATAATTAAGCTAATACACATGTTTTTGAGATGTGAAAGTATTAGAACCCAAGACCCTGGATCCATGAAGCAGCAGTACTAATATAATATAACTAGCAAAATACCCGCGCTTCGCAGCGGCGAAGTACTGCATTAAAATTTTTATTAAGAAGAAAATTTAACCTTTTTAAAGTGAGGGAAAATATGGCAATAATTATTTGTTAAGGATCTCTTTGTATACCACGTTGTCAGTTCGGCCCTCCGGTTGTAACATGACCAAGCTGTGCGCTGAGCTTACTCTTGAGCATGCAACTTACAGTTGGCCATGTGAACAGTAATCTTG
>JANRMT010062854.1:29329253-29341143 GCA_026402145.1 Polypterus bichir lapradei | reverse complement strand
GTTATGACCGTTACGTGTAGAATTTCGAAATGAAACCTGCTTAACTTTTGTAAGTAAGCTGTAAGGAATGAGCCTGCCAAATTTCAGCTTTCTACCTACATGGGAAGTTGGAGAATTAGTGATGAGTCAGTCAGTCAGTCAGTCAGTCAGTCAGTCAGTGAGTGAGGGCTTTGCCTTTTATTATTATAGATATAATATAATATAATATAATATAATATAATATAATATAATATAATATAATATAATATAATATATTTTTAAAACAACAGGGGCAGAGTATACTGTTTTCAGAATCATTATGTGCAAGGCAAGAGTTAACTCTAGATGAGGAGGCAGTTCATCACAGGGTATATTATAATATAATATTGCCATCTCCTGCTGTAAACAGAAAGATGCTTCTCTGTACCTGGTAAATAATTCCGCAAAGTGCTGATTTGCTCTAATCTCTAATCTTGGGAGGCCCACAATTACCCATTTACATGTCTATTTGGTTACTTTGTTAATAAGATTCTATTCATGTCAACTTACAAATGTAAACTGAACATTCTCTAATGCTTCAAGTATTCTTTTTTAGGCAACAAAATCCTTACAGTTTGCTTTAAATATATTGTCAGAAATAACTTTACCTACACTGCAGTGCCAATATGTTATAATTTTATATGCTTTTTTTATTTGAATTGGTCTTGGAAGACAGGCACAATAGAAAATAATAATTGATCAATGATTAATCGCAGTATACTTTATTACTATTATTGCTTTGGCTATGGATCATTTAGTCTGAAAGATCTTTATTTTTACTATCATCTTTTTTCACACCACATAATCTTATTTAGTCTATCAGAACTCAATTTTTCAGTGCATTGTGGAACTGTAGCTAATATTCAGTTGACACATTTCTGCAGCATATTCCAGTAGCTTACTGAAATAAGGGTAAAACATCAGGATTAGATCATTCAGATTTTTTTTTGTTTGTTATTTCTTGTCCTGACTGAAACATCAATATTCAGTGTTAATACTATTTAAAGATTAAACCTAAAGAAAGAAAAGTTTTCCATCAGAAATGGAAGGCTACAGGCCGTGAGTTTGTGCAGTCTTACTTTCTTCACAGCCTTTCTCAGAAAAAGGTGTCAGGATTTGGTATTACACCACCACAGAAATTATATGGTCAGTTATTGGAAAACTTCTGCAAGTAAACAACTATATTCAAACTTAATTTAATTTTTGTGAGCTCCTGAAGACAACAGCAAATGGCATAGAAGGTTTAATTGACCAGCATGTTACTTAAGCAGATCAAAAGACAGGAGGTGGGTAGCACAAGAGCAAGTAAGTTGTGAGGTCAGCAGATGAGTGAGTAAAACCAGGAACATAAGGGCAAGTCATAACCTGGAATTCAGGAAAAAATTGCAATGGTTGCACAGTAGAATGAGTCAAAACTAAAAGAAATGTGTCAATGATTTAACAAAAAAGTCCTGAAATAAATACTTCTACTTAAAATGAACAATACCCACAGTAGAACACTAAAACAACCACAAAAGAACATTAAAAAGACATTGCTTAGCAGCTAAAGAAGTGGCCAGCAGGGCATAGGTGCATGGCTTAGAATTAATAGCACAGACAGATGGCACATCATTGCAGTACTTACTGCTCAGATATCAAATGATTGTGAGCCGAGCATCTAAGAGCAAACCTGCTTCAAATCATGGGCACAATCAAATTAATTTAATGTTCAATATGTCAGTGTGGTCAGTGCATTCAATAAGCATTGTTGTCATATGCATAACCTTCTTATGAATATATATTTTATTTCTGCTTATTATTATGATATATCACTGCTTGATTTTTCTTTCTATATGTTATATATTATACACACTTGCTTTTTTCTTTAATTTTATAGTTTGTAAGAATAGTATTTCACAGGCCAAGAAACATGCCAAGAAATCTTTCTAACAAAAGGAGGCAAAGCTCCTAGTTAAACCCTGATTATTCTCTTACAGTTACAAATAACATTATCTCACTCTGGCACAAATGTTGACATGCTCAACCCTGAGACTTCTTGAATTGTGGCCCTTTGTAGTCTTAAATCTGCTGCTAGCTGTATTACACTGCCTGGGAAATTTTCTAAAGAGAATGGGGCTTGGATATAATACTGTCTGTTAATAAGATGTATCAAAAGTACTATGTAACTAAAGTAACCAAGTACTTTTCTGTATATGGTATTTGCAGTATTTTTTCCAGGGGCTAGTATTATTAGTTCACTGGAGCACCTTACTCTTGAGCATGCTACATACATTTGTCCATGAGCAAACCGTTCCACTGATAGATAAATTCCTGTTTTTCCTAGTGGCTTGGCTTTTGTTGATGGCTGAATTCACACAATTTTACTAGAAAGTGTATTTTCTTTAATTTAAATAAGTAATTGGTAGGAATAATGATAATTTTGGGTATAAGTATAATTTCACGCTGTAACAAATCCTATAAAATTGGTAGCTTCAATCAGATTTGAATGTAGCGGTTTGCTCAATAATGTAGTACCATCAGCAGAGGACTGAGGCCTCATAGGTCACATATACATAGATCTGACTGTGGTCCCTCAGCTGAATCATCAAGAGGCCTTGACCCATTAAAAGCAATATACAGAACTGGTATAGGACTACAAAGCAAAATTAATAAACAAGAAAATAAAGTGCAATATAACACAAAAGAAAACAGGAACATATTGAATAACAGAACAACATAACAAAATTATTAAAAGCTAAAAAATGAAGAAACAGAAAAGAAATTAAAGTCAATAATGAAGCTCTGGTCAAACTATGACATACTGTCATAATATGGACATACTGTCCACAGCACTTTTCCCAGCAGTGAATCTGATCCATTTGTAAAGCTAATTGCTCCTTACTTGACACGACACATTTGATGTCAAAAGCTATAGCCAGATTTCCCAGTGATGTGATCAAAAGCAGGGCAATATTAAGCAGGCTTGTCCAGGTGGTTGTTGAATATTGGACAATGATCTTGAAGCTACAATGGCTAAAACAAGACACAATCATATTAATCCATAAAGGTTGAAATACAAAACAATTGACATCTATGGTGTGCTTTCCCAGTAGTTGCTGAAAGGAAATAAATAAATAGGTGAGATTTTCATACAACATGTTTGTAAATTATTTCTTCTGGCTTCTCTTCACATACTAAACTCCAGAAACATTAATTCTACTGTCACACTGTTCTAGGTATGAATGCTTGACAATGTTATATTAGGATTTCAGCTTTGCCCGGTCTTTCTCAATGTTTTTCTATGTTTTTGTTGTTTTTCACTGATCTTTCTTTTGCTTTACCTTTGTTTTGTGTTATCTACTTATGTCTGATGCCTTGCCTTTGTCTTTGTCAATTTGGACTAATTTGTTTTTTTTTTTATTGGATATTTACACATTTATTTACATTGACAAATTTACATTTTGTATTCTTCTGTGTCTTATATTATTTGAGGTACAGTGGTGCAGTGGTTAGCATTGCTGTCTCACAGCTCAGATCGCATATTTGCACAATACAATAATCGGTCAAACATAGCTGGCAGACTTTCCCCTTGCCCTCAGGGACACTTAAAAGATCATAGCACCATTATGCACTCAAAACTAATTCAGTTCCATCTTCCGTCATGACTTCAATGCATTTTACAGAGTATGGTGAAGTTCAGGAATATTTACGTGATTTCACTGAATTCAAGGTGAAGCAAATAATTCAGTGGAGTTTGCTTATCACTAGTAATAAACCAAAGGAAACATAAAGTAAAGGAAAAATGCAGCAAGAAAATCAAAGATTTATTTTTCCTTTGCAATTCTGATCTCCCGTTTTTGACGGATCTTGATGTTTTAGGGCCCTCTGATACTGAAAAAATCTATATCTCGATAATGGGTGTATGTCTGTGTCTCACATTTTCTTGAGGACGGTCTAGATCTAAAATGACTGAATCAGAAAATACCAAAAGCAAAACTTAAACCTGTTATGAGATGACGATGTGCTGATTGGTTTTTGAACCAAATCATGCAAGAGAAAGAGGCAGTCTAGAGGATCTCTCAAATACCATAATTATGCAATTAATTAGGAATTCTTCTCCTCAATTGCTATCGTAATGACCTATTTTATGATCAGAAAGATCTGTATCAGAGCTATAAATAATTGCTGAAATGTTATAGAATAGTTCAGGTAACTTGGTTCCTAGGGCGCAAAGCCTACTGATGCTCACATCCGAATTTATTAATTTAGGAACTAAGTACAGGGAGTCCTGGGGTTACAACGTTTCAACATACAACGTTTTGAGTTTACAACACTCACTACCATAAAATCTTAAAAAAATTGAGACATGAGTGTTTCGGCTTACGCCATTAGCGTCGTACTTATAGATTACGTGGGCGAACTAGTTTGGTTGTGCGCAGCAGAAAAATATGCAGTAACTCAGTGTATGAGTGAGGGAGTTGGCGAACTAGTTTTGTTGCGCGCGGAGGAAATGGTCCGCTTGTATGGCTTTGTTTGGCGACTTTGTGGCCCTTATCATGGCTCCTAAATGAAAGTCTTCAGATGGTAGTGCTTCGAAGAAGAGGAAAGCCATGACGATGGAAGTGAAATTAGACATTGTATAGAGATCAGAAGGAATAAAGGTAAGGAATTTTTTTTTACACTCATTTTTTGTCATTTTTTCTGTTATTACAGTATAGTGTACAGTACAGTATAATTATGTCCTTTTCTGTGGCTTAGTTGTGTTTTTATGTTCTAGATTATGATTTTACAAATGTGTTAGGATAGGTAAGTGACTTAGGCTAGGGTGTGTTTCGACTTACACCAAAATTCAGATTACATCACTGGTGTAGGAACGAAACTGCGTCGTAACCTGAAGACTCCCTGTAATCAATTAGTTCATTAATTAAGTAATTAATTAATTTGATTAATTAAACCTAATCTGTGAGCAAGTGACACAAAATCTATGGTCTAGTGACCCACATCCTGCTTACAGAGGAATCAAAGCATTACTCACATCCAAATCTGTTCCTCGGAAAATCACAGTCAGAGCAGCTGATGGAATGGTCCTTATGGGTGACACTGCAGTTGTAACCTGCTGGGCTGGCTGCTTTGAGCAGCTTTTTAAAGGTGATCCTCCAGCTAGGACACTGGATATCTCTGAGTTCAAGGTTCTTGAGGTTGATCCTCCAATTAGCTGTGAACCATCCAATCTCACTGAGATAGCACAGATGGTCAACCAGCTGAGGGTAGGGAAGGCTGCAGGGAGCTGTGGTATCCGAAGTGAACTTCTCCAGGCTGGTAGTAAGACTGTCCTCCTGGCATTGCAGGCAATCTTTGCTTCTATTTGGGAGACTGGCATCATCCAAAACTGATTGGAAAACGGGACTTGTTGTCCCTATCTGGAAAGGGAAGGGTGATTGCCTGAACTGCAGCAACTACAGGGGGATAACACTGCTCTCTATGCCGGGTAAGGTCCTTGCTAGGGTCATCCTCAACAGGATCTGTAATCACTTGCTCACCTACCAGTGATCGGAGCAGTCTGGTTTTATGCCTAATAAGTCTACCATCGACGGCATCCTGGCACTGAGTATTCTCAGGAGCACAAACGCGAATATCGGCAGAGTTTCTTTGCCACCTTTGTCGATTTTCCTAAAGCATTCTACTCAGTTAATTGAGCTGCCCTGTGGGACATTCTGAGACTTCACAGGATCCCCTCAAAGTTGCTGGATATCATGGCTGGCCTGTACAATGGTACTGTGAGTGCTGTGCAGAGTGGAGGTAGAACCTCTGTGTTTTTCCCAGTTGATTCTGGGGTTTGTCAGGGGTGCGTTCTTGCTCCTACTCTGTTCAGTGCTTGCATGGACCGGGTGTCGGGCATGGTTATAGGGTCCATCGGCTATGGGGCATGTGTTGGTGAAGAAAGATTCACTGATCTTGACTTTGCCAACGATGCTGTGATCTTCACGGAGTCAACGGAGGCTCTGATTGGGGCTCTCGAGAGACTGAGCGAGAAGTCTGAGTGTTTGGGCTTAAGAGTGTCCTGGATTAAAAGATCCAGGCCTTTAATGACCTATTAGGCACAGCCATCAGCAGTCTGCGAATAGAGTGGCAACCTTGTCGAGAAGTTTACTTACCTTGGCAGTGACATTCATGTCTCTGGTGACTCTTCCTATGAAGTCAGTAGACAGATTAGGAGTGCATGGGGTCATTGGAAAGGGATGTGTGGTGCTCCTGATATCTACGCAAAAGGATGAAGGTCCAAGTTTTTACAGTCCTAGTGCTTCCAATCTTGCTATATGGTTGTGAGACATGGACGTTATCCAGTGACTTGAGATGAAGACTGAACTCCTTTGATACTGTGTCTCTTCGGAGAATCTTTGGGTACCGCTGGTTTGACTTTGCATCGAATGAGTGGTTGCTCATGGAGTCCTGAATGAGGCACATTACCTGCATTGTGAGGGAGCATCACTTATGGCACTACAGCCATGTGGTGCAATTCCCCAATAATCATTGCTGTGGACCTGAGTGGCTAGATCAAGCCAAGGGGATGCCCAGGTAATACCTGGCTGTGGCAGATAGAGGATCATTTCTGGACGGTGAGACTAGACCGCATGTATGCCTGGAGGGCTGCCAACTAGGATCCCGAGCTGTTTCGTCATGTGGTGGGTGCATCAATGCACTGTACCAGTATATGATCCCCAACCTGACCTGACCTGACCTGTAATTAAGTCAAGAGTACAAACTCCTGAACCTAAATCAAAATTCCAATAGCAAAGTTAAAAATTGAATAAAAATCTAAACCGTTAATACATGACTCCACCAATTGCAAAATAATTCCTTAAGAAAATTATCTGCAAAATAATTACAATAAAGAGAAAAATCCCCAATGACAAACTGAACTGACCTAAACTGAAAGAAGGGATGCCAAACACAAGGAGATAAAACTTTGAACACAACTCAAGGCCCCAGTAGAAAGAATCGCTTTTAGACCAATGCCAAAGTGTCTCTTAAATAGGGCAGCTGTCCCAAGTGGCAGCCATAATGGCAGCGCAACTGTATAATGAGTGGTGTCACTTGGCTCAGTGTAGCTATAATAAATGACAGCAAACAACATAATAAAAGTAGTTAACACGTAAAATGAAGACTAATAAGAATCAAATGGTAAATAGGCAACAAAACTAAAGGCAAGGAAAGAGCCCAGTGACACTCTAACAATTACCTCAAGTATAGCAGCAGTGAATGGTAATCTATTACTGACAGAATATATGTTAGGTTAACATCTCACATATTCCTAGAAGACTGGTTTTAACTACAGCTAGTAAATGCTCTAGTGGAGTCTGCATATTCTTCCCATGACATCATAAGTTTATGTCTAATATTCCAAAGAGCTGCATGTTAGGTTAATTGGACACTAAATTGTTCTGGTGAGTGTACATATGGAGGGTGCATGTGAATGTGTGCTATGACAGTCTGATGACTTATCTAGGGTGAGGCTGCCTGGTACTGATGGAATAGCTACTGACCTCATATGACTCTGTAATTGAGTTAAACAGTTTGAAAGGGGGTGGACTGACATGGTCTACTATTACTGCAATAAAACAAAGCCTGAAATTTAAGATAAATACACTAAACCTTTTGGCCATTAAAGTGTAAGATAAGCTATTGTAAAACTAGTAGTACGTTTTTACTTCTTTTTTCATTTGTTCAGCTTTATAAAAGAGGTTGATAATCATCATATCCTCATAGGTACTAGAATTGACAAGAATAAAACTGGAAAAAAGACAAAGCCAAATTTAGTTACACTGCATTTTTGTTCTCAGCTATACTCCAGAAATATCGAAAAGCATCTGAAGGTAAGTAATAACACTATGACTAATTCACGAGATGCATACTCTTCAGTTGAATATAGGACACTGTCTGTATACACGTACTGTAGGTGAGTCATTCTCATGCTGTTATTTGCAAATCAGACTTCTTTTCCAAGCAACTTGACTTCTTCCTTCTGCACCAATATCAATTCTTTTTTCCTTAAATATTTAATGATCCAAAACTGACAGTCAAAGATAGGCAGGACTGAAGTACATATTACATAAAGTGATGATGTATTTTAAGATAAGACCAACATTAGGGTTTTGAGGGTTTGAGGACTGAGGTAGCAGCATACCAACCCTGACAGATCATGCCACTCTGTCTAAGTACTGTTTTCTAGCTTCTCCTAAGCAAAATAGGCTCAGGCCAGTTGATACAGATAATGCTTCCAGGACTTGCTGGGTCTGCTCCTTGCTCTGCTCTTAGGGAAAGCATACACTATGCAACTTTAGCCCAACTTGCAAGCTCATAAGGTTTTTTATTTAATAATCACAAAATTACAAGATAGTCTTTGAATTGAATAAACTCACTGCTCTCTAAGTATGAAATATGTTCTGAAATCATCAGTATGGCTTATGGGCTCCAAATAGTTTTCTGGCATATCAAAAAACAACAAAAAACTTTGGCACTTTTGGCATCAGCCTTTCAGGTGTGAGAGTTCACTGATTCTGCAGCTCTGCTTCCAGGAAGGGACTCTGTGTTTATGCTTTTGTATGCATGGCTGCAAAATGTTTGTGGATTCACAAGAAGGAGGCTACACTGGATGTGTAGTGGTAAAAAAAAAACAATCCGCCAGATGTTGTTTCTTAAGAGAAATATTATGATGGTGTCCTCAAAGGAAAAATACAAAGGGTCAGAGAACAGCAGCTACAAATTCCTGGCAGAACTGCATGTTTGTACTTTCAACAGACTGTCATAAGTTACATGGTTTGCTAGGCTAATCAAACAAGAGCGAGCTTAGCTACAACATTTAGCCTGTTGTAAAAAAAAAATTCACATTATTCTTCACAATATCAAATTAAGAAGGTATCATAAAATCTCCTTTTTAGGTCTGCCCATGCAAGACTAAAGACAGATGAAATAGCTAATTAAACCACATAATGTATCCATGAAGTACAGAAGATTTCTTGTGAGAAGGAAAATGAACTCCCAATACTGGAACAACTAAGGGGGTGAAGCCTGGTGTAATGTTTATAACAGAAAATGGTTCCTAGCTGCAGGTGTTGGCACAAAGGCCACAACTGCAAAAATACACTTCCAGACTCTATAATGAATTAAATGCTAAAACATGATAAAGTCAATAAAGAAAAAAAGAATCACTTACAAAAACAAAAAGCTCAAGGAATTAAGAAACTAAAAACGTCAATTAGCAGAATAAGAAATACTACTCAATATTGAAACATACGAGTAAAGACCAAATTAACAAAGAAGGAGAGTCAAGAGTGGAAAATCAAATAAAATGACACAAAACAATAAAGTACAAATAAAAAAAATAAAGAAACATTTAATTCACCAAATCAAAACTTTAACGATCTGAAAGCCAACAAAATTGAAATTCAAAACCTTGAAACCTTTTCAATAGGAGAGAACAAAAGAGGAGCCGAAAAACATTGTAGCTAGAGCTACCTAAGGCCACACATATTTGCTAGTTCAACACTGGTGTCTTATATAGCACTCGTAGGTAACTGCTGCATAAATCACCACAGTACCCGAGAGTCCTGATCTATAATTAGAAGACACAGAACATAACTGAGCTAAGGGACCCTGGAAAAATAAAAATACAAATAAAACAGAAAAAATGAACAGAAAAAAGGGAAATAAACCAAAAAAATATAAACAACAGAGTTATTTTGTAGTCCCCCAAAGATTTTGTTGGTATACAGTATCTGATTTTTTGGCTGCCATTCTTGCCAATGACAGCTGTTGTGCATGTGTCTTCATGATCTAAGTTTGCCTATGTAACTAAAGAGATGTAGAAAAGTCAGTCATTATCTACATCACATTCCACAACTTAGAAAGATCAAACAGCAAATAAACTGACAGGCACCTTGCCTGTTGAAGGGGCCTTAGCTGCCTGAAAGTTTGCATTTGTAATCTATTTAGTTAGCCAATAAAAGGTGTCATTCCATCCTACTTTCTCCTGTATTAGTTTACGTGTTTGAGTTGCTCTTGCACAACACTTTAGCTTGGAGTTTAGGTTAGAGATCTTTATTGACACATATCCTAGAAGAGCAAACTGAAATTCCTGTGCCACAGTTGCAGTGATGCATAAATAAATATGGTATAATTAAGGGTGGCAGTAGATACATAAAATAACAAATTAATAAACAATATATATATATATGAATACAGTAAATAAAGTAAGAGTTAAAAAAGTAAAGTACAGTATATTACACATAAATTAACAGTTGGGACAGTACACAGTGCAGTGGGAGTTCAGTGACCTTATGGCCTGGAGGACAAATCTGTTCCTGAAGCGTGTGGAGCAAGTGGTGAAGCTCTGGTAGCACTTCCCAGAAGGCTGAAGTGAAAACAGGGGATGAGCTGGATGGCTGTCATGAGAGATGATCAACTCAGCTCTCCTCAGACATCTGGTTGAATAGCTTGTATGAAGCTGTAGAAGGTTAGCCCCAATGATTTTAAAAGAAGTATGGATAGTTCTTTGGAAGAGTTTGTGATCCTGGTAAGTCACGTTACCAAACCAAATTGTGATGCATCTGATCAGGATACTTTCCATAGTGCCAGCAGTAAAGGTTCACTAGTGTTTTGGCTTCCACCCTAAAAAATTAAACAGTTCAAATATCATTTCAGTTCACAAATGTGTCATTAGTTTTCTATACATTTCTATGTTCTTATATGTACTGTCATGTTAACTGTGCTAAGCATTCAATGAGAAAAAAGGAATCTCTTGAAGAATGCAAGATTTAAGTGCTAGCTACTGATTAATGACACAATTCAAAGTGAAATTGAATTTGAAGTTTCACTTTAGAATAAAAATTCACCACAAACAAAATTTGCACCATTAGCATATACAGTTAGGTCCATAAAGATATGGACCATGGATAGAGACAATTTTTTTCTAATTTTGGTTCTGTACATTACCACGATGAATTTTAAATGAAACAACTCAGAAGCAGTTGAAGTGCAGACTTCAGCTTTAATTCAGTAGGGTGAACAAAAAGATTGCATAAAAATGTGAGGCAACTAAAGCATTTTTTAACACAATCCCTTTATTTCATAGGCTCAAAGTAATTGGACAAATTAAATAACTGGAAATAAAATGTTCATTTCTAATACTTGGTTGAAAACCCTTTGCTGGCAATGACAGCCTGAAGTCTTGAACTCATGGACATCACCAGATGCTGGGTTTCCTCCTTTTTAATGCTCTGCCAGGCCTTTACTGCAGCGGCCTTCAGTTGCTGTTTGTTTGTGGGCCTTTCTGTTCGAAGTTTAGTCTTCAACAAGTGAAATGCATGCTCAATTGGGTTAAGATCAGGTGACTGACTTGGCCATTCAATAATTTTCCACTTCTTTGCTTTAATAAACTCCTGGGTTGCTTTGGCTGTATGTTTTGGGTCACTGTCCATCTGTATCATGAAACGCCGCCTAATCAATCTGACTGCATTTAGCTGGATTTGAGCAGACAGTATGTCTCTGAACACCTCAGAATTCATTCGGCTGCTTCTGTCCTGTGTCACATCATCAATAAACACTAGTGTCCCAGTGCCACTGGCAGCCATGCACGCCCAAGCCATCACACTGCCTCCACCGTGTTTTACAGATGATGTGGTATGCTTTGGATAATGAGCTGTTCCACGCCTTCTCCATACTTTTTTCTTGCCATCATTCTGGTAGAGGTTGATCTTGGTTTCATCTGTCCAAAGAATGTTTTTCCAGAACTGTGCTGGCTTTTTTAGATGTTCTTTTGCAAAGTCCAATCTAGCCTTTCTATTCTTGAGGCTTATGAGTGGCTTGCACCTTGCAGTGCACCCTCTGTATTTAC
>JANRMT010062854.1:29297869-29324253 GCA_026402145.1 Polypterus bichir lapradei | reverse complement strand
GGGTCAAGACATGATCATCTCGGCTGCATGTTCTGCTTCTCATACTGCGCATCAATCATTTCAAAGCCTATACAGCAGCTGTCCTTGCTTCGCTCAAAAAAGCTATGTGAAGCAGAGCTGGTGGTATGAATATGTAGGAAGGCAGTGCACGAGGCAGATGATGTATTGACTGAACTAGGTGACAGCCATGAGAATTGCATTTGGAATCAGGAGTTACATCGTAGAAGGGATAACTAGCGAAACCAGACAGTAAGAAAGTTAACAATTTTGACATGCAAGATAAAATTTGCAGTAAAGAAACAGAACAAGGTCAAATCAGAGAGCACTATGTGGGAGCCAATTAAAAGACTTGTAATGAAAAGACTTTTAGCACACACTATATTTCACACTAATACAGCATTTTCCTCTAGGAAGTACATGATGCTGAACTTTATACCATCAAGGAAAACATGTCATGCATTGCACATTCCTAGGGGTCCTGCCTAGCAGTCTCTGTGCAACCAAGCGAACACATTTCACAAAACAGCAGTACCATAAGAAAAACAAAATGGTGCCATGGGAAAAAGCATGTTTTGAACATTGCCAAAAGTGAACCAAAATCAAAAGTTTAAGTAGATTACCAGATTCCTCCAAATTGACCTTTCAATTATTTTTAGGGGCCAAACAAAAAGAAGGGAAATCAAAAGCCAGATCATGGCAGATGAGAGCACATGAAGCCACATGACAGCAGAGGATGAAGACTATACCTTAGGGTGCAATATTCCTTGCTTTCCTTGCTAAAATACTTAAAAAAATACTTTTTTTATGAGCTTTGCTTCTTACAATTGCATAATTTCAAGCAAAATTAATTTTAAGGTTAATGTACGTTAATTACATCTCTGCTGTTTTGCTCATCCCTGCTACCAGTAATACAAATGGCTATTTGTTTGTTAAGGTCAGTAATCAATACATATTTTATCTATAAGAAAGTTTATCATTTGCCAGCTACCACCCAGAATGCACTCAAACTAGTATTACACTTGAACTGTAAGTGGGTCAAATGCTGGAATATTTTTGGAATCAAAATGTCAAAACAAAAAAACCACTGTCAATAATTGTATGCTTTTCCACTGAAATGTATTGATAACTGTGCATGTGGTGTGAAAGGGGATCACTGCTGGTTGTCTCTTAAAGGTTCATTCTTTGGACTGTGTATTGTATTTTGACTAGATCTTTTATAAGTTGGTTTATTTATTTTTATCTTTATTGCAGATGCAGCTTTCTTTGTATTCATGTGCATTGTGCTGTGTTATTGATTGCTAATGCCGTAACATGTTTTTATTGTGAAAAGCACTGTATCAAGTCATTAAGACTGACACAGTTACACATTTTAAAAACTAGTAGTTACAGACTTTTAAAACTGAAAAGCTGAATTTGTAGTCAGAATGGATTGCATGGTAATTCAATGGATAGTACTGCTGCCATCCAGCTCCAAGACCTTGAGGTTAGTTTACAGTCCAGTTTTGCAGGAGCTGGTACGTTGCTCTTGTGTCCATTTCTGTTTTTCTCTGGGTACTACAGCTTCCTCCTACAGGTCATGTTTTGTTAATTGGCAACTGTAAATTATCATGGCATGGGTGAGAATGTGTGTGCTAGAATGTTAATGTTCCTTGTGATGCACAGTCATCCTGTTCAGAGGTTTGTTCCTTCCTAATGTCTAATGCTACTTAGATAGAGATTCTACATGACTCAATAATGGATAAAGCAGGTTTGAAACTGACCAGTTTATAAATGGTTTACTGCAAAGCAAATAAAAAAGGGGACAAACTAATGTATAGTTGATGCAAACAAGAATAAAACATAAAAAATATGAGAGCTAAAGAAAGCTTACCTTTCATTTTGTACTTGTACAATTTTGGAGGATTACTTTTGTGAGATTGCACATTTCAATGGGTCAACCTTTGGCATTGACTGCAAACCCATAAATACATTGTTTATAGTCTTCTGTTGTCAGCAGTGTTTTACAGCGGTTGCAATGAGTGTTTTCAGTTTTTTTTTTTTTTAATTATTATTTGTGGCTGTGATCTATGATTAAATGTATTAAGTAATGAGATAAGAGAAAAAAAGAACCTTTTAGGTGATTAGTTCCAACCAGTGCCAAATCCTCATAAAGCTACAATAAATTATTAGCAAGCCATGAGAGAGCCATTCAGATTTTCATCAGATTAGTATACATGATACAGTAGAAAAGAATCTATATTTTTGAATGTCTCTGTCTCTAAGCATTTGAATGTGAGAACTGACACAAATTACTACATTGTTAAACTCATCAGTGTGCAAAAGAGGTAAATACATAGTGAATAGATTTTGTTGGAATCTTTAAGGTGGAAATTAGGAGAAGATTTTAACTATCAAAAAACACAATCCCTATCAGGTAGGGTGGCTGGTTCATTTTCCCTAATACTCCAAATAATTCTTCAGGACTAAGCCTACATTAACTCAGCCACAATCTCTCCATCAAATTGAACCCTTGCCAAACCCTTTCTCACTTAGAAAAGTAATATCAATGATTCACAGGCCATTATAAAAAACATGAATCAACCCATATCCTCTTTAGAGTCGTATATGGTAGACTGCTGAAGATTTCAAAGAAAATATCACAGCAGTTCTGCTTTATATATATAGTAGTGTCACTTACATAAAATGACACTCAGATTATTTCTGTAGTCTGCTCTTCTCAAGGGCTCATTTTTAGGTATATAGAGTCCAGTTTTTCAAAAATTTTTCAATAAGAAGTGCAAGTGCAATATCCAACTGCTTTACAAGCAAAATTTATGTTCCTTCTCATTTCAGCTGCACTCTAAACATTTGAAACAATAAGCCGGTAGCTAATATGCTGCTAATAATATCTAATTTAATAAATCTTGACAATGGCTAATAAATATATCCAATATTATTAAAAGACAGAAATGTCTGGAGCTAGGAAATGCATGATATGAGAAAGACTTGGGAGTCCTAGCAGACTGATGCTGACTCTAATTAAAGAGTGTTCAGAATTTGATAAGACACTTAATGAGCTATGGAGCTACAAAGTATGTGTTATGGCGCACAAGTCAGGAGAAATCATTCTAAAGATGTGCAGTGTACTTGTGAAGCCTCATCTGGAACATTGTGTGCAGTTTACGGTTCCTAACAGGAACACCTTTGTCTTCTATTTGATTTATTTAGTTTCATTTTGGATGTTATTTAAATTAGTTCTGATTTTTGTATAAATTTTATTGATACTTTTGAGTGAGGTGTCATTGTGTGACTATTTTGTTTTGCATTTGTGAAGTGATTTGCATCTCTAGTTTTCATGGGTGATTCTATTTTGCAACTGCTAAGCACTTAACCTGTGACCTGTGACAATCAAGTTTACATCTTACCTTAAGAAGGGGCCTGAGTTGCCCTGAAAGCTTGCATATTGTAATCTTTTTAGTTACCCAATAAAAGGTGTCATTTGCTTGGCTTTTCTCTACATTCATAAGGGTTAATCACACAAATAAGCCCTTTTTTGTGAAAGCAGCATTTCTTTTTGTCATTGTCATGTAACTCATGTTTGTACATGTAGTCACTAAAATATTTACCCTGTATCTGATGGCACTCACACACATGTGTCAAAGACTCCAAACAGTACAATTTAAAGGGGTTGGGTAATAACCCCAGTTATACGCACTAATTTATCTTCCTCCTCTAGCTCAAGAGTACAGAAGGAGCACCAGGAAGACCAATAATACCCCTTCCGGGACCCACTGGATCTATATAAACAGAGTGACGACCTTAAGTGGGTGTTCATTTTTGGAACTATGACTGTTGGAGCCACAGTAGCCCACATAGGCACTGAATTGCAAAGCCCTGGAAGAGTCCCTCAAAGTTCCACTGCTAATTTCTGCTGTGTTTTGTGTTTTTCTGCTATTAGAATTATTGCTAATAAATGAGGATCTCTGGGAGACTCCAACACTTTTTTGTGTTTTGTTACATCTCTAACTACACTGGATTTATTCAAATGAATATATACAATATTTCGAATATGAAGCATTCGAGTGTCAACTGTTGATTTAAATGACAACCCTAGTTCTGGTACTTGGACACAGAACAGTTTCTTTTGCTTGATGTAGCTTCCAATGGTCAGACAGTTACATTTATCCCGTCTTGTTCTTTTATTCAAAATGGTCCGTGCATGTGTGGCCAGTTGAATGGATAATCTGTTAACCTCTGTTTGGATGGAAATGGGCCTGCTTCATATAGTGGTTACCACCTCGTGCTGTGTTATTGGTATTTGTATCAGAGACATTGTACTATTTTGAACTGAATTGAATAAGACATAATTTTTTATCATCTTAGTTTTATATTGGGTGGCACGGTGGCACAGTGGGTAGCGTTGCCGCCTCGCAGTTAGGAGTTTGCATGTTCTCCCCGTATCTGCCTGGGTTTCCTCCGGGTACTCCGGTTTCCTCCCACAGTCCAAAGACATGTAGGTTAGGTGCATTGGCGATTCTAAATTGTTCCTAGTGTGTGCTTGGTGTGTGGGTGTGTATGTGTGTGCCCTGCGGTGGGCTGGCGCCCAGCCCGGGGTTTGTTTCCTGCCTTGTGCCATGTGTTGGCTGGGATTGACTCCAGCAGACCCTCATGATCCTGTAGTTAGGATATAGCGGGTTGGATAATGGATGGATAGTTTTATATTTATGCAACGCCTTGGCACTGGTCATGTGACTGTGTTGTTCAACTTGTCAAGCAGCACTACATAAATATGGTGGAAATTGCTCATTGAGGTTGTCCCTCAATAGATACAAAAACTTCTTCTTTATTAGTGCTAAGTAGCTTCAAAACAAGTATGATCTTATATTAGGTTTTGATCTTCTGGCTTTAACTCTTTACTCTTGGACACTTAATCCTTGTAATGCCCCTTTGGTTTTGGCTGCTTGGTTTAATTTTACTTCATGATATTTTGATACTAACTTTCCTTTTCTTTTGACTATGATTATTGGCTCTCATCAACTCCCAATCCATTTTTCTCACAGTAATCCTCAATGCCTGTTTGTCCATCTTTCTTTCTGTTAGCTCCACTGACTGTCATAAACAGACATTTAAAAGCACCTTTTTGGTGTCCTTACCCTTCTTTACTTATGATGAAAATTTGTCATTTATTCTTTAGAACTATTCTGGGCCCCCTAAAACTAATGATGATGACCAATGACCAGAAGACATTTATTTTTTTCTTTAATCTTTCTAAAACAAAGTTTTAATAAAGACACAGAAAAGAATAAAAACAAATTCCTAATCAGTCATAAATAAACTGTTTAGTGACATAGGATTTCTGCTGTATTGCATTGTGTTGAAAATGTCATTCAATGACTCTTGCTTCTAATGTGTAAGTCTTTTATTACTGGCATCCATCCTTATCCAATCATTATTTGAAGAACAGCATGGAGCACAATTCAGTGATTGAACAATTGGTGCTGACGACTTACAGTTACATAGCCTTGAATTTGAATTTCAATATAATAAACCAGGCCTTAACTCTAGAAAGGCCCAAAAACACACAATAGGCCTGACACTAAATTTTTGGAAAAGTCTGGGCCTGCACCCTCAAAAGGGGAAAGGGAAACAGTTAAAACCTCTCATTGAAAAAAACTAAAAACAAAAAAAAAACACAAAAGCAATAAATATTTAATACTCAATTTATTAAATCAAGCAAAGGAATTTTTACAACAAGCCAAAAACAAAAAAAATCATAAATGACAAAATTTAAAAAAAAAGCAAATTTTCAAGGACAAAAAATGGATTCCAAAAGCAACTAAACTAAATACAAAGTAAACTGAAATAGAGAAATCTAGTAATAATAACAACAAAAGCAAGTTCACACAAACCAAGAGAGGAAATGAGAAAACAATCTGAAAATGGTCAAATGACTAACAAAATATTACGATTATATGGTTGTATAAAATGGAAGTAAAACATTTAATTATAGTGAAAGCAAATCAGACAAAGTTACAAACAACACAAAAAACCATAACCAAGGACTAAGCAAGGGAGTGTGGGAAAGATACAAGATATGCAAAAAATTAAAAATATAACAAAACAAAGATGTAGTCTTGATAAAAACAAGATCCTGACATAAAGCTAAAGAGCAAACAAAAGCCAGAGGGAAAGCCTGAAATTTCAAACAGCATTGACCATAACATTTTTTCTAGCTCACAAAAGAGTCAAAATGATATAAATATGAAAGCACAACCTAATCTTTTATTACTATCTCAAGAGCTGCACTTGGAAAAAATTACTATTGAAATAAATCTGAGGAAGGGGTGAAAGCACTGGAGCTGTGGTCAATTGCTATGGATAGATTATGTGTGTAAATCTCCCTAATAGTAAGGGTAAGAAAGAAACCAAATGAGGTGCAAAAAGAAACAAATGATTTGATTATAAAATGAATGAATGAATATACATCACCACAGTTGGCAAATTAATACCCCATGGAACTCAGTTTAGCATAGAATCATTTAAATTCATAGTGATATCTAAGTCTCCAGTTAAATTCAAGTTTTTTTTTTAATATACTGCCATCTCTCATCAGATGACATTATTAGAGATTACTAGTGATTTTCAGTCATCGCCTTCATTTACATAATTTTAGCAAGATGGCACGCTCCAATGTGGGTCATTTGCATAATGTGACATGCCCAACGACTCATTACAACGAGTCTTTGACTCGCTGTGATAAAATCAAATAGGTTTGATTTTGTCCTTAGTAGTAGAGGTGAGCTCAGTGTGCATGAGAGCTGTTAACCAAGACATGCTGATCCGGAGGTTAGGGCTGCGTGGTATACCAGTTTTGAAAATGTACCGAAAAACCCAAAGTTTCAAATGATACATTACCAGCATTTCTGGATTTTCAGCACTTCAAGGTGACCTCCCCCATTACTACTAGGCATTTGTGACAATTTTCAGGAGACACCCCCCTCCCATATTGCTTCGATGCGATAGGGACTTAGCAGTGGACTCATCCACCCCACTTACTTATTGCTTTGATGTGATTGGGACTTCCTGACTTCGAGAAGGAAGTGATGCATAGTGTGGCAGGATAGCATGGTGCACCAGGGAGGTGAGCAATTGTGCGGCACATCTCAAAGGCTAAAGTAAGACAGGGGGTATTGAAATTATCCATTATTTGCTCCAAAACTGTTGTGGTACCAGTACTGAGGTCTGAAAGTTGGTATCAATACTTGTATCAAAATTTTAGTACTCATCCATCACTATTGGAAGTACAATACATATCATACAGTGATGTGGAATAAGAGAAACTCCTATGTCTGATCTTGTATAGATGTTTTACTCATCATGATAGAATAGAAAAAAGAATAAAGAATGAGGGTGAACTCACCGAAACTGTTAAACTGCACCAGTTTTGACAGGCAGCACATTATTGACATTATTAATATCAATTAAGACCAATGCAAAAAAAGGATTTTTAGAAATGTTGGCCAACTGAAAGGTATGAACATGAAAAGTATGAGCATAGTACAGCACTCAATATTTAGTTGGGGCTCCTTTGGCCTGGATTACTGCAGCAATGCGGCATGGCATGGAGTCGATCAGTCTGTGGCACTGTTCAGGTGTTTTGAGAGCCCATGTTGCTCTGATAGTGGCCTTCAGCTCTTCTGAATTGTTGGGTCTGGCGTATTGCATCTTCCTCTTCACAATACTCCATAGATTTTCTATGGGGTTAAGGGCAGGCGAGTTTGCTGGCCAATCAAGAACAGGGATACCATGGTCCTTAAACCAGGTACTGGTAGCTTTGGCACTTTGTGCAGGTGCCAGGTCCTGTTGGAAAATGAAATCTACAGCTCCATAAAGTTCGTCAGCAGCAGGAAGCATGAAGTGCTCTAAAACTTCCTGGTAGACGGCTGCGTTGACCTTGGACCTCAGAAAACACAATGGACCAACACCAGCAGATGACATGGCACCCCAAACCATCACTGACTATGGAAACTTTACACTGGACCTCAAGCAATGTGGATTCTGTGCCTCTCCTCTCTTCCTCCAGACTCTGGGACCTTGATTTCCAAAGGAAATGCAAAATTTACTTCTATCAAAGAACATAACTTTGGACCACTCAGCAGCAGTTTTGTCTTTAGCCCAGGCGAGACGCTTCTGACGCTGTCTCTTGTTCAAGAGTGGCTTGACACAAGGAATGCGACAGCTGAAACCCATGTCTTGCATATGTCTGTGCGTGGTGGTTCTTGAAGCACTGACTCCAGCTGCAGTCCACTCTTTGTGAATCTACCCCACAGTTTTGAATGGGTTTTGTTTCACAATCCTCTCCAGGGTGCGGTTATCCCTATTGCTTGTACACTTTTTTCTACCACATCTTGTCCTTCCCTTCGCCTCTCTATTAATGTGCTTGGACACAGAGCTCTGTGAACAGCCAGCCTCTTTAGCAATGACCTTTTGTGTCTTGCCCTCCTTGTGCAAGGTGTCAATGGTCGTTTGTTGGACAACTGTCAAGTCAGCAGTCTTCCCCATGACTACAGAACTAGACTGAGAGACCATTTAAAGGCTTTTGCAGGTGTTTTGAGTTAATTAGCTGATTAGAGTGTGGCACCAGGTGTCTTCAATATTGAACCTTTTCACAATATTCTAATTTTCCGAGATACTGAATTTGGGACTTTTATTAGTTGTTAGTTATAATCATCAAGATTAAAAGAAATAAACATTTGAAATACATCAGTCTGTGTGTAATGAATGAATCTAATATACAAGTTTCACTTTTTGAATGGAATTACTGAAATAAATCAACTTTGTCATGATATTCTAATTTTATGCACCTGTATGTCACCAACTTCTGCATGACCTTAATGTCTTATGTCACTGTGGTGTTATGGGTCCAGAGCTCGCTCAGCAAAAGCCGTTTTTTAAAATAAATCGTCACCGCCCTCGCGGCGGGTTAGTGAGGGGGCGTGGTGGCCATAACAAGCCACGCGGCGATCTGCGGTGTGGCCATTTCTCACCTAGTGCATAAGTGAGGAACTGCCCACATCCGTGATTGTTCCCGTGGCTAATGTGCTGCAGCTGCTATGGCCCAATATATAAAGAAGCGCGAGTCGGTTGGGAGAGAATAGAAAGATGAGTGAAAAATGAAAGAAGGTAAAGGACGGAGGTTACAGGGAGCGAGGGAGCAAGTCGTTGCAAGACAGAGAGAGTGAGAGAGAGACACACGGAGCGTGTGAGCTAGCGAGCGAACGAGTGCTCGCGGGCAGCTGCAAGGAAGTTGGGTGTTAGGCCAACACCCAGGTGTTGAAGTTGAAGTTGCTGCCGCTGAGCGATCAGGTAGCGGGAGTGACCAGGGAAAGGCGACTAGCCGCGGAAGGCAGGAAAGACAGCGGTAGTCGGGAGGCTTGGTGGTGGATTCCCCAACGTGAGCGTCCTGGCCGTTGGATATGAACCAAGTCTCAGGACTGGGATGAGTGCCAGACCGAAGCCAGGGATCGGGAGGTCTCCAGTCCCGTGTGGATGTGATATGGAAAAGGGCAGCTGCAGAGAGCGTCTCGCCTGCTGCAAAGCCTAGTCGGGAGAAGCAGGTGAGACACTAGCATAGAAAAGCACCAGGCTTGTCATTGGCATTGTTTTAAAGACTGCTTCCAGCGTTATTTGAACCCCGTTGATTTTAAAAGATTGTTTCTTCTATTTTTACCTCCATGTGTTTCTTATGGATTATTTATTGAACTTTGAAGCACTGCACTTTATTTGAACAATGTTTTTTGTTTTGACTATTTTGAATAAAAGCATTTTGCACTTTTTGAACCATCCCCTTGCTATGTTGTTGCCTCCACTGTCTAGCTCATCTTGGTGACATTATCGACAGTGTAGGGTTCAAGGATGGGTTCTTGAACAGTGGATGGGAGCATGGAGGTGAACCCACATCGTCACAGTCACACAGTACTGCAGTTGTAAGAATTGAAAAGCATAAACTTGGTAACCCTGTATTTACTTGGGTTCAAGTAAACTACAGCATTAGTGAGTCCAACTTACATAAGTGGAAATTTAAAAACTTTGGAGCAGTTAACAATCTCCCATGTTGGTTTTTAGACAAGTACCAAGAGGTAACTCTTACATTAAAAATGTAAGTTTTTTCATGATCACTCTCAGGGATTTTTTGTTCTTATAACAGCACTTTGTCAGATCTGCCACATGAATTCTGTTCACAGGGATGTCATTGTATATCAACCCAACCATTGTGGTATAATTATGAAATCTGAAGATGTAGGTGTTACTATATTTGCACAGTCTTGAGTGGAAATGAATTACAGCAGCCATGAACAGTGCTAGTAATGTAGTAGAGGTTAAATTTGTTTTTAACATACATGGTCTGACTGCTTGAGAATCTAGTTGGAATTAGTTTAGTCAGTACTTCAGGATTTTTATGCCAGCACTATTCCAGATGCTTTATTAGTCAGTGTTACAAACCTAATGAGGTAAATGCACTCTGCACTACCCCATTAATAGTGTGTAACAGTAGTAATCCAGTATCAATATTGTGGGCATACAGTCACTCAGAAAAAAAGACAGAGAAGCTTCAGTTTTTTTTTTTTTTTGCTGAAATAAAAATAAACTTTTTTCCTGCACTCTGCCTCCTGTAACTTGATCCAGCAACATTAACATGATCAAATGTTTGATTAATCATATTATTTTGCATTATGTGATATACTTTAATTAAATATAAGTAAAAGATTGTATGAGATTGCTTTGTTGCAAGCTGAAAGTAAGTGTTAGAGTAAACCAAATCTATTAGCAGTGTGGAGGTGGCACAGGAAGTATTACTCAAAGAGAGGTAGGATGATGGCTGACATTTGAGCCACAGCAAAGATGGCAACTTGGCAATTTCCTAATTCATACATCCTCTTGGCCTGGCGGATTACATTAATTTCAAACTTGTATTGATTAAGCATTTGTTGTAACTGAGGTTAAATCTAGAAATGACCACTTCTTGCAATAGCTTGGCAGTTCTCCAGGGTGCAGAAACTGAAATCCTAAGCAGAGGCAAACTTCATGTGAAATCATTTGTGGGACCAGAAGGTGACAGAATGGAAAGTTTAGCTGTTCTTTCAACAGCAGATGATATAAAAATTAAATGTGTTCTGTATTCATCATCATTGCTGGAGTACTCCAGTTCCTTTTCAGAGTCACAGTGAACTTCTTCCAAAAAATGAGTATGTGTTATTTTTAATATAAGCAGGTTAGTCATCATTCTTTGAGATACATTTTGAACCCAATTGCCTTAAGAATCTTTTTTTTTAATCTCTGGTGTTACACATATTGTATTTTAGACACATGACTCATTGTTAGTGTTTCATTGAGTTAAGGTAATATTCACCTTGGCTGGTAAAGAACAGATTAATTTGCTTTTAATTAAGGTAAGTTCCAGCCCCAATTATTTGGAAAGTGAATGAATGAGAGAATGAACAGATGAATAAATGAATACTCCTCTAGCATATCAATAGTGTCATGGTTAGCCAGGGTTGTAACACTGGTTTAGTCTTATTCTGTATTTGTTTTCTTGTTTTTCAGATATCATTTGACTTTTTATGTTGTTAATTACTTTTGTGGCTTTGATTCGTCATTTTTAAATATTTCATTATTTTTGTTAATACAGGTTGGACATCTCCATTCCAAATTTCTGGGAACATTTTGGAATATTTGCTTATTTGCATCTTCCTAAAACACCTGCCCTCAATTCCTCCAGTGCATGATCTTTAAACTGCCGGGATTTCAGGTAGAGAGCAAAAGAAACCGAGTAAAAGACCTGATGCTGTTATAAAATAAAAGAACTAAAATAGCTGTTATCCGGTCAAGGTCTCAGTAGCACAAGGTAGCTGAAGTTTAATAAATATTTTTTAATTGTGAGCAGTGAGGTAACAGAGTTAACTGACACACACGTAAACCACTGCGGCTACTTGGCTCCATGCTTTGGAGAAGGGCTTCTGTCTGCTACAATATCTTTCAGTCATTTTAACTATTGCATCACTATGTGGCATAACAACAGCTAATAGAGTTTAGATAAACATTGTGTTCTATGGATATGCTACATGTTAAAATGCTGCAGCTATATTCCTGCACAGTATGTTTGCATTTCCAATTAGACAATAATGTTAACTTCCTTTAGTTATTCATTTAGATGTGCAGTCAGAAGCTGGATGCTGTGCAAATGTTGTTAGGCACACTTAATGATTTTGGTGTTTAAAGTACTGAAATCGGCATCTCCTGTGGCTTTTCTTTATCAACTCTCTTAACAGAAGTCCTTTTCACCTCCTTTTGACAGGGTGCTGCCAGCAGCTGCTCTGTGTTTGTTCGTCCTTTGTTTCTGTTTGCTATTCTTTGCTACCTTTTTACAGATAACATAGACAACTGAAAATGTGAGAAAGGACTTGCACTCACTTACATGCAAACAGCAATTGCTGGGGCTGTGCACTTTCTCTACTAGAACCAGCAGAGCTGCTGTGTAGATGATAGGGAACAAGAGGAGAAGCCTGACTCTGCAACAAAAGAAGAAGGTACAGACAAAACCTGCCTTCAATTACCATGGGCAATGTAAGATCGCCGGCGAATAAAATGGATGAGCCCTCAAAGCTGATCAGGAGCCAAAGGTATTACAAACACAACAGTCTCATGTGCTTCCCTGAGACATGGCTTGCAGTTGAAATACCAGACACCACGGTTGCATTGGATGGATTTAAGTTAGTGCGGGCAGACAGAAGCATAAGTGAAAGCAACAACAAAAAAGGAGGCGGACATGCTGGTTTTGTAAATGAAAAATAGTGCAACCTCGGACACATTACAATTAAAGCATATGTATGCAACCTGAATGTTGAGCTGTTTACAGTGTGCTTTCAACCATGTTATATGCTGAGAGACTCTTCATATGCCATTGCACTTGCAGTTGACATTCTGCCCTTGGTAGGCATGGCAATCACTACACAAGCAGTATATTCTGTAATAAGCAAACTCTCTACTGACCATCTCAGTACTTTCATCACATTTTCTGGGAACTTTAACCAAGTATTACTTTCCTTCAGCCTCACCAGTTTTTACCAGTTTGTGGACTCTACAACAATAGAAAACAGAGCCCTGGTGTTCTTATATACCAATTCTGATTGGATTATAATTTGGTATAGCTCACACCTGCATATAAATGCATTGTCCAAAGGTTGCAAGTCACCACCAGGACTGTGCAGGAATGGATAATGGCGGCTGAGGAGGCTCTGAAGGATGCCTTTGAAAACACCGACCAGGATATGCTTTGTGAGTCACACAGCCAGGACACTGACCACCGCAGTATTAAAGACTACATCAAATTTTGTGTGGATAACACCTTCCCCACAAAGACAGTGCACTGTTTTCCCAAAATCAAGCCATGGATCACAAAAGACTTGAAAACTCTACTGAATATGAACAAGAGAGTCTGCAGGGGCCTCATGCATAACGCAGTGCATAGAATTCACACTAAAACATGGCGTACGGACAAAAACGGAAATGTTCGTATGCACAAAAAAATCCAGATGCATAAATCTGAGCGCACACCAACTTCCACGTTCTTCCGCTGCTTACAGCCCGGTCAGCATGAAAAGTAACGTACATGCACACGCATGCTGCCCCACCCAAACTCCTCCCAGAATTACGCCTTTTTGAATATGCATATCAATATAAATAGCCCTTAAGCTCAGTGTTCTGTGAAAAGGTAATGGCAAAAGCACAAGGGAAAATAGAAGAGCTTTAGCGAATAGAAAGTGGAGGCAAGGAAAAACATACAAAAAAAATCTGTCAGATATCAAAGTCGCTGTGAAAAGGCGAGTCTTAGCCCACCATCTGAGTGTCATATTTAAGCTTATTAGGGCACAGACAAAAAAAAAAATAGGCACACAGAGGGAAAAAAGCATGAAATGTCAACTTTAATCTTGAAATTTCCACTTTAATCACATAGTTTATTTTGTCATTAAAGAAGAACATCATAAACTTCATCTTGAAATTGTTTAATTTATTAGTTTCTCAAATCCCATTGTAACTAAAGTACCACGTTAAATGCTTTGTTTTGTATTTGATCTTCTATGTGCTCTATGTGTATGAATCACTACGTGCTTCTTGAACCGGCTTTCTCTTCATCCGACAGGACACAGAATCCACTTACATTCGTGATATTACAGCTCTCTGAATAATTAAAATACTGAAATGTATGCGTGATATCATTTTTATGATGATAGGAGTTAAAGCATATTAGGGTACAGAGAAAAGAAAAACAAAAACACAGTTGAAAAAAAAGTCCAAATGTCAACTTTAATCTCAAAATTTGAACTTTAATCATGTACTTTATTTTGTCATCAAAGTAGAACGTCATAAACTTCATCTTAAAATCGTTTAATTTATTAGTTTCTCAGATCCCACTGTAACTAAAGCAGCACATTAAATGCTTCTTTCTGTGTGTTCTTTTATGTGCTCTATGTGTGTGAATCACTATGTGCTTCTTAAATGGGCTTTTACTTCCTCTGACAGGACACATACATATACATTACATTCATGATATTACAGCTCTCTGAACAATTTTACACTGCCACATACCTGGGGGTTAATGCACCCATGGATGCCAAATACTTTTTGCACTTTTTAAGCTACCGTCACAATTCACAAACAAAATGTGAAATTTTAATGGAACACATTTTTTTTTCATGCAAAGAGCATCACAATTACTGCAACACTGATCATTTTACACACTGCCAATGAACTTTAAAAACTTAAAAAAAAAACAAACTACTACAACAATCAATTATTATATGTACAAGATGCAACTGACACCATTGATGAAATTCAGTAAATCACTGAGCCAACTGTGCTTGAACTGGCTGCATGCAAGCACACACAGGTAAGTGCTGATGTTTGCAAGGCTAGTCTAGTGCAGCGGCGGCAGTGACAGTGATGCTGCAGTGCTGCCGGGGCTGGCAGTGGTCATGAGCTGGCTGCTTAACGAATATACAGCACTGACTGATCAGCTCCGGCGTGCTGGCAAATTGCTCTGTGAAGTGACTATAGCCTGATGCGACGTTCAATGAATATATGTTGCCGAATACACTTGGCTCTGGCGTGCTGGCAAATTGCATTGAGAACCGACTATAGCCGGTTCGGGTGGTTTAAGGGTTAAGATGTATACTTGATATCATTCTCGTAATGATAGGAATTAAAGCATGTATTAAACATGGGGACATGGTGGTGCAGTACTAACGATGAGCTGGCGCCCTTACTAGGGATTGTTCATGCCTCATGCAAGATGCTTGCTGTGAGACCTTCGTTGAAATAATTTATTGCAGCAGTATTGTCTCTCTCAAACGTACTAACCACCTATTCCTGTCCTTCCTTTTCTTTCTCCAAGTAAACAATCACTACACGATCAACTCTGTAATAGATGCCAAGCCATCTGTAAGCTTAGAACACCGATTCTTCAAAACTTTTATTAAAAATTGAAATATCTTCGTAGTACATGTTTAATTATTTCATCCATCATCCAGTGTCACGCCAGTCCCAGCAAGAATACAGTGCAAGGCAGGAACAATCCCTGAATGGGCGCCAGCTCATCGCTAGCGCTGCACCATCGTGTCCTCACATGTTTAATTATTAAGAATATGCATTATTTTAATGAAGTTTAAAACTTTTCTGTATAATATAATAAACATAATTTACTGCATTTCATCTTATAAATGATATCAAGTGCTCCAAGAAGATAGCACTTGGAAATCTAAATCGACTTAGAAGCCAGTCATCATCATATGTAAATACATGCTTTATGAAGTGGCTCAGGTTGTGCAATATTATAACAGTAGTGCAAGTATACAGTAAGGTGATTGTACTATAAGTAAAAACAGTTCTACCAGGAAAAATTGATAGACTGATTGAGTGCGTTTAGAGCACTTGGGATAAAACTGTTTGTAAACCGTGAGGTCCCTACATGAAAGGCTCTAAAGTTTTTACTGTATGGGAACAGTTCAAATAGATTGCACGCATGGCTGAGGCAGCGTGTGCTTGATGCTGTATACCGATAATCCGATCAGCTGCTGTAGGTTTTATGCATCGTAATTTGAGTGTGGAAATGGGAGTATGCAACATTTTTGTGCATATGCAATGTTTATACATGAGGCCCCAGGTCTGGAGATAAGGATGAAATTAATGTGGTGCAGTCAGAACTGAAGAAGCAGGTTCATAAGGGGAAATCCCACTACAGAGATAAACCTGAGCACAAATTATAACAAAACAACATGCAGGAAGTTTGGAACGGGATGAAGACTATCACAGGCTACAGGCAGGCTATAAAATATGTAGAGGAAGGAAGCAAGAACAGAGCTAATGAATTGAATCAGTTTTTCAAAAGGCTTGACTCATTCTTCTCAGTCCAGCCTCCCTCAACACTGCTAGCCTCTGTGTGCAAAATGAGTAGGTTCCAAAATCCCAACTGCCATCTGCACCCTGCACAACCATCACCTACAATGACTTCACACCTGTGGTCTCCGGCCCCCCTCCACTCCCTGGACTGTGTGTCTCTGCTGATCAAATGAGGAGAGAACTGGGAAAACTTTACATAAATATGGCTTTAGGGCTGGATGTAACATTTGCCAAATACCTCTGTGAGGTCCTTCAGCACTTTTTCTCCCTTTCCATGAATTTGCAGAATGTTCCCCAGCTGTGGAAAATATCCTGTGTGGTACCAGTGCCAAAGAAAGGGCATTCCAGTTATCCGAAGGACTTCAAACCAGTTGCTCTTACTTCATAAATCATGAAGACCTTTGAGAAGCTGGTCTTAAAACAACTATGATCCCTTGTTTCAAAACATCTGGATCCTCTGCAGTTTACCAATCAAACAAATATAGATGTGGAGGATGGTTTCATCTACATGCTCCACAGAGCCTACTCCCACTTGGACAAAGCCAGCACCACAGTCAGGATAATGTTCTTTGACTATTCCATTGGTTTTAACACCATTCTACATTATTGAGTGGGGAAAATCTCAAGGTTTTGAATCTTGATGCCCCCACAATTTCCTAGACCATGGACTACCTTACCAACAGACAGCAATTTGTGAGGCTTAGGAACTATGTGCCATTAAATGGTGGTTTTTAATACTAGAGCACCTCAGGGAACTGTCTTGTCTCTCTTCCTGTTTACCCAGATTTCCAGCACAATACCAGCGATGGCCATCTACAGAAATTTTCCAGGTGACTCATCCATCATAGGCTGCAATATTAATGGACATGAGTCAGAGTACTGGAAGGTTGCAGTGGACTTTGTCTTGTGGTGCAGACATCAGTAAGCTGGTGCTGGTCTTCTGGTGTGACAAGAAGACTCTGTGAGATTAGTCACCATTAAGGGGGAGGATGCAGAAGTAGTGCAGAGCTACAAGTACTTAGGAGTTAGCATAAACAGCAAACTGGACTAGTCTGTCAATACAGTGGTGCTGTACAAGAAGGGCCACAGCAGACTGCACTTGCTAAAGAGACTCAGGTGTTTTGATGTGTGCAGCAAGCTGCTGGAAATGTTCTACCAGTCCATAGTGGCCAGTGTGGTTTTCTGTCCTTTCAGTATGTATCCTTGAATTGTGTGGTTCTGCTGCTGTATTTTGGAATTAATACAGTTTATCTAATATAACATATGCATATTTTACAATTATCATTTTCACAAACACAGCTGCCAATTCTTTGAACCTTACATTGAGTCATACACTGTTATTGTAAGTGAACAACAGTGATTTCAGTTTAATATTTTGGAGTATCTCTTATTTTGGAATTTCAGATTAGGGATGCTCAACCTGTATTGCATTATTTATTAAGTTTTCAGTTTTTATATATATTATTTAAATAACTTTGTGAATTGTGCGTGGAACCCTATGAGGCCAACCTGACATCATTGCTGAAGGGCCGCCCCTTGGCCTTTATATTTCAGGGTGGCAAGTAGGGCCTGCAGTTGTTTATTGATTTTCAAAAGGTGCATTATTTTGAGTATTGATTTTCTGGTTGTGTGATTTTCTGATTGTTTTTGGTTTTCAGTTATTGGACTGGATTAGGATTTGTTGGTTGTGGGTTGCCTTTTAGGTAAACTCTCTGCCTGTTTCTGCCTTTCTGTCATTTTTTTGATAGTTTTTTGTTTTTTTCAGATTAAGTCCTTAATTTATAAAAATTCCTTGTTGGACTTGTCTGTAGCAAGTGTTTTACAGTTTTCTTTCCATAATGAGGCATTTTTGGTGCAATTTGAGCTATTTAAGATATTTTGAACCTTTAAGATTAACTCCCATTTTTGGGCCTCTTCCACAGCCTGCCTGTGGAGCTTGTGTCAGGCTGCCTGGGGTAAGGCCTATTTTTAGGCAGGTCTTGTTTATGCATCTCTTAAATGTCTTTCATGCTTTTTGCTATTTGAAGTGCACCTAATCTGGGGATCCTGTGATCAAACACACATCAGGATGTTACCCTTGGCTTTGCAGTTAAGTCTGTGCTTTGTGACTGCTGCCTTATACAAAGGAACACAAATAACAGCATCTTTTCTTATTAAGTAACATGTTTTTTACAGTATGTGGAATTAAAGAGCTGTATTAATATAGAAATTAAATTGCTGAAATTGTTCAGTGCAAAATTCATATCCAAATGTCACAATACGCAATTAGAAAACATTACAAGTTCAAGTGTTTATAAATGACCATTTTGATATTAATGGGTCAGTGTGACAAAGTATTTTGCATGAGAGAGTTTTTGTTATGTGGCAAAATCATAAGGAGAAGTTACCACAACCCTTACATTTTAAACAAGTCTCTAACAAATGTAATTAATTTAATTAAACAAAGAGTTCAAAAGAGTATAATAAGAAATTCAAGAAGAAGCAAGAGTTAAGAAATCCCTAAATAAAAAACAAAAATATAAAAAACAAAATTTCTAAATCTAAATGCAAAAATTTTAAAATACTAAATTTAAGAATAAAAAGAATGAATCTAAAACACAAAAAGCAAACAAATATATAAATAAATTTACAAAACTGATATTAATAATCTGGTAAAGAAGGTTAAAATTTCCAACTTCCAAAAATCCATGAGCCTGAAATACAAAAGCTAAATGGTTCAGGACACTGCTAAAATTAGTTAAAGTTTTATGTATTGTGACAAGAACAACACTTAGACATCATAAAGGTTTGGGGCAGCCACCAGTATAATGTGCCTTGGCTGTAAAAAAGTATTTTTAAAGGCTGTGAGTTGTTCACTAGACTGAGTCCAAAACAGAACTGCAATATTGATTCAAAATGGTGGCTTTAAAGGCCAGAGTAGGAAGTGACGTCATCGGGGCCGGAAATAGAAGTGGCATCATCAGAGGTGGACCGGAAGTGACATCATCAGAGGCAGAATCGGAAGTGACATCATAAGAGGCAAGACTAGAACTGACATTATCAAAGGCAGGACCAAAAGTGATGTCATCAAAGGCACTGGAACCCTGTGGGATTTCCCGAGAATGGTTTGCAAGGGATTGAGAAAGACAGTTAGTGCTGCCTGCTGTCCCCTGGTCGGACGTAGAATTGCCATTATTCAGGCCCTTTAGTTGACTCCTGCTCACACGTGTGTGACAGCATCTATTAAATTTTTCCTAGGAATCTTCTTTGTTATTTTAGGGATTTTAAATACCAGAGATTATTTCAGGATGTATGCTTTAGGCATAAGTAACATCTTAGAATCAAGAATTCATTTTCGTATTGCAGTAATGTAATTTTGCTTTGTTAATTGCACAACCATTTTGATGGTTGCATCATCAAGAAGTAACTTCTGGTTGTTAGAGGGCACGGCCCCAAAAGTCTTATCATCTGACATCATAGATACATCACTTTGTAAACCAACACGATGGATCTTTTACCATCCAAGATTGTACATTAAATAAAAAACTTTCTGCATGTATTTTATTAGAAAATTTTTGATCTTGAAATCTTCTGCATACCCTTTTGATCTCAAATTTTGGTTAGTCATTGTCATCTGGTTTTCTGACTTTGTAGTTATTGAGTCATTTCTGGTTTTAATTCTTTGATTCATCTTCTTGTCCATTTCACATTCTCAGTACTGCTCTGTTCTCAAACAGTACAGGAGCAGAAAAACAAAGCTTGAAAAACTAATGCCACTGAACTGACGTCTTGGTCTTTTGAGATTTAAATAGCCCTTAGGTACTTCATTCATTGCCTGGTCCTTTTCATTCCTTAAGTACTGTCAGTTAAACTTTCATAATACTGCATATATCAGACTAATACAACATGTATTAGCTGGGAGTGCTGCCTCACAAATCTAGGCCTCTGGATTCAATTCCTTTCTCTGTGGGGAAGCTGCACATTCTCCCCATGTCCATGTGTGTTTTATCCTGAGAACTCCTTTTTTCTTCCCACATGGGATGTGAATGCGAAGATAACTGGTGATTCTAAATGGGCTGAGTGAGTGTGTGCATAAGTGGGCTCTGTGATGAATAAGTGTATTGTCCTGGGCCATTGCCTGCCTTACCTTGATGTTCCAAAAATAGGCTCTAGTTCCTGAAACCCTGAACTGAATTATGCATGTTTGAGAATGTTATGTTTTGTTAAAATGGATAATTCAGATTCTCTCTTGTCAAATACAAATTCTCAAACTTTTCACGTGTTAAACCACTGATTAAACAAGAAACCACAAGTTTCACTCTTTAATGTTACTATGTGTGGCAGAATACCATTTTATGCCCTATATTTTGAGCAGATTAGAGAGTAAAGTTCTATATACAATAGCTACTCATATTTCTTGGCTTGATTTCTTTTTGACAAACTTAACAGCCAAAATGATTCAAATACAGATTTGAGTCACTAGCTCCAGTCAGCTGTTCAGTCTCATGCAAGAATAATATTGCATTGCAAAATAGATGGCATGGCTGTTAGAGGCGGTGACTTTATGTTGTATAACACCTAAAATAAAAGAAAACAGCTACATGTTAGTGGAATATTGTTATCTTTATAATGATTCACATGTCTTATTAGAATGTGTAGCACTGATGTGTGATCCATAAAATCAGATAGAGGGAAAAGAGGTAATTAAAGTTAATTCTATAGTCAAACTACTCAGAGCGGTTAGTTAAGTATGTATTATACAGGATGTTACACCATATACAGTATGCAGGGATTAGTTTGTGCTGTGTTAGAGCACATGGGCATTACTCGAAGACACACCATGAAATATAAGATATAAACACATCCCCGCATTTTTTCCATACATCAATGTACTATAAATTATTTACTTGCACACATTTAAATTGATTTCTGACATAAAATTCTATAGATCAAACATATTTGAATTCCAGCAAATGTAAAAAGTCATCAAAATAACCTCCATTTTGTAAATTATTGCAAGAAGATAAAAATAGAAGCAGTCAAGAATAAATAATTTGTTAAGGTATGTGAAACATATGACCAGCATTTATTTATTTTTTCACATGATGTAATGTAAAGCTAAAGACACACTTTTATTGCTTTATAAAAACTAGTATTTGTATATAATGTTTGTCAGTCCAACTTTTTTCTTCTCTGTGCTCCTTGTGACATATTCCACCGATAATTGCTGGTTATTCTTTCCATAAGGCTCCAATTTGTTTTGCTTGAATTGCATGGATCACCTTGTGTTGTAATATCACCTGGAGTCTAGGGCTATTTACTTCATCTTCTTATTTTTGGACTCACATTATTTCCTTTCAGAGTCACTGAGACGAGAGCCCAGTTGACAGAATCAGATGCAAAATAACAACCAAGCCTGGATTGGGTACGCGTCCATCTTAGGGAATCCTCACACTTGGAGTCACCAATTACCCAAACCTGCCCTTGTTTGAGATGTTGGTGTACACAGAGATAAAACCCACAATGACAAACAAAGAGGACCAACAAACTCTGTCCACACAGGCAATGCCTGGGTTGAGATTTTAACCCAGAATTCTGAGACTGTGAGGCAGCAGGGCAAACTACAGTACTGTCCTAATATCTGTGTACTCCACAAAAAAGTCCTACCATATATAAAATAAATCTCCATTATTCTATCAGGTTCAAAACCTCTTCTTTATGAATTATTAGCATTGCTAAGAATAATGAATGCTAATCGTAGTAGAAAACCTGGACACAGTAGTGGAATAACTGTAAAATGTTTTTTTTTTTTAATTTTAGCATCACCTGTAATTGTATAAATGGGCTACATTGCATGTCAGCAACAGGATTAAAAGTGCTGCTTTTAAGGAGAAAAAGAATTTAAGAGTCAGAGACCGGGACAAAGAGAGAAAACAAAATTCAAATAGGACTAACAAAGAGAGCGGTTTGCGAGATGAGAATGCAGACATCAACATGTGTCTAGATATGGCAATGCAGCACATACATTTTAATGCATTACCTTGAAAGGCACATGTACCACATTCATGGAATCAATTAACCAGTTTCAATTATTTTTTTCTGCGTTGCACTGAAGAAAGATTATATTTTGACATCCACATATTTTTTATATTTTTAAACAGAAGAAATTGCTTTTGCTAGTTGTCCTTTTGAAAACTGGCCTGCAAGCCTTTCAGCGAAAATAAACATCCTTAGTCCCACTCTACATCTCCCTAATGGTCAATGGCGGAATATGCACACACTGATAAATGAAATGAGGCTTTGAAAGAAAGGCAGTTTTATGTCTAATTTATCAGATCACACCAAAAATATCATCCCAACTCAACAGGATTATACAATACTGTTTTGGCATTTCCAACCACACTCTTTAAATTCCTACTAAGATAAACAACCATTTTTCGTAAAGCATTACATTTTTGCTTGTCTCTAAAAAACTATAAAAATACAAATAGTGCCTTCAGTCATTTCAAGGTGATTATGATTAGTAAAAAGGTGAAAAGCTACACATCATTCAAAATTGTGATGTCCAAGCAGGGTCTCTTACCAAACCCCTATTCCCTCCTTTGTAGTATTATTTCACAGCATTCAATGAGGAATCCTGCAAGTGTATTCACACTAACATTTGCTAAAAGACGTGATACTGCTAACATTACACATTTCACAGTGGAGCAAAATTATGCATACTATCAACCATGCTGTTAAAGGAACAGTGGCGTTTTTGGCATGAAAATTCTGATGGAACCTTACCAGAAGTTTTTGACATGTGTGCAGAGTAGATTTCTTTAGCATAAATATTAACTTACCTGACTAACAACATCTGTGCAATTCTTTGCTAATGACTAGTGTGTTCATTCACTGTTTTCACATCACAAAAAAATCAATCAAACAATGCAACGCTGGTGCCTGGTCAGTCTCAATTGGTGCCAGGTCACTGTAATGCCATTTTGCATCATCATCTTTATTTGACAAAATACAGCAAAACATATCTAAATTTTAAATAAACTGAGATCCAAACAACCACCTGCTGCCCTAAGAAAATATATTGGCTATGAACTGACTAAACTGAAACAATAACATATCGAGTTTCTAACTGAGCAGTAAAAAAGCAGAAGCGATAATCATATGGAAAGAACTACACACACTGCATGATGTGAACACAAGACTCTGTTCCACTAGCAGCATTAACAACATGTTCATTAGACAGCACAAGGCCAACAAACAATTACAAAAATGATCTCCACTAGGGGCTTGTACTTTAAAACAGGAACCTCATATTTTGGCCTCTTTTATACATAGTGTAAACAGCACACATAACACTTTCTTGGTCGATTTTCCAAATTCAGCACTATCAGGCTGTCTCCCTGAGTCATGAGTGAAGATGAAGTTGAAATGCATGTCCAATTGGGTTGAGGTCAGTTGATTGACTTGGTCATTGAAGAATATTCCACTTCTTTGCTTTGAAAAGCACTTGGTTTGCTTTCTCAGTATGTTTTGGCTCATTGTCCATCTGTACTGTGAAACATCGTCCTATCAGTTTTGATGTATTTGGCTGAATCTGAGCAGACAGTATAACACTGTACACTTCAGAAATCATCCTGCTACTTCTTCCAGCAGTCATATCATCAATAAACACTAGTGACTAATTTCCATTTGCGGCAATGCATGATTATTGCATTAAAACTGCCTCCAACATGTTTCACAGATGATGTGGTATTCATCAGATCATGAGCCATTTCTTCTCTTCTCTATACTGTTCTCTTTCCAACATTCTGGTTTATATCGATTTTAGTTTCTTTTGTCCATAGCAAATTGTTCCAGAACTGGACAGACTTTTAAAAAATGTTTTCTGGCAAGGTCCAAGCTGTCCTTCCTATGCTTGAGGTTTGCAAGTGGTTTGCACCTTGCAGTAAACCCTCTGTCTTTACCTTCATGCGGTCTTCTCTTGATTTTAGACTTTGACAATGTCTACCTCCCGTAGAGTGTTCTTGGTTTGGCTAACTGTTGTAAAGGGATTCTTCTTTACCAAGGAAAGAATTCTGTGATCAGTGAGCACAGTTGTCTTCTGTGGTTTACCAGACCTTCTGGTGTTGCTGATGTTGCTGAGTTCACCAGTGTGTTCTTTCTTAAGAATATACCGAATGGTTGATTTGACCACTCTTCCTGTTTCTTCTCTCTCTGTTGGGTTTGTTTTGTTTTCTCAGCCAAATAATGGACTGTTTTTAATTACATGGACAGCTCTTTAGACCTCATATTGTGAGCTCACAGTGACAGCTTCCAAATGCAAATTCCACACTTCGAATCAATTCCAGAGCTTTTACCTACTTAAGAATTAATGAAGTAATGAGGGAACTGCTCCTACCTGGCTATGGAACAGCTTGTCAATCAACTGTCTAAATACTTTTGTTCCCCTGGAAATGGTGGAGTTTTATGGCTGTCATTCGTAAACGGCTCATGCAAAATTTTTGGTAAACCCAAAAAATTTAAACTGAAAGTCTATACTTCAATCACATAATGATTGCTTTATTTCAAATCCATTGCGGTGGTGTATAGATCTAAAATTATGACCTAATTGTAAGAAACTTTAGGTTAATGTAGGTTTATATGGTCCTTACTGTCACACATACTCAAAAAGTATATATCATGAATTGGTGCGCACACAATTCTTAAAGATTGAAAGTTTGCAAAAGTTGCCTCACTATGTAAACAAATTAGAAAATGTATGCATGGTGTAATATTCATGAGTGTCCATCGACTAACTTCACTAATAGGAAAGTTGGAGCATTTCACATTTTTTTACTTACATCATCTAAGAGCCAGTTATCACATTTTTGTTTACTAAATATTTTTGTAACAATAAGTCATATTTTCAACAATAATAGTGATAACAGAATACAATTACATGTGTTAGTAGACTACATTAAATATGTGCTTTTTAACAGTACTTTATACATGGTGTTAAAAATTCAGCACAAATAGGGATATGGGTAGTGTTTACACACAGCAGATTCCAATTCAAATGATGGAGTAGAGTGTCTGTAAGTGACTGTTGTTCAATTTTCTTAAACATAACATTTTTATAACGTATACAAATAGAGTAGTACCCAATAATTACAAAATGAAAAATAAATATTAATGCAAATGAAAAGCAGCTGAAATAAGTTCACCATCTAGCTATTAATATTAGTTAAAACACAGAAATTTATAAAAAATATATAAATACTGGAAGTAAGAAATTGGAAAAGGAATAGATTTATTGTATAATGGGAACATGAAAGATTTTAATTCTAGTCTGAAGATACTCGCATGCAGAAGCAGCTCGTCCGGTACAGATAAGCTGTAATGAACAGTCAGTCTGTTTTATGTTATACACTAAGTAATTGACATGGCACAAACTGTAATCCTGCTCTGTCCTTGCTATCAGCATCCGGAGCAGTTCTTCTTGTATGATCAAAGGCTCTGATCTTGTGCTCGCAGATCAACTACAGTTCCATTTCTAAACCTGTCCTATGCTTATATTATAACTGAAATCAGTTATTTCAGCTGCACCTTTCCTGTGTAATTAATTAATTCAAACACCAATTAGCTGCAAGATGATAACATCGGTTCTTTACAATAACAATCTGCAGATAATATTGGTTAATTCAATACAATCTTATATACTGTATATACTAGCTGTCCGTCACGACTCTGGCTACCTAGCAGTGAAACAGTACAAACTTTAAAAATCAATAAACAATAAGCTGAATATATTGGTCCTGCAAGCAAACTATGATACTTAGCGCAATAAGAGAAGTCGCAAAATCAACCGGAATGTTTAAGCAAATTATAGGAAAAAAAACTATTTAAATCCGGTAGGTAGCTTTCTCATGAAAAGCGTACAGACATACAAACAGATGTAGAATTTTATTTTATATATAAATGTCTACACTTGG
>JANRMT010062854.1:29252834-29297469 GCA_026402145.1 Polypterus bichir lapradei | reverse complement strand
TGTTTTCCACTTCAGTTTATTTAAAGAGAAGTGACTTTTTTGTTTTTATTTCTATTGTTAATTTACCTAAGGAAGCAGGAGAAGGGTGCTGCTGTGTGAGCTGCATGTGCACATGCTTTCCCTGGCACCCTATTCACTTGCAATGGGCATATGAATGGCTCTCAGACAAGTAAAAGAGGAAAATATACAAAATATACAAGTTGATGTAAACACTCTGAAGGTAAATTTGAACTGTAAACTAATTTTGTAGTTGAAGATACACAGAATATTTATCTGTTTTAAGATAGATGAGTTTTCAGATTTGTCAACATTTTCCAATGGAAGATTTTAAAATTAAAATAGAATTTAAAATTAAAATCTTTGTAAAGAACAATCTGTTCCAGATATCTGGATAAAAATTGAACTGTCTCAACAAATTACCTTGAAGGGTAAGCGCGCCACATTTCAGCAAAACTGGTCCACAGGGGGGTAAAGTTCTTTCGTGCGGACAAACAGACAGACATGACTATTGCAATGGGTGTCTCACGCAATATATACAAACGCACCTAAAAAGGGTAATCAGACTGATTCAAATAACTATTGTCACATAATTATGTAAACTACATGTTGGCCAGTAAGCTTACAATGACAATGGAAAATTAGTGCAAGCAATTATTAAGGAAAAGATCAAGTACAGTTTATTACTGAACAGTCGTCATGGGTGTAGACAAGAAAGAGTGTGTTTCCAATCTGCTAGAAAGAGTGTGTTTCCAATCTGCTAGAATTCTGTGAAGATACAACAAAACTATTTGGTCAAATTTATATTGATTTTTCAATGGTGAAGTATAAGAGGTTAATGATCAACTGAAAGGAGGTGTGAGATTGGCTCAGACAAAGAATGCAAAGGGTTATAGTGAAGGGAGCTTTGTTGAAATTGGGCATTGCTAAAAATGGTGTCCCTCAGAGATCAGTGCTGGGGCCACTCCATTTTTAAAATGTATACTAATAAATCAAATAGAAATATGATTATGACAAACAGTTTAAATCTGCTGATGATATTAAAGTATATGAAATGGAATATACCATTGAGTCCACTGAATCATTAGAGATGAACCTACAAAAAATTCAGACTTGGTCAAATACACTGATCAACATTAAAACCACTCACAGGTGAAGTGAATAACATCATTTATTATCTCGGTCCAATGGCACCTGTCATGGGGTGGGTTAAATTAGGCAGCAAGTGAACAGTCACTTTTGAAGGTGATGTATTGGAAGCAAGAAATATGGGACAGCGTAAGGATCTGAGTGTTCTTGACAAGGGCCAAAATATGATGATTAGATGACTGGGTCAGAGCATCTCCAAAACAGGTCTTGTGTGTTGTTCGCAGTATACAGTGCTTTATACCTATCAAAAGTGGTTAAAGTAAGGACAACCAGTGCACCAGGGACAGGGTCATCAGAGCCCAAAGCTCATTGATGTACATGGGAAATGAAGGATAGCTCGTCTGGTCAAATCACACAGAAGAGCTACTGTAGCACAGATTTATGAAAAACTTAATTCTGGCCTTGAAAGGTGTCAAGACACACAGTGCATCACAGCTTGCTACATATGGAGCTGCGTAGCCGGAGACTGGTCAGTGTGTCCATGTTGATCACTGTTCACTGCTGAAAGTGCCTACAATGGGCATGTGAGCATCAGAACTGAACCATGGAGCAATGGAAGAAGGTGGCCTGGTCTGAAGAATCACATTTTCCTTTAGATCATGTGAATAGCCGGATGTGGTTGTGTCATATACCTGTTGAAAAGATGGCAGCAGGATGCACTATGGAAAGATGATAAGACAATGGATGCAGTGTGATGCTCTGGACACTATTCTGCTGGGAAACCTTGTGTCCTGGTATTCATGTGGATGTTGCTTTGACATGTGCCACCTACAGTACCTAAATATTGTTGCAGACCACATACACCCCTTCATGGCAATGGTATTCCCTGAAGGCAGTGTCCTCTTTTAGCAGGACAATTTACCCTACCACATGTCGAATATTGTTCAGGAATTGTTTGAGGAACATGACGAAGAATTTAAGGTGTTGACTTGGCCTCCAAATTCCCTAGATCTCAATCTAATCAAGCATTAGCGGTATGTGCCAGATAAACAAGTCTGATCTATGGAGGCCCTGTCTTACAACTTAAAGGACTTAAAGGATCTGCTACTAACATCTTGGTGCCAGAAAGCACAAGTTCTCTTAAAGTGTCTTGTGGAGTCCATCCCTCGATGGGTCAGACCTTTTTGGCGACATAAGGGGGACCTACACAATATTAGTTAAGTAGTTTTAACATTGTGGCTGATCAGTGTATATGGCAGATAAAATGTAATGTAAACACTGTAAATGCAAGGTTACATGAAGGAACTAATAGTATTAGATTTCAATTCAGATTTGAAGCTTGAAAGTATACCTTTGAGGACCTACGAATTATAGTGGACTGATCACTGTCTACATCAAGAAAGTATAATCTGGGCAACCTAAAATAATATTTTAAAAGATTATTAGAAACAAAGTGAGAGAGACAGAGAACTTATTATGGATGGGATCATCCTCCCAACATCTTCTATAATGTGTATACATTTTAATAGGGAAGGTGTTAAAGTTATTTCTCAAGTTTAGAAAATGCTGCATTTTTGTTAATGGTTTAAAAAATTTAATTTTTACAAAATCGGGTGTTTGAGTGGGTTGTTCAGTGGAAGCAGGGATGAGATGGTGACACAGTGGACAGAGGTTCTGCCTCAAAGCTCAAGCAGAATGGGTTAAATCCTGGCCTAGGCAATGCCTGTGTGGAGTTTTCATGCTCCCCCTGTGTGGTTTTTCCCTTGGCACTCTGGTTTTCCTTCCAGATGTATTTTCTAAGTTAATTATTAAAATAGACTAGCTTGGTGTGAGAGAGCATGGAATTAGATGTGAAGGTGCCTTGCAATTAAATACCATCTGTTCTAGGATATTTCTGATTTGTGCCACTTACCTTTACTGAAATTAAAAATAGTCAAGAAAATGTATGATTTTCTCAGGATAATGTCAATTACCATCAATGTCCCAAAATTGTGAAGGTTAGGTTAACTGACAAAAGTAAGTTCACCTAATACAAGGTGGTGTGCCCTGCAATAGGATCGCACCCATGTCCTTATTTAGCTATGGCTCACATTGTAAGGAGTTCTGCATGTATTCAAAGGTGTTATACGTTTTTACTCAATGTGATTTAGTGTGTACAGCATTCTGACCATGTTAATGGAACGTATTCAGTATTTAATCAACTTAAATTAAATGCCAGCACTTTATCTGTAATGTGGAAGTTAGAATTTGGTTATAGCCAAACACTTTAAAGGGTAAGTGTTTTAATGGGCAATGGCTGGAATATCTGAATGGCTATGTAGATTATTAGAACGAGTCATTCATATTATGACATGTCTGTACTCGATTGCATTTACTTTTAATCCACATCCATAATTATAAATCATAAAAGATGGCTCTCATGAGAGTCTAGTGGAGAAGATTATATTCATGCTTTAGAAACCGTCTAACTTGTCAATAGAATTTTGAAAAGATGAATATGGCAACTTAAAAGAGAGCACAAATTTGGTCAATATCTTCTGTACTTTGAACATCTAATCAGAATTCTCAATTCAATCCTTTTCTCCTCTACAGTGGGGGTACTGTGTTTAATATAATGCCAACATCCTTAAAAATTGATTGTAAAAATTGAATAGATGTTGAAAATATTGTTGTACTTGCCTAAAAATAACAAGATGATGTTTTGTACAAGTATAAGTAAAAGCATTCCATACCAGGAGAAAAAAAAATGTAGAAAGAATATTGATTTGCTATATCTGCTATATCACCTTTGAAGGTGTAATGCAAAGAGTGACTGCAGTGGCAGTAGTTTGATGTGTGACATGATTATTATAACAACAAGCTTGTGCAGAATAACACTAAGCTCTGCCTGATAACTAAAAATGCAAAGATGATATGTGGAGACGGTATAATTAAAGTCTCTCTGTCACAAAGAATGATTCTGGACACGTGAACAAAGGGGGAGTGACATACACGCAAGCACTACCAGAGTTTAAATTAATTCTCCATGTTTTGAAATATTTGTGTTGGATTAGACACAAGACATTAGAATTTATTCAGGTGTGTTGCTAACAAAATGAAATGGGTAAATCTGGACATTTAAGGTAATGCAATGTACTGTTCAGTCACATTTTCTGTCACTTTCAAAATAAAGTAAAACCAGTTTATGTACTGCAAAATTGTATCTTTTACTCTGTATGTACTGTTACGTAACAAGACCTTAACTTTTTTTTTTTTTAGTTTTAATAACGCAATAAGCATCAGTAAACTGGTTATTCATCTCTGTGCGGTTTGGCATATGAAGACCTTTTGACATGCTAGAAAAATTATTTGTAAATATATGAAGGTGCCACAGGTCTCATGATGAAGAATGTAATATCAAGAGAAATATGTCTCATGTAAGCCACCTCTGACCATTCAAAAATGAAGTTATTTTAGTAGACTGCATTGCAGAAATGAATTACCACTTTAGTGGTTCATTGTAAGTGTTATTAAGACCAAAAGAAGCCTCTGTTAAAGTCTTGTTACATAACAATATGTGAGCAATAGATGAATGTTTGCAGTACCCAAACAAAAGTGTTACCAAAAAAGTATTTAAAAGATGATATTCCAGAGCCACTTGTTTGCATTAATAGTTCTAGCCATAATCATTTTGTTTACATACAAACTCTTTTAAAAAATTGTCATCATTATTCAGTTTTGAAGGACTTAATTAATGGAATTATACAAATATGTTATTAAAACTTATATACCCAGTATAGGAGAACCAACAGTACACTGGGGTTGCACAAATTGATGCTGCCTCACATACTCAGTGTCATTGGTTAACATTTAGGCCAGGTTGCTCTCAATGTGGAGTCTGTCAGATCTCCCTGTTTCCATTAGGGTTTCTTCCCACATCATAAAGACATTCAGGTTAGGCTGATTGATCATTCTAAATTAATTAATTGTGGGGCTGTTTGTGAATGTAGATTTCTGCCTTGTCCAGGGATAATTTCTGCACTGTGCCTGATTGTTTCTTCCCTGTTTCAGAAGTCCACCCCAGAAGAAAGCTCCTCAAGAGTTCCCTTACCAGATTAGCTAATTGAAGTCAGTTCATCTTCATGTTTTGGAGAATCTAAACAATGTTAAGAACTGTAAGTCTGACTTGTCCCTGATTTGTACTTGGCTTGCACCCACCCTCTGACCTCAGACTGTAATGAAGGTGTTTAATACCATACCACATAATCACTCTCTTATTGAAAAGAAATTCTCTTTCCTTGAATTTACAGTGTCTTGTTTGCTCTCTTTGTATGGAATGTAAAATTATTTGCTGCTCAGCTCCAACATTTTGCACCAGTTCACACTTACAGTGCATGTTCCAGTTTATCTCTGCATGTCTGGTTTTGGCCTGCCTGTAAACAGGACTCGGCACACAGTAAGCATTTTGCATTGTGAATGTATAGAGACAACACAAATAACAAAAAAAAAGAGAGGTGATGAAGATATGACACAATAAACAGTATCACTTTTTAGGTAAGTATGAAAAATCTAGTGTACTTCGAAATAAGTGTTCTTTAATACAAAATATATTTCGTAAATTGACTAACTTTCCTTTTGGGATATTTTTTTCCTTTTAGCATGAGTTTCCCACTGCATTTAACCAAACTAATGTGAAAAAGCTGACTTGTAAAATAGAAAGGAACAAATAACTCTAGTCATGCACTACATGAACAGATTTATAAAAAGAGTGGGGTGTATGTATATGGTATATGATAGGTAATAAACACCTGATAAATTTCACTATTTATTTGAAAGGAACACAAAAACACTTCAAAAAGAGGCACTGTAGTGATCCTCATGTATTATGATGGTTCAGAATTCAAACTGAAAAATATGAAACAGTCATCTTGCTCAGACAGGAGCCTTCTTGATGTCTGCAAGCTGAAAGAGGTGGGTTCAGGAGGGCAGAAACTGGAAGTAACATCCGTCAATCATCCTTTCTGCAAAAGGATGAAGAGAAAAGGCATTAAGCAACAGCTCCACCCTCTGGTTCGGAGTGTAACAACAATTAAATGAGCCCTGAGGTTGTCTCTCAGACACAAAGGAGAACATTTAAAATTTTTAATGGTACAAATTCAGTATATGTATTAGCATAACATATCTCAAAAAAGTAAAGTATATGATGATAACCTTACATGATAAACAATATTCTAAAAATGGAGAAAAAAAGAGGAGAGAAAACATCGTAGCATAAGGTTAAGTGAGTGCACTAAGGGTGACTTACAGGAAGTGTTTCTTCATGAATGTATTCCAAATTGTGTGAACATGTACTGTATATCCAATCCAGTATTCATTATTCATTATTATCAGTAAAATATGAAAGTTGTTCAATTCAATTTTTTTTCTTATGGAGTGTAACTGCACTAGTATGCACAGCAAGCCATGCAGTACTTACAGTACCAACACAGTATAATATATAAAAATAAATGTATAAAAATAAATAATACAAGTTAGTCAAGCATTGAGTCTTGAGTCCAGAGTTCACAAATATTAACGAAGAATGACCCAGGACAATGACAGTTTGACTTGTCATTTGTTGATATTCTATACATTTTGTATTATCGTCACAGGTGGGCAACAGTCCCAGGTTTGCCGTCTATTCAGAGTTCCTGGTAAGCCTGATTCAGAGCCTTGACACAACATCATAAAGCAAGGCTAAACTGTACCTGACCAGAATTGCCACATTTCAGATAATCATAGCATAATAATAAAAGAATACATTTTATTTATATAGCGCCTTTCCCAGGCTCAAGGCACTTCACAGAGTTTAAGATAGAACGGTAGGGTATACAGTATATAGCATTGTACAAACCAGATAAATAAATAAAGAAGATTAAGACAGTAAATTCTGAGAAAAAGCCTAACAGACAACATCATTGGTGGTATAGCCCACACACACAGGTTACATGAGTGTCTTGACAGAGAGGTAAACTGAAAGAAGGGTAATAAAATCAAGTAGAGCTCAAAGCATTCCTGAACAGATGAGTTTTGAGTTGTTGTTTTAAAGAATTCTTGGAGTCAGTTGATCTGATTTATTTCGGTAGGTCATTCCAGAGTCTGGGCACTGTACAGCTAAAGCCCTGTCACCTGCAGAGTGTAGATTAGTGTGGGGCACAACAAGATTGCCAGAATCAGAGGACCTTAGTGTGCGGACATGCACATAGTGATTGAGAAGGTCACTGATGGCGCAAGGTCATTTAAGGCTTTGTAGGTTATTAATATAATTTTAAATTCAATCTTGTAAGACACAGGAAGCCAGTGAAGGCGGAGCAGGATGGGTGTTATGTGCTCGCTGCTGCTGGTTCAAGTAAGGACTCTTGCAGCCGAGTTTTGAATAAGCTGCAGCTGTGATATACTGTAAGATTAGAAGGGGCACCTGCCAGTAGGGAATTACAATAATCAATGCAGGATGTGATAAAAACACGGACAAATTCCTCAGCATTAGAAAAGGAGAGGAAGGAGCGAACATGGGATATGTTGCGAAGGTGAAAGTAAGAAAATTTCTTAATGTGGTTTATGTGGGCAGAATAAGAAAGGGAGAAATCAAAAATGACACCAAAATTCTTTGCTGTAGAGGCAGGTCTGATGAGATCACTGCCAAGATGGACTGGGAAGGAGCTCATTTTATTAAGTTGCACTTTAGTCCCAATTTGCAGGAGGTCAGTTTTGTTGCAATTTAATTTTAAAGAGTTCTGCTCCATCCAGGTATTAATTTCACTGAGGCAGGCCGTGAGCTGAGAAAGCTCTGATGAAGTTCCACTTTTAACATTGAAATAAAGTTGAGTATTGTCTGCATAAAAATGATAACCCAGTCCATAGCTACGAATAATATGGCCAAGGGGAAGCATATAAAAAAAGAAGAGAAGAGGGCCGAGGACAGAACCCTGAGGAACTCCTTGTGTGACTGGCGCTGAACTGGATCTGCTGTTGCCAAGACTAACAAACTCTTGCCTATCAGTCAGCTAGGACTTGAACCACTGGAGGGCAGTGCCAGAGATACCCAGCATGTTCTCCATTCTGGACAGTAGAATGTCATGTCTGACAGTGTCAAATGCTGCACTGAGGTCTAATAGAATTAATATGCTGGTTTGTCCAGAGTCTGCTGCCATAAGCAAATCATTGGTTATCCATAGCAGAACAGTTTCACAGCTGTGCTGCGCCCTGAAACCAGACTGAAACGGTTCCATCAAGTTATTAGAAGTTAAGTAGTTGGTGAGTTGGGAAGCTACAACGCGCTCAAGAACTTTTGACAGAAAATGTTAGTGGGAAATAGGATGAAAGTTGTTAAGATTGTCGGCATCAAGTCCAGACTTTTTTAACATTGGGGTTACAGAAGCGATTTTAAAAGTGAGCGGTACAGAACCAGTGTCAAGGGATGAGTTTATTATTGTTGTAACAGTCGTGATTATGGCATGAAAGCAGGATTTAAGTAGTGTGCTGGGGATGGGGTCCAGTACACAAGTAGTCGGCTTCATTTTACAAAGCAGGTTATTAACAAACGCAGATGTGACTGGTGAGAACTGGAGAGAAGGAGCTGGATGGAGTGAGAAAACAGGGAGAGATATAAACAGATGATGTATTTATGTTAGTTGAATTATTTAGATCTTTAATTTTGTTACAGAAAAAGTGGAGGAATTCCACACAAACTTCAGTAGAAGAGGTAGTTGGGTCAAATATGGGTTTGATTAGTTTATTAACTACAGAAAACAAAACCCTTGGGTTTAATTGCAGCTTAAATATAGTGATTTACCTGAGATGATTAGAGTGATTGTTAACTTCATATAGTGGAATGATTTGAAATACTGATTTAGCAAACTCTACAGTAATAATAGTAGCCCTTCCTTATGTGTTTGAATGCTATTTTGTTATTTAGAAGCATTACATCAGTTGCTACATGATGGAGTGGTTAGCACCACTTACTCAAGTATCCAGAACATGGGATCAAATTCTAGGTCTGGTTACTAAGTGGCCATTTATTTGTAAGTTCTCCCCATATCTTTTTAAAGTTATTTCAAGTTACTGCAGTATTTACCTAGGGCCATGTTAAGGTATGGGCACAATGGGCACTGGCCAGCGGCCCCAGGAGCTTAGGGGCCCATGATGTTTCTAATACCTATGTATGTTTCTGTTTTGCTATCAAAACAGGGGCCTAAGCACACTACTTTGCCCGGAGGCCCATGATGTTGTTAAGACAGCCCTGCGATCCAGCATTCCAAAGTTGCCTGAGTTAGGTAAATTGGTGATTAAAAAATTAAATTAGGTCAGTCTACATGTATACATGAGTGGGTATCTTGGTGAACTGGCCTTTCGTCCAAGATTTACCCCAGATGCCAATGAGATAGACTGTGGCTTTCCACTATCCTGTTTTGGATTGAGAATAGTACACTGTATTGCTAGTAGTAGTTGCTAGTATTGCTAATACAGCCCAACTGACACTCAAATTTAACATTTGAAGCTGCCTTCCTTCAGTCTCCCTCACAGAATATAACTTCTCAATATCTAATAAACATCCTCAGTTATGGTTTATAGTGTCTATGAAAAGTGTTCACCCCTTGAACATTTTCATGCATTATACACCACAGTGGATTGAACTTCACTCTTTGACCCTGATCAACAGAAAAGTACTCTTTAAAGTCAGAGCAAAAACAGAGCTCTGCTAAGTGATCTAAATTAATTACAAATATAAAGCATAAAATAATTAAGTGCAGAAGTATTCACTACCCTCTAAATCAGTATTTAATAGATGCATCTCCTTTACTTATTTTTAAAACTTCCATTGCATGTATTGCTTGCTTTGCTGGCATCTGTGTCTGCTTTCTGTTTTTCTGTTTGGCTGTTTTATATAAAGAAAGACAAACGTCTTGATTCATTGCCGTGCAAACCACTGATCATAATACATGTACATGTGCATAATATACATATGCTCTTTTCATATCACTTGTAATGGTTCCAAATTATATATTTCCATATACATTCTTCTTCTTGTCTGTAATGATGCAAGCAGATATTTAATTTACAATCTTCACCAGCACACAGTAAGTACTTCCTTTACAGCCAGGCAACTCAAATATTGCATCCAACAGCTTCTTGAATCCTTATATATTTACATTATACATAGGTGCTTTACACAGCCATAGCCAGGTAAGAATATGTAAAGGGCGATTGAATTTCTGAGTAAGGTAGGTCATATTTTTTTGGACACAGAGTAGTTTCAAACTATAGCTTTACTTTCATTTTCAATGTGAAAAACAGGAAGTAAAATCCCCCTATTATAATCTGGCATTATAAAAGAATACAGATTTATTACTCCATTAATTTATATTTTATTATCCTACTACTAACCTCTGCTCACAAAGTAATATGATTTTATATTTGACTCTCCCATAATCATAAAAGATTCAGACATCACCAGGGCAACGTATTTATGAATGCTATTTCAAATCCAATGCACTAAACATTGAATATGCATTATTGTAATTAGGAAACTCAATTCTAATGCCAAATGCTAAACAAATTAAAATAAAATTGGTGGTAATGCTGTTTACCCTATACATAACCATTGAATAATTCATACAAAAGAAAACTATGATGACTGCTGTTTTTACTCCTGTTTGTGGTGATTCAGTATAAGTGCAGATACAATACAATACAATACAATACAATTTATTTTTGTATAGCCCAAAATCACACAAGGAGTGCAGCAATGGGCTTTAACAGACCCTGCCTCTTGACAGCCCCCCAGCCTTGACTCTCTAAGAAGACAAGGAAAAACTCCCAAAAAAACCCCAGTAGGGAAAAAATGGAAGAAACCTCGGGAAAGGCAGTTGAAAGAGAGACCCCTTTCCAGGTAGGTTGGGCGTGCAGTGGGTGTTAAAAAGAAGGGGGTCAGTACAATATAATACAATACACAAAACAGAACAAATCCTCAATACAGTATAAAAATAAAAATTTAAGAAGTACAGAGCACAATTTAACAGTGGATGACATCACATAATATGATTTGGATTTGTTTAGAGTCCTGGAGACCTCATCCATCAAGCTGCCTCCCCCATTTGGCCATTCCACAGCTGAAACAGTGCTGGGCCAGCCAATCCAATGAAAGGACCTCTCTTTCCCACAGTTCCAGTTATCCTCCATCAGGGATGACTTTACCATAGGCAGGCACAACAACTTGGCAGGTGGGCCATGGCACCAAGTGCCACATTTGAGTACCTAGAAGAGAAACAGAATAGGTGAGGGTTAGTATCAAATTATAACTATCATGTTACTTATGTTTTAGTGCTAATGACTGATAATAGAGATGCAGTATGTACAGTTAATCAGCAGCTCTAGTCAGGATATGCTAAACTGAAGTAGTGAGTCTTCAGCCGGGATTTTAAAGCTGAGACTGAAGGGGCATCTCTTATAGTAGCAGGCAGACCATTCCACAGTTTAGGGGCCCTGTAACTAAAAGCTCGACCTCCCACTGTTATTTTATTAATCCTTGGAATCACAAGCAGACCGGCATCTTGAGATCTTAATGTGCGCTATGGTTTGTAAGTCATGATAAGTTCAGACAAGTAAGCCAGACCTTGTCCATTTAATGCTTTATGTGTTAAAAGGAGGATTTTGAAATCTGCCCTAAACTTAACCGGGAGCCAGTGTAAGGATTTAAGAACTGGAGTTATGTGTTCGTATTTTCTTGTTCTTCTAATAATTCTTGCAGCAGCATTTTAGATGGAGGCTGTATAAAGAACAGTTTGAACATCCAGTGAACACCGCATTGCAGTAGTCAATCCTACTAGGAATAAATGCATGAATTCGTTTCTCAGAATCCTGTTTATTTAGAAAGTGCCTTAATTTCCTAACATTTTTAAGATAGAAGAAACATGATTTGGACAACTTTGTAATATGTGCTTTAAATGACATGCTAGAGTCAAAGAGATCTCCGAGATTTCAGGCTGATTCAGTAAAATTAATGGTGATTCCAACCGAGTTGGACAGAATATGACAGAATATTGTTGTGATCAACGTCATTCCCTCCAACAATTAACATCTCTGTTTTATCTGTGTTTAAAGACAAGTAGTTGTCATCCATTCACTCCTTTAATTCACTAACACAACTAATTAAAGACAACATTGGAGAAACTTCATTTGATTTAAATGAAAGGTATAACTGAGAGTCATCTGCATACGAGTGAAAATTAACATTATGTTTCCTAATGAGAGATCCCAGTGGAAGCATGTAAAGTGAAAACAGTAAAGGTCCCAGCACTGAGCCCTGCGGGACACCATATTGAACTTCTGTGTATAATGATGGAGTACTGTCAGCACATTTCTTAGAATCAATTTGATAAATAAGAACTAAACCAAGCGAGCACGGTGCCTGTAAGCCCAACATCATTTTCTACCCTGTGCTTTGATCACTTTTGTTTTAAGGGGAGCCACTGTGTCCAGAGCATCTCTCAAGGTCACATTATAATGTGATGTTAGCTGATATAAATTGTTTTCCACGCTTATATTTGATAACAGATCTAAATGGTTTTCCACAATTACACTCGACTTACTCAAAGTATCTACAAATTTTGAAGCAGAATTACAATCTAGATGTCACACTGTCTTTGTTTTAATCTGTGAGTGCGTTGACAAGGGCAGAACTAAATCAAATGTAATTAAGTAGTGATTGGAAATAACTTCATTTAATGGAGTAATATTTAAATTTTTGGTGGCACGGTGGCGCAGTGGTAGCGCTGCTGCCTCGCAGTTAGGAGACCTGGGTTCACTTCCTGGGTCCTCCCTGTGTGGAGTTTGCATGTTCTCCCCGTGTCTGCGTGGGTTTCCTCCAGGCGCTCCGGTTTCCTCCCACAGTCCAAAGACATGCAGGTTAGGTGGATTGGCAATTCTAAATTGGCCCTAGTGTGTGCTGGGTGTGTTTGTGTGTGTCCTGCAGTGGGTTGGCACCCTGCCCAGGATTGGTTCGTGCCCTGTGTTGGCTGGGATTGGCTCCAGCAGACCCCGGTGACCCTGTGTTTGGATTCAGCGGGTTGGAAAATGGATGGATATTTAAGTTTTGAATTTCAACTTTGTAAGTTATAATTAAATCTAATGTGTGGTTATGATTATGAGTTGGACCTTTGACAATCTGACAAAATCCTACTGAATTTAACAAATAAGTAAAACATTTGCTAAAAGTGAAGATAGCATGTAAATATAGACACATGAAGGCTTACACAATGCATGGAAGTCTCAGTTTCTGATATGATGTGAAATACATATGGTTAGTAAAGTTATCTAACCATTGGCAAGGTATGAGTATTTTTGTGGTGGAACAGTGTTTTGCAATACGGTAAGCTTTATGGAGTTTGAAGGTACTTATTATGTGTTCATGGACTGATTGGTATGAGTGAGTGTAAGTAACTGTTTTACAACTGGATATTGAAAATGTGTCATTAATCAGTCACAACTTCCAAAATAGGTTTATTGCCACATGTGTTGTGTAGTAAGCTGCATCCATCCAATGTGACCTTTGTGATCACTCAGTTATTTGTGTAATTTCTTCCATAGCTGCACAACAGAGAGCATCCTGAACAGCTTCATTAGTGTCTAGAATGGAAACTGCACTGTTTCAAACAAGAAGGCCCTGCAATGAACATACTTGTAGCTCAGATTATCACTGGGTCCCAAACGACCGCTATCCTGGACACCCACAGGAAAAAAGGAGGGCATATAACAACATTGAAAAGCAATGCGTTTTTGAGACACAGCAGTCTGAGTTTCTACCTTCTACTGTATGGCGTGATAAACAACTGACCACCTCTCATTCATCACAGTAGATGGTGAGGTGTGGGGCAGTTGGCATTAGCTTCATTTGCAAGGCATTTCCTGAACTGTTTGCTGCATTATTTCCTCTCTCCTTTTCTTTTCATAAGTTAGTAAGGTTTTCGAAAATTGCAGTGTTTTTTTTTTTTTCAAACCGTTCTATCATTAATTATCTTGGTCAGTATATCACCTCCCCTGCTGGTTCACTCTGTTTTCCTCCCATTGTGCATATTATTCTGATCGTATTTCTCTTCTGACCCCCTTGTCCTGCCACCAGGCTTGCATACCATTATTAATCATACTCTGATAGCTTCTTTAAAGAAGCTATGAGGGATTCTTTTCTTTGTCAAGTTTGTGAAAAATAGATCTGTAAGAGAGCACATGGTGTTCTGAATTTTATTACCAAAGACTGCTGTCAATCACTGGCTTGCGTAGTGTCTGCATCTACAGAAATACATCAGCTGACACTTGTGATTTGACATTCATGTGTATGATGTCCATATTGCATATTTTGAAGTTATGATACTGTGTAAGTACACCTTGAAGACAAATGTTGGCTGGTATTTATAATACAAATGCCTAAACTGAGCAGAGCCTAGGTTGCTCTGTAATACATCTTAATGTATTATGTACTTATTGTACTATTTGGCAGCATTGGCAGATCTTCATAAATAAAACCTCAATTTTCAGGCATAATACAGCAGCCAGTGTTTCTTTTGCAGTTTCAAGATGGCACAGAATGTAGTGTTGCATTAAAAATGTATTTCAGAAGTTAATAGGGCAATTCACATTAAATTAGAGAAAGCAGGAATTAAAAAAAGAAATCGAAACCAAACACTAGTAACACAACAGAGCAGTGCTACACTGTAAAGTGTTTGATGATGCATAAAAAGACTTTCTTATTAGAAGGACATAAAATACATTTATGAAGTCTGAATTGCCTACTAAAATGTAATAAAGTGTTATTACAAAGGAGAAAAGGACAAGCAGTGTGCTAGAGAAATGACAATATCAGATGTGCACTTAAAAATCAGAGGTGGGTGAGCAGCTCTAGAGCCAGCATTTCTTGCTAGTGTGTTTCACAAATTTGATTTCATATTCGATTCTCGGGGAAGTTATACTATTTCCACTTTGTCATCCTTTCCACTATTTTGCAGTTTCTCTTTATGTTTGTGTGAGGCCAGTTGTTCTAATCCAAATCTGCAGCCTATTGGCGTTCTATAATGAACCCCCACCAAATCAATCATTGGAATCTTCCCTGAGCATTTAATTAAGTATCTATTAACTTCAGACAGAGTGTGGATTAATATTTAATAGTTAACCAACCCGTTCTGCAAGCTGAATTTTCTGTCAAATGCTTTATTAAATATTAAACATCATTGCTGTGCAAATGCAGCCAGGCCTTATGCTTTTCCATATCATAGTAATATCTAAAGACAATAATGTTTTGACAGCAATGTCAACTTAAGGACTCGATTAGCTGGCGTATGAGTCCCAAAGTAACTCTTTTCTCCGCAAAGCCCTATAGCTGCATCATGTAAAGATTTATGTAGTTACTTGGCCTAAAGTGTTGCACCCTCTGAGCATGTAATGTTACAACACTCGCTCCACATATGGCTCTCACTGAATAAGTTATGCAAATCAAAATGACATTTCTGACTCTTATTTAAACAAGCCTTACAGAGAGGGAAGTATATTGATTCTGTGTGCCGTTCACTAATCAAATTAAGTCAGTAACAGGGCAGGGATACGATGAAGCTGATAAATACTGTCATTTTGTTTTGGCAAGGAGTAGTAGAAAGGAGAAGAGGTAAAACAATGCATTTAGCTGTTTCCTATTGATTTCCGGTGTGTTGTCATTAATTCTGATAAAATGAAATTGCCTTCTGGTTTTCAATTATAAAATCATACCATAGTTATAGCTGCAGGAATGTGATTTGAACTCATTAGCAATACCTCTATTCCAAGTGATAGCTATAACATTCACCATGCATGCTTTTCTTTAGGAGGTGTGGTGGCCGAGTGGTAAATCATCACATTTCTGTACTTTTTACAAGTTGATTTATAAATTTGGAGTTATTCCAAAATTAAGACTGTTTGTTTTAGTTACATGATCTTTGAAAATTAGCTTATTTGTTTTAAGTACAATTGACTATTGGAATGTTTTGTCGTCGAACTGTTGAAATCATTCACTTAGTCCACAAAATGTTAATTCAAAGCAAGGATGATAATGAGAACTAAAAATTATAACCATATAACTCCATTTCTTAAATCACTTCACTGGCTTCCAGTTAGGTTTAGAATGAAATCTAAAATCCTTCTTCTCTCATTTAATGTCATCAGTTGTTTAGCCCCCCTCCCCTTTACTTTAATTAACTTATTTGAGTCTGTTCTTCAAGTTTCTACATTGCCATTTTAAGATGTAGGCATCTTACAAATTCAGTTTTCTATATATGTAAAAACAATTTAGGAGGGAGAATTTCGCTCTAGGGCACCCAAATTCTGAAACAATTTACCTATCAACATTGCAAAAGCCCCCTCAGTCACAGCATTTAATGGAGGGCTAAAAACTCACGATATCACTATTGTATACTCTTGTTAGAGTTGCTTCTGTAGTTGTTTGATATTACTGTCTAATGTGTCTTTTAAATAATTACATTAACTGTTTTTGCTCAGCCTCTAGTTATACTTACCCATTTAATTTTTCTTTTCAGTGTGTGTAGTGGCACATGCCTTACCTTGGAGTGCCTGCATGGTCACTTATGTTGCACTTGATTTCATACGTCTTGTATTCAAAGGAATTTTTCAATGTTTACCTGCAGAATCATCCATTGAGGAATGTGGCTGACCTAGAACATGTTGCATATCTTTCTCGCTCATAGCATTTCTGTTTAGTTGAATTCCTTTTATTTATATTTTACTTGTAATTATTGTATGCTGTGCTACATTCTTAAATGGGAAGTGCAGTTAATATGAATTAATTGAAATTGGAAACTGAAAATATTAGAGTTAAATTATAAGGATTTACTTTAGTCAGTCAATCAGTCATTGCCCAATCTGTTATATCCTAATCCAGGGTCACGGGGGTCTGCTGGAGCCAATCCCAGCCAACACAGTGCACAAGGCAGGAACAAACCCCGGGCAGGGCACCAGCCCACTGCAGAGATTTACTTTATGAATGTTAAAATACAATTCTCTATATTTTTGTACAAGCTAGAGCCAGTGTCAGCACTGTTGAGTGCAAGGCTGAAGCCAACATCACTGTACCATAGGGCATAGCCTCTAGCCACTAGAAGCAACATTGCGACGTAGTTTACATTACATGATAAATTGGTAACTTGTAAAAATAAAACTGGAGGAAGTGACATTTTAATGGAAATGAGCTCTTATGGATTTTGAGGACATTGGAGTGACTCAAAGGACATTGATGCTTCAGGCCTTATAAGCATCTATTTTGTACCTGTGTGCAGTCTGATTCAACTTCCAATACATAGTTAAGAGTGGCTGAAAAACTGTTCTGTCTGTAGCACTTTGACATTCTGATGGCCATTTTGTGAACATGAAAAACACAACACGCCGATCTACATTTGAATATTGGCAGATTTACACTTAACCAAGTGCTGCGGGAGCACAAATGGAGCTTAGTTAAGCATACATTTTGCAGTAATCTTTGAAAATGTTTTTTTTTTTCAACAGAAAAAAGATAAACAAGTAGTGCAGTAGAAAGGAAGACTTTGTGGACCTTCAAATCTTAACTTAATGATATTTTGTCAACGTTATGAGACAGGGATTGAAGAATTGTTTTTGTTAAAAGTGTTCTTATACTATTCTATTCTTCAAATTGAAGTTCCTCTTTAACAACACCGCCATATTTTGGGTGATATATGTTACTAGCTTTTTTCGATGAGTCAGAATAAGAGAGCAGGGTCTGATCAGGTTGCACTGAGCACTAACAGACACATTGCTTTTCTAGGAATCTACTGTAACGTTGTTCTCAGAGCATATGCAGAGCATTGTTCTCCAAGCAGTTTAATATTTAATGTTACACTATTTAGTTTGTTCACATACTTAATTTGGGTGGCTATCTGATATAGGCCGGTGGAAAGTAGTGAACCTGTTTTTAGCAGTTTTCAAGTAGATTTGAGATTAAATGGATGCAGAAAAATGATTTACAGCACTTTATGGACTGGGACATGTTTTAAAAGTTATGAATTTTTCTCCTTTTTCTTGTAGCAATGGGGATTGGAATGATTAGTTTCATTGTATGTGTGCACCTGCTGTTTCCTTTTGTCATTAGCATGAGTCTAATCATCTGATTGCTTCTCAGTGAACAAGCTAATCTTATGATGCCTGCAGTGAAAGTAAGGATGGGAACGGACCAATTGGAAACATGCATTGCCACTAAGGGTAGGAGTCTAAATACAGAACGGAAGTGATAAATATAGCGATGGCAGAAAAAAGAAACTGGCAGCTTTATGGAAGAGAAGAGCTACAGCAGAAACAGATATAGAAGCGGAAAAGATAGCCTACCTTAAGAAAGGTAAAGTGAAGTATTGTAGGATTCATTTGATCACTTAGAAGAAAGCTCGCATGCCTAAGTAATCCTCACTGGTAGGGTGAAATTTTTGCAATTTTTTATCATCTGCAAAAATACTATACATCTGCATAGACTTCTCCGCTATTCCATTCAAATTCTTTTCCAATAATTTTGTTTATCTGTGGACTTAGCAGACTTCTTCCATCAATTTCCATCATTTCACTAAAGATTGTTAAGTGCTTTTTATTGTGCATTGTTCTTTTGTGGTCTTTTAATATGTGTTAGGTATTAGGCAGTGTCACTTGAGGGGCTTTTGTTATACTGTATGTCTTTGATATCACATTCTTTCAATTCACATATATCAACTTTTTAATACTAAAAATGTGTGGTATGGTCTGTACTACTATACTATATGAGATCAGTAGAGAAGTAGTTTTGGTCTATATATATATGGTATATATATAGTAGTTACTATATATATATACATTAGTATCTGGATCGGTACAGATTATTTCTGGTTCATACAGGGATCAAACCCACAACCTTAACATTATCAGCATCATTGAATTTGGGGTCAAAATAAGATCAAAGGTCTGAATACTATAACAGACTACAGAGGAAATACTAGCAAGCTGCGCCCTACTGCCTCATTAACAGTGCAGCTGAATGTGTTTTACTCTCGTTTTGAAACACACAACACAGCCCTCCCCACAAGAGCACCTTCTGCTAGTTGCAACACTGGGATTTCTGTCCTTGTGAATGATGTGTGCAGGATGATGGCATTTGGCAAATCTGAATCCATGCTGAACGTATATCTATATAAAAAAGCACTGTCGTTTAAAGGTGGTGCCAAGAGAACCTGGTAGTGAGAAAGGGTAAGGCAGCTGGATAGGTGCATATGGCGGCATGATCCCTGTTGGGACATGGGGAGGTGAAGTACCAAGCTGTGATTGGGAAAAGAATAAAAGGAAAGCCATTATAGTAAGAGAGAAAAGAGTCAGAGACCTAAGAGAATGTGGTTTTTACCTGAAGGGTTCTGAAAAGTTGGAGCGTCTGTGGCTGTTTCCATGCATGTGAACATTGGCATGGATGTGTAGGCTGTCACAGTGTGTAGAGCAGGCAACAAAGAGGCACTCTTGGTAATTGGAGAAAGTAGGGTGAAGCATCCATCTGGATTGGTGGTTGGAATCCTGGAGGGTGTATAAGAATGGGAAGATGGACAGTAGAGGTCATCGCCATTGACAGTTGAGCATGTCATTAGTGGAGAGTGCATTGCTGAACTTCTATGCAGCCTGAGTAAGGACAGGATGGGGCGCGCTTATACTTATTTATTCCTTATAACACACAGAGTGGGGGTAAATGTGGAGAGCTGGAATTTAGTTTTGCATACATTATGGTAAAACAACTTTGATATTTGTTTGGACATCGAAAGTTCTTGGTGTATCCTTCAAGTGGCCCGAACAAGTGAGAAGGGAATTGGATTAGAGATGGCATTGGAATCTGAGTTGTGTTTTTTGACCTGGAAGGTCCTCAGTTGTCCCTTCTAACAGCCTCAACAAAGGAGGAGGGAACGGGACTTGAGACATGAAGTTTTTGCTGTTTTTTTTATTTTTTTCATATTTATTCACAAATTTGAACTGTAATTTTTAGGTGGACTGTGGTAGAAATCAACATTAAAGAAAGAAATGTATCCTTAACCAGGACAAGTTTGATAAAACCTTTTTTGAGTCAGTAATCAGGCAGGAGAAAAGCTGTTCATTTTGTTATTTAATTACTCCTCTGCAAATATCTTAGAGGGAGAATCCATCACAGCAGTCTGTTACAGCATGGTCCAAATGATCAAAGAAACAGAGGTTAGAGGTTCATTTTATAAACTATTGAATTTACATTCCACATCAATAAATGCTTACATTTACTCTGATTGGTTCGCTGGTCTACACCCAAGTGACTTATTAAAAAATAAAAGTCTGTTTTATTATATTCTTCTTCTATCCTTTGGATTCAGCCATCACCCTTGACATTTCTGTGCGTATAACAATTGTTCCAATTTATTGTTTATAGGACATCTGTTGATTTCTTAGTCACCTTTTAAGTACATTTTGTGTATTACATCTTTGTCTTTGTTGTTCACTTGACCTTTATTTGGTTTCCTGAAATGCTTGAACAGTATTCCGACATTTATTAACTGTTTATGGTATTTCTTTAAGATGAATGCTGTTACCCTAAAATTATTCTCTCGCAGGACTTACCAGTGTGTTTTTTCACTTAACTTCAGTTTTTAAAATGAAATGATATTTTGATATTACTTGTGTTTTTAATAAAGAACTGTTTATTTTTGTATTATGTTGTCTGTGTCATTTCTCACTCACCATGAATTACCCTCAGTATGACTACTCAATGACCCATGTTGTAGCCATTGTAAGTTATGTAGTAGGTAGGGTCCATTACATGCATGCCTAATGACAGGGCAGCTACAAAACTCTTCCATCAAAAATCAGAAGGGAGAAGTCCCTGGCCAACTGATTAAGAGATGAAGTGATGATGTGGAGATATTACGCAAGCTAGGAGTGTGAGGCTGGAGACGTCAAACCCAAGATTGGGACTGTTGGAAAAACTTGGTGGAGCAGGCCAGGGCTCTTCAAATGGCATATTGTAATGTAACATGATCATTGAAAGCACCTTAAGAGGATGCATCATTGCCTGGTAAGGGAACTGCACTGCCTTCAATAGCAAAGCCTTGCAAAGGGCAATACATTCTGCCCAACAAATCATTGGAGGTGAGGTTCTTAACCTACAGCACACAACTGTTAAGCATTTTCTAAGGAAAGTCAGGAAGATCATCAGTGGCCTCAGGCATTCAAGTCATGAACTATTCACATTATTACCTTCAGGCTCACGATACCATAGCATCAGTTCCTGGACCAGTAGTCTCTGAAACAGCTTCTTCCATTAAGCTGTTAAGATGCTGAATTCTGCATAATGACTGGTACCAGTCCTTATCACATTCATCCGGCTGTTCCTTCATCTCTACATTCCACTGCAACCTACAAATATTTGAGTTTATTAGCATGCACTGTATACCATGATTTGTCAGTATGTGTAAGTGTTTACTTATGTGATGTGTTTATTTTTCCACAGTATGTGATTGATATATTGATATTGAAATGTATTTATTATGTGTATGCTCTATTACTCCTGGTTGGACACGTTTTTCAGTCACTTCCACATTTGTGTTAAGTGATGTGGCAATAAAGTGACTTGACTAGATGTGCCAAACAGCTGCCTTTAGACACACAGTCACAGATACATACAGTTTTTCCGGGTATGAAATAAGGTTCACCTCTTGACTCATTCATGAGATGAATGTTGTTATTTTGTTTGTTTTACTATTGCAGAAAGTAAAATTGTCTGAAGACGTCTAAACATTCATTGTGAATGGATTTATCTTTATACTAACATGAAAACCTTTCCACCAACAGAGTTTCTTGCAGCAAGTAAATCTGATACCTGTCTTCTGATACGTCTCCTGCAACAGCTGAATGAAAACAGATCTCTCCTAACAAATGTCTCCAATAAATTTTTCATGCAAGATGCCCTTCTCTTTTTCCTCTGAAGCTCTGACAAAGGTGTTATTGAAGCTGAAACATTTTGCACACATTATGTACGCTTTCAGCCTCTTCTATTACCACGTGTAAGGGCTGGGCCTTCTGAGGAAAACAGTGACTGTGGTGGTAAAAACGTAGTGACAACTTTTGAATTTATTAAAGCCCTGTTATTACTTTTATTCATTTTATTTTATTTTTACTACTGGGATTTTTAGCAGCAGTTATTGTAACAATGATAACAAAGAGTGGATTTTATTCAAGTGTCTTAATGTATTCAATCATTGTATGAATAGTAGTACTTCAAATTTGCATATATATATATATATATATATATATACACACATTCGATTACATTAGATGCGGGAAATAGTTCATAATTTGAGGATAGCCTATTATGGACAATGACACCATTCCACATGTAAAAAAAGACGGAGAAATATTTTAGGCTGAAATGTTCTTTTAGGTTGATCAAAGGGTTTGCTTTTCATGTTCCCTGGAAAGGACAGGATACTGACATTATTGCTTAAAGGGGTCTTTTTTCTTTCAGACGTTGCTGCTGCTTCACAGCATACTACATAAGTGATATGGCCTGCAGAATTTCTTCTGAAGCAACCTCACAGTTATCCAATATTCATTGTACTGCTCATCACTTGTAATTGGAGAGTCCCCCAGGCTTCTCTTCACATTTTGGAATATGTGCAAAGGAGTTCAAGATCTCTGACAAGCACAGAGGGTGGCATGAATAGAATTAAAGAATATAAACTAAAAGGAAAACCACACCTTAGATGTCCCACTGCACCTAGCTATTACAGGACTTGAACCATTTTACTACCCAGCAGCATAATCTGCCAAACTCTATACTGCTGCTGAAACAGTTTCTCTTCTCACTCCCTCCTCCTTTTCTCTTTTTGTCTCTCCTTTCTTATGAACCTGTCCCCATTGCACCATGGCCACCAGCATTCACTGTCGACGTGGTGTAGGATGGAGACACATACTTATTAAATTTTCATCCCATGCTTGTCATTCATGCCTCAGTATGAATCTGCAAGAACAGAAGTTATTCAGACCAGTCTGTGTTTTTTCAAATCAGCAGTGTCTAGTATTTGTGTTTCTCACCCCCTTAGCAAAGAAACAATGCCATGTTTTTCTACTGGAATATTTTATTTTCTTTTTGTTTCTTATGTTACTTGCCCAGAAATTTGGCATGGGTATCGATACATATGAACCAATTTGCTTATAATATAAATCTGAAATTTGCTCTGTATGAGCCATCTGCTGTCTATAAATATATGTCTTAATCAACTGATGCAGGTAGTTTGTGTGACATGAACAGTATGCAGTATATTTTAGATTGTTTAAGATCTAAACTGGCTTATAAAAAAAATAAATAAACTGGTGATTATTTCCTACTATGCTGCATGCTCTACATCATGCAATGTTTTATTCTGGTTAAAGAGGTGTAGAAATCTATATATATAGTGGACCACCAGGCTGGCACCACTGCTTCAGCCTGACACAGACAAGTGTGGGATACAATTTCAAGGCACACACTGTTTTTTTATTTTTCTTTTACCTCGTGGGAAACGCCTTTCCCTGTTTCCCACAAGTCTAGCACAGTCCAAAGCACAAGCACTGCACCCCTAAACAGAATACTTGTATTTTTCTTTTCTTATCCTCCACTCCTCTGGTCAAACTTCATCTTCCTCATCATAACTCTGGCTTCTTAAGTAGTGGCTGCTGGCTCCTTTTATACTGTACCTGGAAGTGCTCCAGGTGCTTGATGACCTAGTTTACGGTAGTACTTCAGGGTGTGGTGGAAGAACTGCCCAATAGGACTCGGCAGATCCTGCTGCAGAACCCTCTGGTGGTGCCCGTGAATCCCAACAGGGCTGCACCAAACTCCAACTCCTTTGGAGCCAGAGGCACCACTACAAACCAGGAGGGCTGTCATCTAGCTTTCCGGGGGAGGTAACACTTTGTCCGTACATGCTCCCCCGGTCCTCCCAGCGTGTAGCCATCCCAGCAGGGCAAGGGCCCCGGCCGCATGCTACAATATATTCTATATAGCTAGCAATCCACAAAAGGAGAGAATAAATCACATATCTTAAAATATTTTTTCATTCATGAGCTTTCGACAACCCAGCAGGTGTCATCATCAAAGGAAAATGTCCTGATTAGACATACAGGAATTAAAGGCAATATATAGCAAATGAGGAAGTGGGGGTGAAATAGGGGGGCAGAACTCTTTGACTGACATTGTGGTGTGTTGTCATGGTGCAAAATCCAGCTTTGGGAGTTTGTTCTTGTAGATGCCACAGCAGTTCGATGAAATCTTCTTCTAATTTTGGCTGCTCCTGTTAGGTGTTGCCACAGCAGATCATCTTTTTTCCATATCTTCCTGTCCTCTGCATCTTGCTCTGTTACACCACCACCTTCACGTCCTCTCTTACCACATCCATAAGGTCTCTTAGGTCTTCGTCTTTTCCTCTTCTTACCTGAAAGCTCCACCCTTAAGATCCTTCTCCCAATATATCCGACATCCGACAGAATCTCACCTCTCTGACTTTGTTTCCATACCGTCCAAACTGAGCAGACACTCTAATGTGTTCGCTGCTAATCCTGTCCATCCTTGCCACACCCAATGTATATCTTAACATCTTTAACTCTGCCACCTCCAGCTCTGTCTCCTGTTTTTCTGTCAGTGCCACCATCTCCAACCCATATAACCTAGCCGGTCTCACTATCATATTGTAGACCTTCCCTTTCACTCTTGACTGTACCCATCTGTCACAAATCTCTCCTGACACTCTTCTCCATCCATTCCACCCTGCCTGCACTCTCTTCTTCACCTCTCTTCCAAACTCCCTGTTACTCTGTACTGTTAATCCCAAGTATTTAAACTCACCCACCTTCGCAGACTCTACTCCCTGCATCCTCACCATTCCACTGACCTCCCTCTCATTCACACACATGTATTCTGTCTTGTTCCTACTGACTTTCATTCTTTTTCTCTCTAGACCAGTGGTTCCCAAACTTTTTCGATTCTCGGCGCCCTTGCTGAATCCAAGTTTTCCCAAAGTACACCCCCCCCTTCAAATTCTAATTTGTGAAATAGCCAATAATTTTTTTAATTAAAGGGTTAAGTAAAAATAAATAAACATATTTAAGATCACAAAATTATAATTAGTGGGATTGTGGTGTAGCGGGTCTGTGGATACAAAAGATTGACGGCATTTAAATAATCCATTCATCGTGTCAGTCTCTGTGGGCGCGATCATGCAGCCCCGGGGAGTTAATAGAGTAATTGGGATGAGTCGCACCTGCAGGTAAGGGTGCGATCATTCTTAATCGCTTAATCGGCTTCCTGCTGTGCACAAATGAAACGCTGCACCCACGGAGCCATATAAGAATGGGCTGGCACAGAAGGAGAGGGAAAAAAAAGAGGTGAAAGGAAAAGGAGAAAGGCTTGGAGGGTGAGAGTGCCGTATTTGTGCAAAAGAAAGAGGACAAGCCAGCCAGCCAGCATGAATGAGAGAAGTCAGCGAGATTCTATGTGCCACCTTGTAAGATGCTAGCAATGCATTGCTTGGTATTGATGCCTGTTTATAAAAACTACCTTTTTGCTGATTTAACTCTTTTAACTTTCTGGTAAAGTAGTCACAAGATTTACTCACCTTGCTGGGATGATTGGTTTCTAAATGGTATTTCAACTTACTTGGTAGCATGCACTCTGGTGCCAAAACTTTCATATACAGTACACACTGTAGCCTCTCTTCACCACTGACTTCTGTCAACATAAAAACAAAGTCTAAATAACTGTCATCATATTTTCTATATTTGCGCTTCTTCACACTCTGGTTGACATTGTCACTGGTTCACAGTGTGCTCTCTTTATTTTCACTCTCACAATGTTTATTACTGTTTAGTAAAAACCAATCCAGTTTTAAAAATACATACGAGAAGAAATACTTCCAAAACTTCACTTGACTTAATTACAACAATATGCAGTTGATACAATCACCAAAAACTAATTCAACACTAAGAAACCAACAGCTATTTATATACGAACACAAAGTACTGAGAAAGTTCGACAAACTACTAAAGCAATCAAGAAACTTAATTATTGTAGAGCACCATCTAGTAACCATTTGTAGAGGCTTCCGCAAACAGTTATTACTAAATGAGTTGCACCAGGTCTGCCAGATGTCGTGTCCTATCAGATTGAATTGAAAATGGAAATAAAGTTATGAAAATTTTGTAATATTTCATGGCACCCCTGTGAGGAAACTGCTGCTCCCCAGGGCGCCGTGGTGCACACTTTGGGAACCGCTGCTCTAGACCATATGTCCATCTCCCCAGGGTCTCCTCAACCTGCTTCCTACTCTTGCTGCAGATCACAATGTCATCCACAAATATCACAGTCCATGGGGACTCCTGTTAAATCTTGTCTGTCAACCTGTCCATCACCATTGCAAAAAGAAAGGCCTGAGAGCTGATCCCTGATGTAATCTCACCTTTACCTTGAATGCATCCATTACTCCTACCGCAGACCTCACCACTGTCACACTTCCCTTGTACATATCCTGTGCCACTCTTACATACTTCTATGCTGCTCCTTACGTCCTCATACAATACCACAACTCCTCTCCAGGCACCCTGTCATATGTTTTTTCTAAGTCCACAAAGACACAATGCAACTCATTTTGGTCTTCTCTATACTCAGAGCAAACATCTCATCCATAGTGCTCTTTCCCGGCATGAAACCATACTGCTATTTACTAATTATCACCTGTCTTCTTAACCTAGCTTCCACTACTCTTTCCCACAATATACGCACAACTTTCCCTGCTCGGTCCCTCTGTCTAGCCAGTCGGTACAGGTTCTTTTCTCCCTCTTTAGTGTCCAACCTCTCATACAACCCATCATATGCATTTTCTTTAGCCACTCTTGTCTACTTTCTGCATTTCTCTGACTATTCCAATTCTTCGACAGCCTTTTCCTCTCTGTACTCTGCTGTACCTCCCCATTCCAGCACCAGGTTTCCTTATCCTCTTTCCTCCATCCAGGTATCACATCAAGCACTCTTCTAGCTGTCACCCTTACTATTTCTGCTGTAGTTGCCCAGCTATATGGTAACTCTTTACTGCCACCCAATGCCTGTCTTACTTCCTCCCTGACCTCAACCTTACAATCTTCCTTTTTCAGCTTCCTACATTTGATCATTGGCTCTGTCCTCACTCTATTCCTGTTCTTGATATCCATCATCATCCTACAGATCACCATCCTATGCAGCCTAACTATGCTTTCCCCTGCCACCACTTTGCTGTCTCCAATTGCTTTCAGATTGACCCTCCTGCATAGGATATAATTTAACTGTGTGCATCTTTCTCCACTCTTGTATGTCACCCTGTGTACTCTTTACCACAACCATGTCCAACCTTTTAGCAAAATCCACTACCATCTGACGTTCTGCATTCCTCTCCTTGACACCACACGTACACATCACCTCCTTATCTCCTCCTTTCCATTCACCAACCTGCCCATTGAAATCTGCCCCATCTCCCATGGGTACACTCTCCAACACTTCATCCAACTCAATCCAGAAATCTTTCCCATCTATTGCACACTTAACTTGCTGGGCATTTGCTTTAACAACTTTCATCATCACACCTTCAATTTTCCTCTTCATAATCATCACTCTGTCCAACACTCTTTTCAACTCCTAAACACTCTTGACATACTGTTCCTTAAGGATAACCCCTATTCCATTCCTCTTCGCATTCACACCATGGAAGAACAATTTGAACCTGCCTCCCCTTCCTTCTGGTCTCTTGCATGCACAATATTTAAACCTTTCGTATTTCCAATCAATCAACTAACTCTCTCCCCTTACCAGTCATACTGCTAACATTCAAAGTTCCTGCCCTCACTTCCACTCTTTTTACCTTCCTCTTCTCCCTCTGCCTCCAAACATGCCTTCTCCCTCTTGTTCTCCTTCTTTGGACAACAGTAGCCCAATTTCTGCCAGCACCCTGTTGGCTAACAGTACTGGTGGCGACCATTGTTTACCTGAGCCTTGACAGTTCTGGTATGGAAATCTGTATATTTGTCCATATGTAGATATGGCAAAATTTTACCCCAGTTGCCCTTCCTGAAGTAACCCTCCCCATTTATCTGGGCCTTGGACCGACATGAAGAAACAAACTGGTTTGTGCATCCCCTGTGGCTGGATGAAAGCACTTCAATGAAACGTTGCTGATTTATAGTCTGTCTTGAGGGAACAAACTCTTTATGGACAAGTCAGTCCCTTTGTTTTGGCTAAAAACAATGTGGATGCTGGTTTGCACCATATTTGGCAGATCTCACTTTTTGTTCCTGAAATTAAAATTGAGACTGAAGGGAAGAAGGATTTGCTAATGTGGTAGAAATCCAGGAATGAATGCAGGAGGCTCTACAGATGAATATGAATTAAAGGGAATTGTTTATAGTTTTATATTGAAGTTGGTTTTTTTAACAATTCCATGAATTTTTTGGAATATATTTATTTTGACAGAAATAGCATGGTGCCTTCATGTTTATCGATTCTGCCCCAAAGATCCATAGTCTTGAGGCTTGAATCCTGAAAAAAGCATATCTCCTCAGTGTGTATGTGGGATTTTTTTGTCTCACATCCCCTAAAATATTTATGCTAGGTTAACTTACAAATCTAACTTGGCCCCATGTTAGGGTGAATATGGGTACATGTATGCATGGGACCTTCAGTGGCTTGGAAGTTTCCTTGTGCCCAAAGCTATTGATATGCTTCAGCTCACCACAACCCTGAATTATATTAAACTGATTTAAGATTATGTTATTGAGGTCTAAGGAGCCAATTAAACTCTAGAACAAAATGTACTGTGATGAGGGAAGCTGTTGTTTTTGCTTTCAGGGGATGCTTTTGCTGCAAAGAAAACACTCTATCTCATAAACATGAATTGCAGCAATGCCGGTTCAGCTGTACCAATGAGCAAGTCTCATGTCTCATGGAAATAAAAGTTTTAATGTTTCTGTGTTTCAGATTCTAGTGGAGGGTTGTGTACCAAGCCCACTGCACAGCAGCAGCTCTAAGGGGAATGTCTTTGATATTAACTGAATCAGGTGAAACAGTAGCAGTGTGAACTTATTCCAGAAGATTTGTCAAGTTTTTTTTTTAAGCTTTTAAGTTGTTTTGGAAAACCGTGCATTTATTCCCACCAGTTTGTTTTGAAAATTCATTCTCATGTTATGTCACCAATGCAGATTTTAGAATGTGACAGTACACAATGAAAGTAAGCTGTAAGGTCCTTAAAGGTTAAGTTAGGAATTTTTAAAGTATTGAAGTACAACTAAGGCATACTGTATGTTCAAAAAGCTTTAAAATTACAGGATACATCAACTTCAAAGCAAGAAAGATGTCTGAATTCAGAGATCACAACAAAATTAAGTTAGAAGTAATTCATTTGTATGTCATATTTGTACTACTATTTTTCCTGAAGGATGGATATATATTCACTTCTTTCTTGGAGTGTCCAGTGTCAGTAGAATTTTCATGTAAACAACAGCAAATATAATGGAACCTATGGTGCCAATTGGAAGCCGTAGAGTAGAACATCACAAAGTAAAGCATGGGTCTGCAGTTTTTCAGCATGACACTGTATTTCAGTTAGAATGTTTACAAACTGCACACAACTGGGATTTAAAATTAAAATGCAACAATGGAGCAATGTAACAATGTCTCTGAAGCTACCAGCATCAAATATATTCTAAAATAAAAATAAACTGCCCATTTGGCCCTTACAGCTTTGATTTCCTTCTCCATTATACTTTCAGAAAATGCAAAAATATCTGTAAAACAACATGATTAATTATGGCTGGAAACTCACCTCTATCAGTATCACAAAGAACAGGTCCATATGAAAAAAAGAACTTCTACATGCACATCTAAGTTTTCCAACAGTATTAAGTCCCACTCTCTGCATCAAAGGCATTCATCCTCAGTAGGTATTTTGTGTATGCTTGCCAATTATCAGTTATCCTAAGGTTGGCTGTACTTTGAGGCGGGAAATAACATTGCATCGCTATGAAAGTATGATTGCAACTGCACCATTAACAAAATATACTAGAAGAAACTATAACCTAGGCATTGAAGGTTACTGCTTATTGAGAGAGCAAATACGAAGAAGAGGACATTTGGACAAGTGGTATATTTTGACAAAAGGATGAGAATATGTACTCAAATTGTCACTCAACACTCTGTAGCATTTTTAATTTTGTCTCACGTCCCATAGACTGCTATTGTAAACCCTTGTTGGTAAACACATTTGTTTTAATTTATAGATAATACTTTAATTAAGAGAACAAGTTTCTGTGGTAAATTAATGTATTTCATGATTATAAACAAATAATTTGACTTCAGAAAATACTGAACTGAAAATAATGAAAATGAGCAGCTGTTATAAATGAGGCACATTGTCTTACCAGAGCTTTTTATTCATATCAAATATATTTATCTGTCATCTAAGTCTCTGTATATTAACCCTAAAAGCAAAGTGATAAAATAATTAATTAACTGAATTAAATACCCTTCATTTGAAACAGAATGTTCAAGTTACTATTTGGAAAGTGTTCTTGTTTAGTCTTGAAGTGAAAGATGTCATATGATAACATTAAAATATGGAAACCAAAGAAGGGCTTGTGATTATGGACACATTTGTTAGATTCTGGCATGAATCTAACTTTAGGAGGGCTGTTATACTTGGCATGTGGTGAACAACAGATCTCAGATGTCCTGTCTAAGAAATATATTTGGCATACTTCACTTAAATCATGTATAACATGCAATAACTGGAAATCTTTACTGTATAACTTTGAATCAATAATTAAAATAAATATTGTTATAAAAAGGATTTACGCCATGAAGTTCATAGACTTTTCTTAAATATGCAACAGTCCCAGGTTAAGGAAATGTCTGTCATGACTGAGCTGTTTTTAGTCACTTTTTTAAATACAATTACAGTGGAACCTCGATTAACGAACTTAATCCGTTCCACGACTCTGTTCGCTAACCAAAACGTTCGCTAACCAAAGCAATTTTTCCCATTGAAATTACTGTAAATACAATTAATCTGTTCCAGCCTCAGAAATTTTGTAATTTTATTTTTTAAGGGTTTATCTGCGATGAAAAATATAGAATATATATATATATATATATATATATATATATATATATATATATGTCATTAGTACAAACAAATAAACTAAATTAAATAAAAGCACTGTATTTACCTTGTTTGTTGTAGTTGGTGGCATAGGTGGATGGCGGAGGAAGAGGAGGAGAAGGAAGTTACTGTTTTGAAGGGGAATCCGCCCCATAAAAACATCAGGTAACACTGATTCGGAGATTTTTTCAAGTCACGATTCCTTTTCTTTGGGCACAAGAAAGCGATCTAATGAGTTTGTCTTTTGCTTTGCTGCAGAATTTTTCTAAAATGCAAGATCGCATTGTCATTCATTATGTTAATTGCCCAATTGTTCACAAATTATTGCTTCGCTAACACTACCACCAGCCAGCTGTTTTTCATTTATCCAAATTAAAAGCAGTTTTTACACTTCATCTAGCACTTTAGACCTTTGTTTCGTTAACACAGTCACTCCTTTAGCGACTGCAGCCACCTTGTAGGGACCGTCGATTTCGCCATATTGTATCCCTTTGCCATGTTGGAAACACGAAAACCATTCTCGTGTTTTATTATAATTTCTTTCTTTACTGCTACACTAACATATTTCCTACTGCCACTATCACTAACACTTTTCTCTTTACTCATAAAAAGTAAATATGTAAATAAAAAATAACACAAAAACTGAAAAAATAACAAAAAAGTAATGTTAATGAACAAAACAGTCAGAAAAGCAATGTTTACAGCAAGCAAGCCAAAGCACAAATGAGCTCGAACGCATAAAAACCAGTTTGTGCTTGCGTTCGTTATCCAAATTTCGGTCATTAACCAAGACAAAAATTGTTCAAAATAAAAGTACATTAACCAATTTGTTCATTAAGTAGGGCGTTTGTTATTCAAGGTTCCACTGTACATATTTTTCTCAATGTCATTTTTGACAGTTTCCTGCATTAATGAATATACAGATTCACAATATGCATTTTATTTAGTTATAAATTATTGCTAAGTCATTACAAAAGTTATATATATTTACTCTAGGAATTGTTCTCCATTGTTTCATGTTCACATTCTTGCGATGTGTTGCATGGTTGTTGACAGCATGTCCACGAGAGTTCCATCAGTTGATCCTATTAGTTTGTAAAGCAGTGTCAATTGTCATTCAAGTATTGAATTTTACTAACCATTTTTCTAGTAATAATTTAACAAGAGTACTTTCTGGCTACAATTTTGGTTTTCACTCTTATTTATACAAAAGACAGGACTTTCTGTGGTTGCTGACGGGAGCACATTCTTGTCCTGGTTTCTTTCTTCTGACCCATTATTAAATGCCCTTGTGGTTTGCCTCTCATCCATTTTGTCAGTAAAATTATTGTACATTGTTGAAAATAACTACAAAGGCAACTTATTATTATGCTGTTGTAGTACCAAATGGGTTTCCCATTTATTTATTGGCCAAGAGAGCTGATTAGATTGTTGAAGTCACCTACCTGTATCCACTGCCCACTTGGCCATTTTTCTAATTTGGATAATCTTACTCCAACATTGTTATAATTTCAAAGCTCGAGACACTCAATAAAGATATCAAAAGTACGCTAGGCTTCAAAGACAGCCTAGAAATATAAATCAGCCTGGTCTCAAATTAAACAAGCAGAATTTCAGTGTGCACAGAACCAAAAGAGGGGACAAAGAGAAAAAAACACCTTCAATTGAAGTGAGGAAAAATCTCTGGATCAAGGAAACAAATAAAGTACCTGTAATGAATAGTCAATAAAATAAAATGAAATGAAATAAAATGATTTCAAAACAAACCAAGAACTCAAAAAAGGCAATATTTAAAAAAAAATAAAAGCAAAAAATCAGTAACAAATATGGTTTAAAAAAGGCAATTAAATAGTAACAAAAGCAAGTCTGCAATAACCAAGTGTGTAAACCAGGGCAAAAGTCTTTGGTCGAAAAAAACAACATTAAAATGAACAAAAGTCTACTGAAGTAACAATACTGTAGCACAAAGCAGAGCCAAACAACAAGAACCTGGAAACATACCAGAGGTTTCAGCAGAAAGCTGATGCCAACAGATAATATTTATCCATCTTACTAGGTCACATATAAAGAAAAGGATACGGGTAAAAGTAATACAAATACATTAAGAGAGAATAAAGATGAGAGCATGAGACAATTATAAAATCTACAAAAAAAACATGTACACTCCTAATAAAAGTCTGTTTTCTTCCATTGTCTTTATAGCAGAGTCTCTACCACTACTCCATCCCGAGTCATCACCCTCATATTGGATTTTGAGATGGCCTTTCTAGCTACACCATTGATTGGAGTAAAGCTGATATTTCAGTTCTGTCTCTTTCTGGAGTCTGGCATCATTGCAGTGAAGAGAGGAGACAAAGGCATCATGCTTCCTGTGCTACGGCTACTTTAAACCCTTCCTCATAACAGCAGAGGTATGATCATATTCTTGAAAACATCTAGGGTTTGAGAACATTAAAGTAGCCCTAAAACATTATTAAATGTATCTCCTTGCTATTTGTACTGTACTACATTCAGCTTGCTGTATTCTTACATAGTGCTTTTCACCAAGGACATGCTCATGTTGTTGAGGCAGCTTTACAAAAACAAAACAATATTATTTAAATACATAGCCGTTCAGTATATGCATATCACATATAAGCCCATCTATCTATTAAAGTGTAAATTTTATTTTAATTGCTCTCAGATGAAAAAAGATATTTCAGACAGATTATTATTGTGTGGTGTTTTTATGTTTATATTTATTTCTCTGTTGCATGTCAAATTTGTATTTTAATTAAATTTTACTGTATTTTAATCTAGTCAGTTTACTTGAGCCCATATATTCCTTATGAGAATAAATTGAATTGAATAAGACTAGCAGACAATGTGACAAAGGAAAAAAGGAAACAATGGACTTAAAATAAATAATCTATATGGGTGACAAGTTCTTTGTAATAAGCAAAGTCAAAGTCTGGCTGACCTACATCAAATGACTTTGTGTTTTGTTTTATTTTGTTTGTTCTGATTCTCATGACAGAATCCACACTTGCACTATATTAAAAAGATGGACTGTTTCTGGGCTTTCCACAACAGAAATCACAGATTCTCAAAATTTCACCTCTGATGTGTCATTCTAGGGCCATGAATAACAGCTTGGATATAGCACAAGTAGCACCGATTGTCACAGCAGTGTACCTATAAGGAAAAAGAAACTAACAACATCTGATATGGACTGGCATAGACATTTTGCAGCATCCTGAGTCTAACTATTAATCTCCCAATAAGAGTATATAAAGTAATGAGTCAGTAGGTTGATTTTAAACACTGAGGCTGGTAGAAATTTGCAACAGGCAAATACTTCTTTTTAATTAATTTTATTGTAATCATTCCATACAAATCAATCAATTTTTACAAAAAGTAGGATTGAACATGACCAATGGGGTAAAGCTTAAGGCTTGTAAACATACCTAAATTGACGAGTTTGATAAGTAATAGAGATGAATGGAGAAAAAAAAGAAATGCGGAAATAATTACTTCCTCAGTGCTTTAAAAGCTTATTCTAAAATATTATTGATTAGATCCTGCCATGTTTTGAAAAAAATCTGTACAGATCCTCTAACTGAGTATTTGATTTTTTCCAATTTCAGATAGTATAAAACATCGGTTTCCCACTGACTTAAAAGAGGAGAGTTAGGATTCTTCCAGTTTAACAAGATAAGTGTGCGTGCCAAAAGTGTAGTGAATGCAATCACAGTTTGTTTGTCCTTCTCCACTTTAAACCCATCTGGAAGAACCCCAAACACAGCTGTTAATGGGTTAGGAGGGATTGTGACACCAAGGCTGTCTGAAAGGTAATTAAAAATTTTGGTCCAGAATGATGTTAATTTGGTGCAGGACCAAAACATGTAACCCAGTGAGGCTGGGACTTGGTTGCAGCGTTCGCAGGTTGGATCCTGCCCTGGAAACATTTTGGAGAGTTTTAGGTGAGACAGATGTGCTCGATATATAATTTTGAATTGAATAATTGTGTGTTTTGCGCATATGGAGCTCGAGTGAATTCTCTGCATTGTTATTTTCCACTCCTTTTCTGATATATTTATTAAGAGATCTTTTTCCCAGTGTCCTCTTGGAACTTTGAAAGGGAGAGACTGTAAAATAATTTTATATATTGCAGAGATGGTGTCTGAGTCCTTGAAATTGAGCAATATTTTTTCCAGCATGGATGAGGGGTCCTTTCATCGGATTGGCTGGCCCAGCACTGTTTCAGCCATGGAATGGCCAAATGGGGGAGGCAGCTTGATGGATGAGGTCTCTAGGACTCTAAAAATATCCAAATCTTATTATGTGATATCATCTACTGTTAAATTCTGCTCCGTACTTCTAAAATTTTTATTTTTATACTGTATTAAGGATTTGTTCTGTTCTGTGTATTGTATTGTATTGTATTGACCCCCTTCTTTTGACACCCACGGCTATACAAAAATAAACTGTATTGTATTGTATGACGGTGCAAGATGAGGAAAATCAGATAAAAGCTTCTCCATCTTAAAATGCTTTCTACATTGGTTCCATATTCTGAGTGAGTGAAGCACAATTGGGTTATCAGTATATTGCCGATAACTTGCATTTATTGGGGCACAGAGCAGGGAATATAAAGAAGTACTGCAGGATTTTACTTCTATTGCGGACCAGGCCTGTGTATGTTCATCTATTTGTGTCCAGGTTTTATAGCTTGTATGTTTGCTGCCCAGTAATAAAACTGAAAGTTAGGTATAGCCACTCCACCTTCTGCCTTAGGTCTTTGTAGGGTCGCTCTTTGGATACATGGATGTTTTGAGTTCCAAATAAATGAGGTTATTGTTGAATCTAATTGCTTAAAAAACGATTTATTGATGTATATTGGAATGTTTTGAAATAAAAAAAGTAGCTTAGGAGGAATATTCATTTTAACAATGTTAATTCTTCTAGCTAGAGTGAGATGAAGGCAAAAACTTCTAAAGTTTTTGGTCACTTTGCAGTCTACTTTGAAATTTAAGTTTGCCTGTATTTTGTGATCATAATGTATCAAAGTGTTTAATTAATTAAATAAAAGGGTCTGAAACAGTTGACAGCTTTATATGCTGATTGATGACAGCTAGGAAATGAGTTTAAATTAGATTAGATTAGATTAGATTAGATACATTTTTTAATCCCAATGGGAAATTCAAATTCATACAGCAGCAGAAACATAAAAAACAAGAACACAGACTCACAAGACAGATAAAACATCCAACCAATCAATCGTTAAATAAATAATAAGTAAATAAAAAAATGAAGTTAACAAGTACATCTTAGCTCACTGTGGTGGAATGAGCCTGTGGTTAAAAGTACTTTAAGTGAGCACTTCCTGGAGGGGATGGAGGGGATTTTTCATGATGGCTTCCAATTTTGCCATGATCCTCCTTTCCACAACAGCTTCCAGTGTGTCCAGTGTTTGCCCTGTAATGGAGCAGGCTTTCGTGATGAATTTGTACAAGCATTGTGCTTCTTTCCTGCTCAGGTTGTTTCCCCAGGAGACTGCAGTGCAGAACAACACACTGACTGCTATGGACTGGTAGCTTGCTGCATACATCGAAAGACCTGATTGTCCTTAGCAAGTACAGTCTGCTCTGGCCCCTCTTGTACAGTACCACAGTATTGTCAAATCAGTCCAGTTTGTTGTTTATATGAACTTCCAGGTACTTGTAGCTCTGCACCACTTCCATGCCCTCCCTTAAATGGTAACAGGTATCAGAGGCTTCATGGCAAGAAGACCACCACCAATTCTTTTGTCTTGCTGAAGTTGATTTGAACGTTGATGTCCCTGCACCCCAATGCGCAGTCCTCCACAACATTCCTGTACTCTGACTCATCCCCTTTATTAATACAGCCTATGATGGATAAGACATCTGAAAATTTCTGCAGATGGCAAGCATTGGTAGTGTGCTTGAAGTCTGTAGAGGGTAAACAAGAAGGGAGACAATACAGTTCTCTGAGGTGCTCCACCATTTCTGACACAAAATCCTTTAGTCTCACAAACTGCTGTCTGTTGGTCACGTATTTCATGATCCAGGAGATTGTGGGAGCATCAAGATTCAAGGTCTTGTGCTTTTTCCCCATCAATGAGGCAGAATGGTGTTCAAAGCACTGTAAAATTCAAAGTAATTTATCCCGACTGGGAGTGGGAGTAGGCTATGTCACTGATAGGAAAACTGCAAAGTATTGAGATGATCTGAAACTAGGGGTTGTAGGTGTTTTAGGACCAGCATCTTTACGGTCTTTATGAAGTAAGAACAACTGATCTGAAGTTCTTGGGATCACTGGAATGCCCTTTCTTTGGCACTGGGACCACAAAGGATGTCAACAATTGGGGAACCTTGTGCAAATTCAGGGAAAGGGACAACAAGGGCTAAAGGATCCCACAATGCGGGCACTCACGTGTTTTCAACTGATTCCATCCACTCATGAGGCCTTGTTTATGAAGAGGTTTCCCAGCTCTCTCCTCACTTCATCAGCAGAGACACGCAATCCAGGGAGTGAAGGGGAGCTGGAGACTACAGGTGTGATGTCATTGTAGGTCATGCCGGGCAGAGGGCAGTTCTGATTCCAGGACTAACAGTGTTGGGAAAAGGTTGGATTGACAAGAATAAGTCAAACCTGTTGAAGAACTGATTCAATTCATTAGCTATGTTCTTGTTCCCTTCCTCTGCATGTTTTACAGCCAGCTTGTAGCCAGTGATTGCCCTCATTCTGTTCCACACGTCTTATATAATAATAATATGTTTTATTTATGTAGTGCCTTTCGTACGCCCAAGGATACTTTAGAATTCAATAAACACTTTAAAAAAACAAAGAAATCACATACAAGAAACTGAATAACACTCATTGAAATGGTGTGTTTTTAACAAGAACTTGAAGTTAATAATAGATTTTTCCTCGTGAAGGCTGAGAGGAAGAGCATTCCAAATTTTAGGGGCTATCACACTGAAAGCTCTGCCACCCATAGTTACTAACCTGTATTTAGGTACAGTGAGTAAGTTAGCATCTGATGATCTTAATGCATGAGCAAGAGTGTAAGGAAGCAGCAGCTCAGACAGATAATGAAGAGGGGGAAAACCATGAAGGGCTTTAAAGGTGAGAAGAATAATTTTATATTTGATTCTTGAAGAATCTGGTAACCAATGCAAATCATAGAGGACAGGAGTGATGTGAGCAGATATTTTAGTATGTGTAAGTAAACGAGCAGCAGAATTTTGAACATACTGTAATCTATTGATATACTTAGTCAGTAGACCATAAAATAATACATTGCAATAGTCCAGATGGGTACTGATGAAGCATGAATGAGTGTTTCAGTATCCTTCACACTGAGCAAAAAAAATCAGATGAGTAACGTTACGGAGATGAAAAAAGTTGTCTGTACTATTGAGCTAATGTGTGGTTGAAAAGTAAGAAGCTGATCAAAGATGACACCCAAATTACTGACTGATGCTGAGGGTTCAGCCAGGATCCCATTGACGTCAATTTTTAGCCCACGAAGGGTAGAGAGGACAGATTTGGTACCAACTAATAAGATTTCTGTTTTTATCAGGATTGAATTGTAAAGAATTATCTGTCATCCAATCTATTGTTCATGTTGTTTTGATGTTACTTGTACTCAAGTTTGTCTCTGTAGTGTGCTTTCTCATCACAAAGTTGTTGCTGTGATCAGGCTAAAGGTGGCAAAGCAACAGTGTTATATTCCCCTTAATATTAGCATATTACAACTCCAGAGTCATATTTCCTCTTGTTGTACAGTCCATAAACTTGTAAAAATTGGTGAGTGTGGAGGAAAGTGAAGCATGGTTAAAGTCCCTGTGATGAAAGCACTGGGATGGTCAGTAGAGAGTTTGCGTCTTACAGAGTTTACTGAGTCTGTTGCGATTGCCTCTACTTGTCTGCTGAGAATTGGATGTAAACTGCCATCGCATGTAAAAACTCTCTTTGCATATAATAAGGTCGTAAGCCTTCCGCATGCAGCTCAATGTTCAAGTCACATACCTGTGCTTTAATTGTAATGTATTCAGTGTTGCACCATTTTTCATTCACAAAATGACAAGTCCACCTCCTTTCTTTTTGCTGCTTTCCCTCCTGCTTCTGTCTGCCAACATGATTTTAAATCCATCCAGTGCAAATACAGAGTCCTATGGCAAGCCAAATTAACATTTAGAGATATCTCAAAATGAATTTTGGATATCTTAAAATGTAATTTACTTTTTATGATATCTGAAACTTGCTTTGAGATATCTTAAAATAATTTCCTTTACATTTTAAGATATCTGCAATACATGTTGAGATATCTCAAATGCATTTCAAGATATCTCAAATACAGTTTCAGATATCTCAAAATAATTGTTTCTGCATTTCAAGATATCTCAAAATCATTTCCTGTAAAATTGCCTATTATTTCAATGGGACTTCTTGTTTATTATAAGATATCTTAAAATGTATTTGAGATATCTGAAAATGGACAGGTAGCTGTTTTGAGATATCTGGAAATGTATTTGAGATATCTTAAATTGTATTGTAGATATCTGAAAATGCTATTGAGATATCTTGAAATAATTGAGTGTCCTTTTAAAGATATCTTAAAATGCATTTTAGATATCTTGAAATACAATTTGAGATATCTTGAAATACATTGTTAGATATCTGAAATGGAGCAGAGACCCATTTTAAGATATCACGAAATTCATTTTAGATATCTAAAAATGTATTTCAGATATCTGAAAAAAAATTAATTTCAAGATATCTTAAATGCTTTTTAAGATATCTAAATTATATTTCGAGATATCTCAAAATAACTTCCTTCTCATTTTAAGATATCCCAAATTCATTTTGAGATATCTGAAATGCATTTTCAGATATCTTAAAATGACTTTCTGTGCATTTCAAGATATCTCAAATACATTTCAAGATATCTTAAAATAACTTCCTGCACATTTCAAGATATCTCAATAGCATTTCAAGATATCTTAAAATAACTTCCTGCACATTTCAAGATATCTCAAATACATTTCAAGATATCTTAAAATAACTTCCTGCACATTTCAAGATATCTCAAATACATTTCAAGATATCTTAAAATAGGCAGGAAGTTCCATTGAAAGTATAAGAAATTTTACAGGAAGTGATTTTGAGATATCTCTAAGGTTATTTAAGATATCTCGAAATGCGCAGGAAGTTATTTTAAGATATCTGAAAATGTATTTGAGATATCTTTAAATACGCATGAAGTTATTTTAAGATATCTGAAAATGTATTTCAGATATCTGAAAATGCCTGCAGATGTATTTTAAGATATCTTGAAATGTATTTGAGATATCTCAAAATGCACATTAACATATTTCAAGATATCTCGAATTGCATTTAAGATATCTTGAAATGCATTTCAGATATCTCAAAATGTACAGCATATCATTTCAAGATATCTTGAAATCTATTTGAGATATCATAAAATGGTTTTTAGATATCTTAAAATAGATGCATTTTTAGATATCTGCAATTCAATTTAAGATATCTAAAATGCATTTCCAGATATCTTAAAATTCATTTTGAGATATCTCTAAATGTTAATTTGGCTTGCCATAGAGTCCAGTGTTTTAGCCCTAAGCCAAATCTCAATGAAACACGAGACTGCTGAGTTTGCTTTCCCTTTGGTTCCTGATCAGCGTTGACAGCTCATCCATTTTATTCACCAGTTGTCTTACATTTCTATTGACATTCAAAAACAGATAAAGTCTACTTCTGTTATTGCAAAGTTTCTATCAGTAACAAAAAATAGCTTAGTGGAACCACTCTTTCTAGCAAAGGAAATATTACATGACAAGTATTATTTTATTTTCAGCATTTGATATGATATTATTCACCTTAATAAAAGGATAAGAATTGGTATGTGTCTGTCTGTGTGCCCATCCAGTTGCTGTATCTCTGTCATTCCAAAATATGGCACATCACAAGCATTTTTAGTAATAAAATGCATTGCATTTGCAACTCCAAAAGATGGTGCATCACAGACATTAACAATGCTTTTACAAATTCCATACCAAATAGCATATAACAGAGACATATTCCTTGCATGTTGCACTGCAAACAGTAACACTGAGGTCTGAGTTAGATTTCAAGCTGTCTTAGATGGGTAGCACAGCTAGTATATATTATGTTTCATCTTTTATCTGTTGCAGCTACTCATTGATGTTATGATATATGTCTTTCAAAACTTTAAAGGTAGGTCTCAGCTTTCTAAAATCAGGCCTGCATTCTAATCTATTTACTATGTTTTAAAAACTTTGAGCAAATGTCTAAATTATGGATGGGTGAATAAATGCTAATATAGTATTACACTACACATGAAACACTGTAAGCTAATGCCCTATATCTGCTGCGTAAGCCATCATGAGTGACCCAGTTAGCAGATCCTTACTGAAAACCTTCTCTTTAAAAAATCCTTCCTTTGGATTAATGCATGCTGATACTCTATTGATACTAGTGCATTATATTTGAAATTGATGCACAAGTTTCCTTATTCTAATGTACTCTACTCTAGTTGTGCAGGAGCCAAAATTATAAAAGCCTCTTCAGCAGCTGTCTGGACTTTGAAGTATGCTTTGGGTTAATGCCAATATCATTTAAGCAATTAATTATCAACTTCTGCAGGAAAAACAAATATTTTTTTACAGAACAAATGTAATTTTGTCATTTTTGATCTACTGTAATGCAAGGTTTTACTGAGCATACCCTCTTTAATTGTCATTTTGTGGATCAAAAATGAGGATAGTGATCTCTAGTTCTGTAGTATATTATTAGAAGGACAATGATGTTTTAAATTTGGCAAAAAAAAATGAAATGTATTAGGCTCTTAACTGTATTAGTTACTTTTTCATTTATAGCACTATTGCAAGATTTTCTACATAGGAAGTTACATATAATTGCAAAGCAGGCAATAATGTGGTTTTTTAGTAGTGTGCCTATGGAAATGTTTATGTAGGGCATCAAATGTGTTCATAGTCAAGTGCGGATCTCCTGACCCTTTAAATGAAAGCACTCAATGCATCCTTCTATGTCTATACAAATATGATAGGGAGGTTTAAATGTACCCACAATGCATGGAAGTATTCAAAACTAAACTTCTCCATTTAATTTATTTACATTCCCCAGTGTTTAGCCCACTGAAATATTCTGGCATTGGATAATACATTCTCTAGACTTATGAACTTTTTAAAGACAAATGACTTTTATAAACATGCATCAAGATGAATTGCTCACTTCAGAAAATGTCAAAAGAAACAAAATCAGCACTCATATTTCCCAAATCAATCCGCACCACTAAACTGTTAACCAGATATCATTACTGATTATATCCTGATTGTGCTTTCTGTTTTCAAACTCATTACCTACTCCTGACCTACCAAACAGTAATAAGAGAATGTAATGATTTCACTTGTCAACTATAAGACAAAGAGCTTTGGAAAGCAATCACAACCAATGTATGGAAATCAAAAATAATGATTTGAATATTCCATAAGATCAAATTAAATAACTTTTTATCTGTAGTAGGCAGAAGAGTACACATGTCATATTTATTCATTGGCCCTCCTCACTCATTTCCAGCTTTGTGACGGAACCCTGGTGTTTTCAGACAATGTCATGGAAAAGGCTCTGTTTTTAACAAATTTAATTTACATTCCTCTCTGCTTCTGACACAATTATAACCCAAACCTTATTTGTCTTTCTCAACCAATATAGCAGGTCTCTGATTTTGGGAGCAACCCTCAACAGTATAAATACAAGTCTTGCCAAAGACAGGGCACATAAAAGACCTGGCTGAGAGAGAAGCATAAAGAACTTCAATAGAGATAGTGGCTAGCACAACTTTAATCTGAAGGTGCATCACTGTATCATAGCTACAGTATATCACTTTTAAATGCCCATTTAGTCAATTTCACAATTTGGCACCATTTCACTCAGGGAGCCACAGCCTATTCTGGCAAAAATAAACCCTAATCTTCAAGCGGCTTTATCAGTAAGCTAAATCTGAGGCTTGCAAGAATAGCAAGCTAAAGTAAATTCTGAATAGGAAAAATGTGTGCCTGTGTGCTTATTATTAAGTATATCCATGCATTTTACAAATCCTTGCCCAGCACATTGTAGCAGAAGCCAGAATCTATTTCAGTATTATATGGGGAAAAAGAGGACAAACAAATTGATTTGATTCATCCATCCATCCATCCATCTATCTTCTTCCGCTTATCCGAGGTTGGGTCGCGGGGGCAGCAGCTTGAGCAGAGAGGCCCAGACTTCCCTCTCCTCGGCCACTTCTTCTGGTTCTTCTGGGGGAATCCCGAGGTGTTCCCAGGCCAGCCGGGAAACATAGTCCCTCCAGCATGTCCTGGGTCTTCCCCGGGGCCTCCTCCCGGTTGGACGTTCCAGGGAGGCGTCCAGGAGGCATCCTGATTAGATGTGGAGGAGCAGCAGCTCTACTCTGAGCCCCTGCCAGATGACTGAGCTTCTCACCTTATCTTTACGGGAAAGCCCAGACACCCTGCGGAGGAAACTCATTTCAGCCGCTTGTATTCGCGCTCTCGTTCTTTCGGTCACTACCCATAACTCATGACCATAGGTGAGGGTAGGAACATAGTTCGACTGGTAAATTTAGAGCTTTGCCTTACGGCTCAGCTCTTTTTTCACCATGACAGACCAATGCAGAGCCCACATCACTGCGGATGTCCGCAAAATGTCGATTTCACGCTACATTCTTCCCTCACTCGTGAACAAGACCCTGAGATACTTGAACTCCTCCACTTGGGGCAGGATCTCGCCTCCAACCCTGTGCAGGCACTCCACCCTTTTCCGACTGAGGACCATGGTCTCGGATTTGGAGGTGCTGATTCCCATCCCAGCCGCTTCACACTCAGCTGAGAACCGATTCAGAGAGAGCTGAAGATCACGGCCTGATGAAGTAAACAGGACAACATCATCTGCAAAAGCAGTGACCCAATCCTGAGTCCACCAAACCGGACCCCCTCAACACCCTGGCTGCGCCTAGAAATTCTGTCCATAAAAGTTATGAACAGAATCGATGACAAAGAGCAGCCCTGGCGGAGTCCAACTCTCACTGGAAACGGGTTCATCTTACTGCAATGCGGACCAAGCTCTGACACCGGTTGTACAGGGACCGAACAGCCCTTATTAGGGCTGATTTGATTTATTTCATATGGAAAAAAAAATAAATAAATAATATATATATATATATATATATATATATATATATATATATA
>JANRMT010062854.1:29197189-29252824 GCA_026402145.1 Polypterus bichir lapradei | reverse complement strand
ATATATATATATATATATATATATATATATATATATATATACAGGTATATATATATAAATTGTACACATACATACACACACCTACACACATTTATATACTCTATTGTGGCCTGTAAGGGTCATATCAAAACTCCAAACCACATCTACAACTATAAACATACATTCTGGGTTAATATTCAGTGCTTCTATTTACAATAATGTGTACTTTTTACAGGCTTTCTTCCCTCAGTATCATAGCAGCTCCCATGCAACATAGTATAGCCCGAGAAAACCATCAGTCACTCCCTTTGCTCCTTTCATTTTCCTCCACTTCTCCTGGTTGAGTGTTGTCCATATTCTTTCCTGACTCCAACTCTCTGGGCCAAGTGGAGAGTTCTTTCTTAACATCCATCCCAGGAGTACTTCCAGTGCTCAATCCATTGCTTCCAGGTCAGGCAGGCCCACCCAGGTCCTTGTGCAGTCAATATCTAGCAGTTCCCCCTGGCAGCCCCCAAAGAACTCAATAGGCAAGCCCCATGGAACAACCACTCCTATGCTTTCCTGTGAGCATCCATACTGGGACTTGGAAGATGGGATGCTGCCACCTAGTGTATGGAGGAGTGCTTTGCCCATAGCAAGCAGTCATCCACTCTCTTGTCTTTCCCATCTCCCAAGTCCATCCATGACACTCCTCCTGCCCCAGTATAGCCTGATGAATAAGATATTGAAAAGCCTTTGTGGTGGGGTCGAAAAGGACTCTCTTTGTTCACCTGACTCAATGAGTACCTGAATATATAAACAAGCTCCAAATGAGCAAAGGGAAAACCACTGGGGTAAAAGCAATCACAAAAGTTAAAAACAAAAGAAAGAAAATACCAGAAAAAGTAAAGATTGTTCAATGACAAATTTTCACAATGGCAGCCTTTGGGTACTGCTAGTACTTTATTATTGAGTGAATACTGAAATTGTACACTGGTACTATTGAATAAATATACTCTAAATTAATTATATGGATGGCTTCAAGTTCATAAATGTATATCTTAGGTAGATAAATTGCAACATACTCTGATACACAATTGTGTTATGTCTGGGTCAGTGGCGATCGCACAGTTATTAAATAAATAAACAAATAAATAAAGTGCTTCAGCATTGAAGTAGGGGACAGTTGTGTGCTTGGCAGCATGGTGGAGCACCTTTGGAAGTTGTGGCAATTGGCCAGTCGTGCATTCAGTTCCAGACACATGCATTTCGGTAGACTGCATCACTTGTCTCCGGAGGCTATAATCAGCACCAGCTCACCTACATCTCTACCAGTATAAAAAGGGGATCCTGAACAAAAGATGAAAGAGCAAGATGGAGGTGAAAAAGAAAACCAAAAGTAAAAGTAATGGAAGGACTGGGAGAAGAGCCAGTATGATGTAGAGTGGAGGAAGGTACTCGAGAAAGTGAGCTCCTGGAGAGGATTGTGTGGCTGGGGCTCAAGAGGGGTCTAAAGGTAGCTACTGCTAAGCGATTGAGGAGCAGGAGCAACCAACTGCTCCAAGAGGGCTTCCATGTAAGGCCGAAGAGTGGCAGTGGGATACAAGGAGCAAGGCTTAGCACAGCACCTTGTGGATGCCAAAGGACTAGCAGTGAGGACCCAACCTTAAGTTAAATGGGTTGACTGTGTCTAATGCTCAGATATACTGTACAGGTGAGCTGAAGGGATGTTATTTGTAGAAAGAAGAAATGTGGCATGGAACTGTTCTTAGAAAGGAATAATTCTGACAGAAAGATTTTAACTTGGATTACTTAAGGATTATTTATTGATCACAATTTAACCACTATGAACACTGTTTTTATAGATTATTTATTTATTTATCTGAAAAGCACTGCATTCATTTCCATTTTGTGGTTTTGAGCCCATATTTGACTTTTTGTTTTGTTATAAAAGCACTTTGCGTTTACTTATGTTTAAACCACCTCATGTTGGTTATGTGTCCTCAATTGCTCAGTTCCTCCTTGGTTATGAGAATCGACAGTTCTGGGTGTGAGAGCTGTTAAAGACTGTGGAGCCAATCTAGACCTTCACAGCATTATGCTAAAAATGTTTATTTGTATATATATTTTTATATTTTATTTATATCTATTCTTCAATATTTGCAGTGCTGTTAGTATTGAAACATTTTTTGAGGCTTCTTCCATGCTATATTCCTTCAAACTACTGGAGAATATTTTTTGTGGATGTTCTCCAATTCTTATATTATATATTCCACAATATGAATATGACCTATGCTTGCTGGAATAGGCTTCGGCTTCCCTGCGGACCTGCTCAGGATGAGGTGGGCTTAGAAAAAGACTGGATGGATGGATATTTCTGGATTACTTCTTTTAGGTTGAGGATTTGTCTTGGCACAACATTTTTTCTCTTTTGAACATTTACTGTATCTATTTTTGTTCAAAAACTCTCAATTTATAAAGATTTATTGTTTCCCTTTGTTCACAATTCGGGAATTTTGAGGCATTTGTAATACAGTATTTTGAACTTTACAGGCAAATTCCCCATTTTTGAGCTTGGGAAGGCCAAAGTCTGAAGGTAGTAGTTAGAAGACTTGCCTCATTGGACGTGAGCCTCATCTGGGCTGTCCAGTGAAGGTCCTGGCCTGCTTTTGAGGCTTTATTTTGGAGACTTAACACCCTTTCATCATGTCTGGAATTACAATTTGTAACAGCAAAACAAACACCATGAAAATGTTTCCAGCTGGATGTGGACAAATTTTGATGATTTTAAACTTAAGCAAATGAATTTATATATTGTAATGAGACACAAGCACACTTCAGAAAGAGTTGGGGCACAGTGATGTTAACTGTGCTTTTTGATGGTACAAAAAGCAACTGGTAAATTGATTAATAAGGACAGTCATTTTGTTCAGAAGGGAGCCTCCTTCAGACTACTTTCAAAATGGTTTTGATGCTGGTTATAACAGTATGTCTACAAACTGAAAGGGGTGTGTTTAGAAGGGCAGAAACCAGAAGCGATGTCAGAGATGGAAGAGCCATCAGTCATCCTTTCTGCAGAGGGAGGAAGAGAAAAGGCATTAGGCAACATCCCCACCATGTGGTTCAGAATATAATAACTATTAAATGTGCCTTGAGGTTGTCTTTCAGATACACATGTGTGACAATATAAAGCTTTTGGCTTTTTGCTTATTCTGCCTCCTACATGCAACGAAGATTACAACTAATCTTAGCAGCCTACTTCTCACTTCGTCTGCAAATAAAAGACTGAAAAATCTGGGAAGAATTTAGACTCCATAATTGTTAAAGTTAAAAAAGAGCCTAATTAAAATTTGGTATTATTGAATGAAATAAGTGAAGGATTACAAATAAAATTGAAGTATCGGAATTGTACACCAATGCAGAGTAGTGAGTTTTCTTTATAAAGTGTCATTTGTGAAAGGAAGAATCGAGGTTTCAAGGTAAGTTCCTTGTTTGACTAGTACTACTTACTAATCCAGTTACTGGTGACAGGTGACTTGTATGCTGGTCAGACATGTACGTAAGAATTTAATTGTATTCTGTACAAAGTAAATTGAACTAAAAATTGATGTGAGTGACTTTACAGTTACTAGCATAGAAGAAAAAAATCTTTATATAAAGACCTGATGTCTTGTCGATATCCTGATTTGTTTTCATTGTTTCCTAGAAGCTCTGAATAGACAGAATGGATGATAACATCTGATCTCTCTGCCATGGTGACTACTTAAAATTAATCAATAAGGCTCTAATTGGTGCTTGGAATTAATTTATTTTGTTCCAACTGAGCTTTGTTTATCCCCTGACTTTAGAACTGCTTTTTACAAATTGTTCCTTGTTATTATTTTTGTTCATTATGAATGTATATTCATAAAAAAGATTTGCTGATTTCACTGTTCTGTCTGACATAAAGCTCAGGAGAATCTAATGGAAAATTACTGTTTCTCCTGTCTAGCTGGTCACTTTGTCTGATTATCTGCTTTGGCGAAACACACTGTTTACAAAAGATTGTTTTTCATTTTGTTCTTCCCCATTGTGCATAATGAATGCCCTACAAAGAAACATTGCAGATGTTCTTGTATTCATTAAGCAAAAGGGAATAACTAAAAGTATTTTGTTTCTCATTGCACACATATGTAAATTACTTAAACCTTATAGCACTTCTTCACACATTATAAATTATGCATTTGCCATGACACAGTAGCATTTGGTGGAGCAAAGGTGACTCCCTGTGCATCGAGATCTGAAGACTTGGATGAATCCTCCTTCTCTTCTGTTTCTGTGAAGTACATTGGCAGTCAGGAATTATTCTTGTTCTAGAAAGAGATTGCAATTACCTTGTTTATGTGGTTTGTTCTTTCTCAACAAAAAAGATAATTAAGCATTAAGCCAAGTTTATGCTGGCTGACTCATTTCATAAATATACACATCATTCCATCAACCATCAACCTGAGAGCATATATTTGGATTGAGGGTATCTTTGAAAGGATGAACATAAAAATGTTATGTGGCAGACATCCACCCAAGAACTTGACATCAAACTTTTGCATTATGAGCTGGCAATGTTATTTGCTTCTCAGTTTGTCTGATAAAATTTGCTAGAGGGGCAATGTGACAATAGGATTGATACTCACATTCACCACTACTGAAGAAATTAACACATAGCAGGTCAACATATATTTCACAAAAAATTAATTTGTGAGTTTACATATTTTTTATATGACTGTTTTATTGTGGTGATCCTAGACCTCCCTTTGACACTTTTTATTAAATGGGCCTGAACAGAATGCCCCACATCCAAATTATAGCCCTCTTACGTTTACACCCCCTTTAATATCTATAACCTCAGGCAACAAGACAGAGAACCAAAACAGACAGGAGAGAAGGTTTATACTTTAATTTATGAATAGATTAACTTAAGGATTTCTAATTGTGCACCAAATTATAAGCAGAGTAAAATGATTGCGGCAAAATAACACCAAAACAATCTGAATAATATGCAGTTCATCTTGCTAGGAGTCTTAAACATTCAAGATGCCTTGTCTCTGGTCTGGCGTGGTCTCTTCTCCAGCATGGCCACTAGATGGAAAGGTAGACAGCATGGCCTCTGTATGGATGGAGTAACAGAGACTCCAAGCTTCTCTATTAACCTCAATTTATGTCAATCTTGTGGCTTCTTGACATACCTTTTGGACCAATGGGACATCATAGTGAATGACACTCCCTGGTTTATTTCTCATGTCCTTTGACCAATTCATTTCTCTTTCAGGCATTATTCAGCCCCCAAAGTCTATTCCTGGCCAGCACAAACCTGCTTACCTTTCATCCTCTGATCTGATCTGTAAGTCCCAAGTATGCCCTGAGCAAGAACTAGTTTATCAAGCATTCTTACTGCCAGGTTAAACAGTATTCATTAAGCATTGCTCTTCACAAATGGAGACCTTTGAGAGACTGGTCCTGGACTATATGAGTCCTCTTGTGGTAGACTACATGGACTTACTGCAGTTCCTATCAGACAAAGATTGAAGTGGAGGGTGCAATTATCTATCGGCTCCTCAAGGCTTATTCTAACCTGGACAAAGCTGGCAGCATTGTCAGGATTATGTTTTTTAATTTCTCCAGTGCCTTCAATACCATGCAGCCATCCCTGTTAATGGGTAATGTAAACCCAGAGATATGCAGGTGGATGAGCCTATGGTGCCCTGGATAAAGGACTATCTGTCAGACAGACTGCAGTTTGAGACTCAAGGACTATGTTTCTGATATGAATGTGAGCAAAACTGGAGCACCACAAGATCAGTCCCGTCTCCTTTTCTTTTTATTCTGTACACCTCAGATTATAAATATAACAGCAGGTCATGTCAATTGCAGAAATTTCCAGATGATTCTGCACTCTTTCTCTTCCTCTGACAGGACACAGAATCTATTACACTTGTGATATTACAGCTTTCTGAATAATTAAAATACTGAGATGGATACTTGATATCATTTTCATGATGATAGAAGTTAAAGTATGTTTTTAAACATGGAAACACAGTGGCGCAGTGATAGTGACGAGCTGGTGCACTGTCCAGAGATTGTTCCTGCCTCCCGCAAGATGCTTGCTGAGCTGTGCACGACCTTCAGTGAAATAATTTATTGCAGAAGTACTGTCTCTTTCAAATGTACTAACCTCCAATTCCTGTCCTTCCTTTTCTTTCTCCAAGTAACGAATCGCCACACAATCAGCTCTGTAATAGATGTTAAGCCATCTGTAAGCTTTGAACAGGGCGCCAGCTCCTTGCTAGTGCTGTGACACTGTGTCCTCACATGTTTAATTATCGACAATATAGTATTATTTAAATGATGTTAACATTTTATCTATAGAATGTAATAAACATATTTTGCTGCATTTCATCTTAAAAATGATATCGTCATCATATGTAAATACGCGCTTTATAAAGTGGCTCAGGTTGTGCAATATTATAACTGTATCGCAAGTTTACAGTGAGGTAATTGTACTAATAAGTACAAACAGTTCTACCAGGAGCACTTGATGGACTGATTGAGTGCATTTATAGTTCTTGGGATGAAACTGTTTCTGAACCGCGATGTCCCTACAGGAAACACTCTGAAGCATTTGCCGTATGGGAGAAGATCTAGTGCTGTATAGCTGTGATTCCACACTCAGATACAGTGGGATAAATACTGTGAGTGATGCATTGAGAGGAACAATGCTAAAGCAGCTACGGTATTTGGAATAGTTTGGCCATTCCGTGGACCACTGTATTGTTACAGGTTAATTACAATCAGATGCCTTAAACTAATAAACAATATGCGGTTAATTTCAGTGTATTTGATAAAGCTGTATCAGGGATGTGGATCTAAAAAAGAAAGAGAAACCACACTTGAACAAAAGCACTACACTGGGTGCCGCCTACTTTGCAAAACTGAGCGGAGAACTTGTGTACACCAAGCATTTAGCTGGCGTGAAAATGTGCGTGGCTTTACGGCAAGTTTAGTTTTTATACATCGTGATTTGAGCGTGGAAATGGAAGTACGCAACATTTTTGTGCATACGCACCGTTTATACATGAGGCCCCAGGTATGCTGTTTGAACTCAGGATACTGGATCTTTGAGGTAGCAGCACTAAAAACTGCATCAGTGTTAGTTGCCTCAAAAGCTTGCATATTGTAATCTTTTTAGTTAGCCAATAAAAGGTGTATTTTGCTTGACATCTCACTACATCCGTAATGGCTAACACGGTACAACACCCTAGTACACCACACAATTACCCTGAAATAACACTGTTAATGCATATACTGTGTATGTACATTTGACAAGCAAAGCAGTAAGCACTTCTGAAATTTAGATAGCCATTCCATCTATCCATCATTTCCATGCACCTGCGTAATTCTGTTTAAGGATGACAGGAAACCAGTGCCCACATTAGGAGCATTGAGTGCAAGACACAAACCAGTGCCCAGGATAAGGTGCGAGTCCATAACAAGGCACACTGAAGAACCTGCTACACAGGGCCAACCAATCTTATAAGCATGTTTTTGGAATGTGGAATGAGAATGTGAATTCCCATAAAATATTTACAGGGAGAGCAAGCAGGCTTGACAAACACAGTGAGTGAGTTAATTTCAAACTCCTGAACATATGTGGCAGTAGTGTTAATCACTGTGCTTATGTGCCACCCTAAACCTGGCTTTGTTATCTAGATTAAGGAAGAATACAGGACTTTTGCTGGGCACAGATTATTTGGTCATTCTCTTCATCCTAATGACTTGTTAGAATTCCATCCATCCATTTTCCAACCCACTGAATCCAAACACAGGGTCACAGGGGGTCTGCTGGAGCCAATCCCAGCCAACACAGGGCAGGAACCAATCCTGCGCTGGGTGCCAACCCACCGCAGGACACACACAAACACCAATTTAGAATTGCCAATCCACCTAACCTGCATGTCTTTGGACTGTGGGAGGAAACCAGAGCGCCCGGAGGAAACCCACGCAGACACAGGAAGAACATGCAAACTCCACGCAGGGAGGACCTGGGAGGCGAACCCAGGTCTCCTAACTGCGAGGCAGCAGCGCTACCACTGCTCCAACGTGCCGCCCTTCTTGTAAGAATTACAACATATATTTAATTACTCCTCAAATCATAAGGTCAATGCCTAAACGTTTTAATATGAAAGAAATAGTTTAATTGTGCAGCACTAAAATCTCTATCAGCTTTGTTATGTTAGCAGCAAGAAGCATACGTTTTCTTAAATATTGATGTCAAAAAATATAAAAAATAATATGCAACACCACAAAGCACTAATAGCATTATGGATGAACCTCTTTAAGTCCAGAGTGCCACATTATTCTTCAATTCATACAATACAATACACACATATGAATATAATTTACTACACACACACAAAATATACTATATATGTATGTAAGAACAGTAGCTGGAAGATGTTAAATTTCCCTCAAGATCTACCACTTCTGTCCATCCAGCATAAAATCAAACAGAGACAACCGGAGTCACCATTTGACCAGCAGAGCCTGAGCTTCTCTCAGCAATTACACTGTTAGCCCACAAGAGGACTCTAGAACTTCATTCTGCTGAAACACTGGATTTACTTTTGTTATTTTGGTTTATTTCTTTTGCAGGGATCTCCAGGTTAGAGCTGCAATTTGTCTCCTGTATCTCTTGTTTATATTAACTATATATATATAAATGACTCAGGGTTGTGAGAAATAAAGGAATGAACTTAATACTCTTTGTAAAGCTGGTGGCAGGTGGCCCTTTAAAGGGCTGTTGGTTTTTTCTGCTGTCGGACCTTCTGCTTCCTTCATTGGTCACTCATCTGCACCACTCAGATATTCTTTGGCTTCAGGCGCTTCATCCCTGTGACTGAATATTCATACCACCAGAGGTCAGAGACAACCTGTCTTCCACACTTTCTCCCAACCAACCCAAGAGCAGAGTCTATACCTGAGGCAATGCACCCAGGTTGATAAACTTTAGCTGCAGGAAGACATGTTCAAAGTGCTTCTCTAACTGCTGTGCCTTTGTCCCCCGACCTCCTTCCAAACTCTCAAGAACTTTTTTTTATGGCCAGCTTTTCCAGGGAGCTCCACTCCTTTTTACAGTCCTCAGCCACCTTATATTGTTTAAATGGCTCAAGAAAAAAATCTGAAGCTGCACAGTAGTAGATAAGTCACAGTTTTGAAGACTTTACGCCAACTGGCTGTCCTTTCTCTCCATGCTGTTCTGTAACATCAAAAGCAAATACTGAAATCCACAACAGTACAAAATTAGTAAAAAAATTGCAAAGTGATTACCAAGGTTTTATTTTTGAACAAATTTTAGTTGCAATATGGAGAGATGAAAGGCCAGCTCCCACAGTAAACTGGTCTAAAACAGTTAATTTTTAGCCTCAGTCTGACAGAAGCTCCACCGTTATAACAGAGAAGTGAATAGACTCTAGCAACCTACTATACTTTATCAGACACCAGCTTCAGAAAATTGAATGAATGAATGAATTTTGGTTTCAACATTTCTTTCTAGTTTTTATTTTCACATTAACTGAATATATCCAGCTAAGAAAACATTCCTCTTCAGTAACAGAATTACTTGCAGTCCAAGGACCGGGGCTTGTGCTTTAAATAAAGCCTCAGAGGAGGATCAGCCTGAGACATGTTGAGATGACAACAGCTGAAACTGATCAGAATATGAATAACTGCAATCTTGATGGAGGTTTCTACATAAGGTTTTTAAATATTTTCAGATCCATTATGATGTTCAGTGAGTTTGCTACTTAACATGATGACTAACTGATTACTCTTCTGCAAAGTGTGACAAAATGGCAAATAAACTGCTGTCACATGAGAGTGGGTGACAGTTCTCTCAATTTGTTCTAGCCATTGTTTTCACACTGCACCCATGAAATGAATAAACACCCCATTTAAAAATAGGCCAGTCTATGAATTCCTGAATGTCTTTTCAAATGGTGTGTATAGCTCATTCTCACGCTAACCATGAAGCACACATGCCAAACAAAAAAATACAAGGATGCAGTTTTCATTATTGGCCTAGAGAAGCTGATAAAAAATATTAATCATGATTTAAATTATTTTATTCATCAATTGTTATGTGTCATGATAGCACAGTGGTTAGCATTACTGCTTAATGCATGTGGTATCCCGGGTCATTGTCTTTGTGGAGTTTGCACATTCTTCTCATTTCCCCTCTCACTTCACCAAAGCTGGACAGGTTAGCAAGCATAGGTGTGTAGATTGACTGGTCCCATCTCCAGGACTCTTTTTTCCTGGTGTCCAGTGCTACAGGGATAGGCTTCTGCCTGCCATTGCCCCGAGTTGGATTAAGCAGTTTTGTGTATGTTATACTAAAGCTTTCTTATAATGTATACAATATAGATCAGGAAGACATTGTGAAAGCCCAGGGCACATACAGCAGCCCAATCACCAACACAGATAGGCAGAACACAGGTTAAGCACACAACACCCGGTTTATTTATTGTTCAGCACACGGTGCTCACAGGGCAAAGCCCAACATAGTCCCTTCTGTCTCCATTCCTCCTCAGGCTTTGCCCTCTTCTTCCTGACTCTGGCCACTGAGTGGTGGGGAATGGCCCTTTTTTATTGGGCACCCGGAAGGAGTCCAGGTGCCCAACAAACTTCTTCCTGCAGAAGTGCTGCTAAATAGGGCCCTGAAAAAGTTCAGGCACTCACTGGCGGTGGCCGCAGGCCCCAGCGGGGTTGAGCTTCCAAGCTCACCACCTGTGCTCTTGCTGGAAACTAAGGGGGCTGCCCTCTGTCAGTCCGGGGGAGAAAGGGTCTTGAAAATACTCTCTCCACTGGTCCTTCCATAGTCAGGGCTCCTGCCTTACACCACAACATAAAGTACTATATCTTACCCTATCCACCAATAATTTACATTAATCCACATTTTATAAATTACATTTTTGAATCCTTTATTGAGAGGAAACATCAGTTTGCAGGCTTCCAGGAAAAGTCTTCTGTTGCCTTTATGTCACAAAGCAATAAAGCGACTAAATAAATTACCACAGCTAGGAGACTACAGTATTTTGCTGCATCACCAATTCCCAGATTAACCATAAAGTGGCTTGAAATGTTAAACTCATGTCAAAGTCAAAGTAGGATTTATTGCCTCAACCATATACAAGTACAGGGTGGTCCAGATTTAATTATACAGATCCAGATCATCTGGATGACTTTAATTTATGCGGGGATGATTTCAGTTTGTGATTCTTCATGTCCTCAGTTCGCACACTTCTAGATGGTCTGGTATTTTTCGGGTGATTTTCTATGTAATAAACTTAATAAGTTATAGCGTAATGAAAATTGCATAATTAGATCTGGACCACCCTATATACAGAGTGATGAAATGACAAAGCTCAGGGCTCATGGTGTTCTCATAGTGTAAATAAGACAAGATAGTGTGCACAAATGCACAAAAACCATGACACACACTGTTTAAATAAGCAATATGCCCCTAAGTTAAATGCCCCAATTATAAAAAGACACATTAAATGCAAGTTCAACAGATCAGTGGAGTGACCAATCTTTTGACATGTTAGATAAAGTGAATTGTGCATAAACTGGATTGAGAGATCGGGATCAAAGATGTTATGGCAGGGTGGGGGATCATTGGGGGGGCACATTTTGCTGAGGAGTCTGACAGCCTGGGGGAAAAGCTATCATATAACCTGCAAAATAAGGCTCTAATGCTGCAGTATGTTCTTCCTGGTGGCAAAAGTATGAAGAATCTGTGAGAGGGGTATCAAGGGTCAGGCACAGAGATGCTGGAGGCACCCTGATAATATTCTTCACTGACCTCACCATTCTCTGCAGCTTCTTGCAGTCAGACATGCTTCTCTTTTCGTACCAGACCATAAATGCAGCTTGTCAGTACACTCATGATGGTGCCTCTGTAAAACATGGTGAGAATGGAAGACAGAAGTCTCTTCTGAGCCTTTTTATTTAAGGAATTAGTAATGTTAATCCATGTGAAGTTCTCAGTTATTTGCACACCGTGGAAATTGAAACTATTTACGATTTCCACAGCAGAGTTACTGATGCGGAACCACTGCAACACTTAACAAAAGATTTCAGGTGGTGTGTTTGTATTTTATACATCTTTTTCCATATTGGATTGCGATCTGGTGTTTGGGGAGGCCATTATATTAGGCAGATACCACAGAGCTCTTCCCAAAACTATTCCAAGACTTTCTTACACTTGTGGCATAAATAAAAGGCTGCTTAAAAAAGTTGAATTCCAGAGAGATAAACCGCTGACAAGGAAGTATCCTTCTGATCAACAATGATGTTGAGAAATTTAAACATTTCTGTACATTTCACAAGGTACTCAATGTGTGCCATCACACCATTCCAACAATATGACGTATCTTGAATTTTCTTCATATCTCTGTCTCCAATCAGGGTGAATTCATAAGATCTATTAATCATCAACAGGAAATGATTTCTAAACCTGTCCAAGTGTTTGTTACCAATGCACTACAACAAAATATTTGTAATTTTTGTCTTACAGCAGTGAAACTTGTTTGGGTTGTCAGCTGCGTGAAAGAAGCTTGGATCGTGGACAGACACGCAGACTGACAATGTCCAAAAAGCACACTCTTTTATTTTTCCTTTGCAACAGAACACGCAGTACACCAACCCTCAATTATGCTTAGTCCTTTTCTTCTCTATTCTTCACTTTCTCCTTCCTTTCTGCCACCTCTACTCCTCTCCTCACAAGCTCCGTCCACTGCCTCCATACTCCGCCTCCCACAATGGAGTGAGGTGGCCCCTTTTATGTTGAACTTCCTGCAGCACCTCCTGGTGTGGCAGATGTGCTGCATGGGCACCTGGAAGCACTCCAGGTGCCTTTGATTCCTCTTCCTGCAGTACTTCCTGGTCTGGCAGAAGTCCGGGATTGTCCAGGTGCCCCCTGGCAGTGGTCACAGATCCCCAACAGGGTTGAGCTTCCAAGCTCCCAATCATGGGCCCTGATATAATCCAGGAGGGCTGCCCCCTTGCGCTCCTGGGGAAGATATTGCCCCTCTCCCGGTCCTTCCCTTCTGCAGTCGTCCCTGTAGGGCAAGGTCCCTGGCCATCTGCAACAGCTGCCATACCCCATCTTTGAGAGGGATAAATAAGTTGAGCATTCTAATATGGTTCTATTCACATTATTGCTGCATTTATCTTTTAGCTGGTTAGAGCCTGTTACTTAGTCAACGCAAGGCATGTCAAACTCTTCGCCTCTTTCATCAACAGATCTGTTTATGGCCACAGGACTGCTGTTGAACGGATCTTTATTTGGTGGTGGCCAATACTGCTAAATAAGGCTGTGACACTGTTGTGCATGAAAACCGCAGCAGAAATTGCTCTTCCTGTTAAACACATGCAAACACAACGCCACTTAAGGTATATCTACAGACTTGCCCACTTTTTCCCAAAAACTGCATACAACATTCACTGGTACCTGCATATTTATTGTAAATAGACACTCCATATGTACTTTATAGCACTCTGTTTTGCTCCACAAACAGCATCATTTTTAGGTGGCATGTATTTAGCATTCCTGGAAATGTGCCTTAAGCATTTTTGTCCATCATAATTCGATAGCGTAGTGAAATTCCTGGTGATTTTTTAGCAACAAGGAATTATAAAAGAAAAATAATTAAGCAAGAATCAGGTTGTACCTGGCCAGCACTGTCTATCAGTTATGTTCTCTATACACGTACACACACCAAAATAATTATTGCCTTGGGATGAATCTATTAAATAAGATTTTCCAAACAAATCTCAGACTAACTTGATATGAACTTTTACTTTCATCATAAATTAAAAAATAAATTAACTTCAGTTTCTTCAAAACATATGTATAATAAAGTATCTATCTATTACCTCCCTACATCTTTGGCTTGTGTTTGCCAAGCTACAATCCCTTTTGGACTCAAAGGTGCGCTGTTGCTTTACCACATAGTGCTCACTGTGTTATTTTCTTGTAGAATTAATTTTGAAATTGCTTGAGAGAAAACATTGATATCTTGAATGACATGGGGGTCACTGTAATACAAGACGAATTCTGCTATAAGCTAATCTAATTGATCTTTTATCAAAACCAAAATTCTGATTAAGAACTATAGTTAATAGTACCCCTTGATTCTTAATTTGTCTTGTAATCTTCCTTACACAAAAAACAAAACTTTGTTCAAAGTTCTGGTCAAAGATCTTTCAATTGTTTTTTTTTTTAGTTGTCTTAGTGCCAGGATGTCATGTTGCAAGTAGTTTTCTTTGAGCTACATTATTTGTATGAAAATGTGCTATATAAATAAATGTTGTTGCTGTTGTTGTTGTTGGTTTAATAATTTAAGCTCTGTGTACACTATCATTTTTTCATCCAAAGCACTTCATCATTCTTTCTCTAATCAAGTCTCTTCTTTTTATTTACAGAACAGATTTCTTGATCCAAATCAGTCAGGCCCTTCCACAGAGAAGGCTCTACTCACTGTTGTCAACACATTACGGCTGGTTAGAGCTACCAACATGCCGCCTGTCCTCATGCTTCTAGATCTCTCATCTGTCTTCGACACAATCAACCATTAGGTCCTCCTTGCCACCCTCTCTGACCTTCGTATCACCATGATTACCGTCAGGTAGTTTGAATCCCATCTCTTAGGCATATCCTACCCTGTGTTCTGGTGAGAAGAGATTTCAAGCATGCATCAGGCAATCTGAGTATATAATACAATACAATTTATTTTTGTATACCCCAAAATCACACAGGAAGTGCTGCAATTGGCTTTTAACAGGCCCTGCCTTTTGACTGCCCATCCCCACCAGAGCCATGACTCTCTAAGAAGACAAGGAAAAACTTCCCAAAAAAACTTTTAGGGAAAAATGGAAGAAACTTTGGGAAAGACAGTTCAAAGAGAGACCCCTTCTAGGTAGGTTGGGCATGCAGTGGGTGTCAAAAAGAATGGGGTCAAAACAATACAATACACAGAACAGAACACAAGTTACAGAACACAAGGTATCCCAAGGATCATCACTGGGTCCTCTTCTCTCCTCTCAATAGTCACTGAGCCTTTTCATCCTGTCCCATGGTTTCACATATCATTGCTATGTCGATGATACTAAGCTGTACATATTTTCCCCTCCAGAGGACCACACATTATCAGCTTTAGTTTTTGCATGTTTTATTGATATTGCAACCTGGATAAAGAAGCACCATCTTCAGCTCAACCTGGCAAAGACAGACCGCTTGCCTATCCCAGCTCATCAGTCTATTCAGCATCCCATCTCTGTTTAGCTCAGTTCACTATTGCTAGCACCCGCCAAGTGAGTCTGCAACCCTGGGGTGGTGAATGATGACCATTTTGCAACTACAATGATGGAGGTGAATGATGACATTTTGCAACTACTTTGCAGATACACTCTATACAAGATCTGCAATATCAGACTGTATTGTATTGAGTATGCAGCATAATAACTTTTCCAGGCTTTAGTATTGTTGTGCTTTGACAAATTACAACTTTTTGCTGGCAAAGGTACCAGCATGTGTTACCAAGCTGCAGGATGATTCAAAATGCAGAGCCACATCTTGTGTTCAACCAGCTAAGGTGGACACCTGTATAACACCTAGCTGGTGGAACAAACTGCCCACCTCAGTCTGAACTGCTGATTCCCTTGATGTTTTTTATGAAGCCTTTGAAGACTCTCCTGTTTGGTGAATTTCTGTCTACCTGATAGTGGCTTTGATAGGTCCTTGTAACCTTGGAATTTTGCATGTAATTTTTTCTGAGCTCTTCACTTGTAATGATCAATACAGCAACCTAGTCTTGTGACACTTGTTCCCAGACTGATGTTTACTCAGTTATGGTGATCTCTTTCATAAATCACTTTAAATAAAAGTACAAATAAATATAAGTGTAAATCTGTTATAGTGGTGACATGATAACATGGCTCTTTATGTCACTATAGACCTGCATGGTTAGAAATGGGTATCTTTGCTGTCAGCAATGATTTGACAATGGTTGTCATGCATGCATGCCAGAGGGTCACCTTCCAGGCTCACATAAGGTATGTGGTACCACACTGGGATGAGAGGGGGCACTTTCGCTAACAGCCTGATCACTGATCTCTTTTCAGTAATGATGGATATGAATATTACTGTTGATGTCCCGACTACTAGCTGTCCCCAACACTGCTCGCGCTTTTTAAATTCTTCTATTATATCCGATTTTAAAACCCTCTAGTCTTGATGTGCACGTCCAAAATAATGGTATCGATGATTCTGTCTTAAAATTTAATTCTTCTTGTAAAACGGTTTTAGACTCAATTGCTCCGATCAAGATACGCTGTTATAAGATAAGACCTGCTCCCTGGCTAAATGAAAATACGCAATCGCTGCACCGTGCCTGTCGAGCTGCTGAATGGCATTGGAAAAAAGATGGACAGATTGTTTCTAAACAGATTTTTAGGACTTCTCTATTCAACTTCCAGGCTGCAGTTAAGAAAACTAAACACGATTTCTTTGCTGATTTAGTATCCTGTTATTCTAAGAATCCTAGGGTCTTATTTAATTCAATTAATGCGGCCATTCACTCTCATTCTGTGATGGAATTAAACAGCACCGTTCATTCATGTGAGCAGTTTCTCATCATTCTTTGTCAGCAAAATTGATACTATCCGCTGTGGCATTGTTCAAACTGGCTATGAACTTCCTACTGTTAAACAGGGCATTGTCTTAGAATCCTTTGATCTAGTCTCACTTTCACAGTTAAAAAGAACTATTGACACCCTCAAACCAGCTCCCAGCCCTCTCGATATAGTACCACTACGCCTCTTAGTGGAAGCCTTTGATGTTTTGGGTCCATCTTGATTAGCTATTATCAATGATTCTATAAGTGTGTGGGCTGTACCCTCATTTTTCAAACATGCTGCGGTCCGTCCTTGTCTAAAAAAGGAAGAATTAGAACCTGGAGTTTTAGCCAATTACGCTGTTGATGAACTGCCATTTCTGGCTAAAATTCTAGAAAGAATTATTTATAATCAATTGGTCGATCACCTTAACTCCAATAATTTATTTGAGATCTACCAATCTGGCTTTAGGAGTTTTCATGGTGTTGAAACGGCCCTGCTGAAAGTATTCAATGACATCTCTATTATTACTGACTCAGGTAATGCAGCAGTCCTTCTCCTCCTTGACCTGTCCGCTGCCTCTGACACCACTGACCATGAGATATTGCTGATGCGGCTTGAACATCTTGTTGGGCTTAAAGGGGCTGCTCTTAACTGGTTCAGGTCATATTTAACTGGTAGACACTTTTCAGTGACTTTAAATTCCTCTTTTCCGTCTACTGCTCCTCTTCAATATGGTGTTCTTCAGGGATCCATTTTGGGTCCTATTTTATTCTTTATATACCTTCATCCTATTGGAGCTATTTTTAGGAAATTTAACATTTCTTTTCACTGCTATGCGGATGATACACAGGTTCATATTCCTGTCTGCAACTCTGCAATAAATCAACTCCACAACTGTCTTTCTGAACTAAGATCCTGGATGTCTAATAATTTTCTTGATCTGAATCAAAATAAAACGGAGGTGCTTATAGTGGGTCCATCAGCTAAAGCCCAAATTGGTCTTGAAATTCTCAGCTTTTTCTCTGTCTTTTGCAAACTTCAAGTAAACAATATAGGTGTTATCTTTGACAGTAACCTCTCTTTTGAGAAACAAGTAAATTCTGTAGTGAACAGTTGCTTTTTCCAGCTTCGTCTATTAGGTAAGATCAAGCCTTTTTTTATCTTCTAGGGATCTTGAGAAAGCTACGCATGCTTTTATTTTTTCTCACCTTGATTACTGCAACTCGCTGTATTCTGGGATTAGCAAATCCCTGATACACAGGTTACAGTTGGTCCAGAATGCTGCCGCTCACTTTCTGGTTGGGGTAAGAAAGTTTGATTCTGTTTCTCCAATGTTAACTTCTTTACACTGGCTGCCTGTCAGTTTTCGAATTGATTTTAAAATCTTGTTGCTAGTTTTTAAATATTTACATGGGCTTGCTCCTGCCTATTTATCTGAATTGTGTTGTTTACACCAGCCATCCAGAGTGCTTAGATCTTTTGGTCAGTTGTCTCTTGTTGTCCCTCATACCAAGTGTAAAACTAAGGGGGACAGGGCTGTTGCAGCTGCTGCTCCTCACCTGTGGACCTCTTTTCCTCATCATATAAAGGAGTCGTCTACAATTGAACTGTTCAAAATGAGATTAAAGGCTCATTTCTATTCACTTGCATTCCGTGACCTTCAGTAATACTGATGGTTTCCTCATTGTAATTATATAACATTATTTCTATTTATTATTTACTTTATTTATGTTCATATATTTTATTTCTACTAGCAGAATACCCGCGCTTCGCAGCGGAGAAGTAGTGTGTTAAAGAAGTTATGAAAAAGAAAAGGAAATATTTTAAAAATAACGTAACATGATTGTTAATGTAATTGTTTTGTCATTGATATGAGTGTTGTTGTCATATCTATATATATATATCTATATATATATATATATATCTATATCTTTATCTCTATATATATCTATATATATATATATATATATATACATATATATAGCAAAATACCCGCGCTTCGCAGCGGAGAAGTAAAAAGAAAAGGAAACATTTTAATAATAACGTAACATGATTGACAATGTAATTGTTTTGTCATTGTCATGAGTGTTGCTGATATATATATATATATAAAGTCAAAACTTGAATATATAAAGTTATCGCTGGAATATATAAAGTCAAAACTTGAATATATAAAGTCATCGCTGGAATATATAAAGTCAAAACTTGAATATATAAAGTCAGCGTCGGTATATATAAAGTTAAAACCTGAATATATAAAGTCAGCATCGGAATATATAAAGTCATCGCTGGAATATATAAAGTCAAAACCTGAATATATAAAGTCATCGTCGGAATATATAAAGTCAGCGCTGGAATATATAAAGTCAAAACCTGAATATATAAAGTCAGCGTCGGAATTTATAAAGTCATTCCTGATTATATAAGTTAACAAAAACGTATTCAGAAAAATAAATTAGAAAACACTGTTCGGTTAATGTTTTGAAAATGATACATGTGCCCTGCCCAGGATTTTTTCCTGCCTTGCGCCCAGTGTTGGCTGGGATTGGCTCCAGCAGACCCCCGTGACCCTGTGGTCGGATTTAACAGGTTGGGAAATGGATGGATATTCCAGCGCTGACTTTGTATATTGCGACGCTGACTTTATATATTCAAGTTTTGACTTTATATATTCCAGCGCTTACTTTATATATTCCGACGCTGACTTTATATATTCAAGATTTGACTTTATATATTCCAGCGCTGAATTTATATATTCCGACGCAGACTTTATATATTTAAGTTTTGACCTTATATATTCCAGCGCTTACTTTATATATTCCGACGATGACTTTATATATTCAAGTTTTAACTTTAAATATTCCAACGCCGTCTTTATATACTCGGGTTTTGACTTTATATATTTGGGAATGACTTTATATATTCAAGTTTTGACTTTATATATTCCAGCGCTGACTTTATATATTCAAGTTTTTACTTTATATATTCAGAAACAAGTTTTGACTTTATATATACCGACGCTGACTTTATATATTCAAGTTTTGACTTTATTTATTCCGACAGTGACTTTATATAATGAAGTTTTGACTTTATATAGTTAAATTTAGTCATCATTGCATAAGTTTTTCTTCACCATACAAATGTAAAGAGTAAATTCGCCTTACATTCCAACCAAAGATATTTGCGTCGACTAAATAGAACTTGAAAAGATATATTTTTTCGAATGTGATCGCGCAATTCAGATCGAGTTGACGCGCACCGACGCATCGAGCCCGCGTGCTATTGTGGTTTCGCCTGCGTGCCTCAATAAGTGACCCTCCCCTCGCTCTTACTTTTTTACCGTTTATATAATGAATACACTGAGTATGGCTTTACCAAAACAATCATTGATTGTGAATAAAGTATCCATTATTCATAAAGCTTCAATTGGTGATCTGTCTTTCTGCGTTAACCGCATATTTTTTCATACGTCTCAAACCAAGGGGATGCGAGAGTAAAATGAATCAGGAAACACGCATACATAATCAGTGTACCCCCTCTCAGGAATCGAACCTCAGTCATCAGCGGCGAAGCCTCTACCATTGCGCCACGGCATGTGGTTTGTCTATTTGATTGTATGTAGATCGGGGTATATATATATATATATATACCCGCGCTTCGCAGCGGAGAAGTACTGTGTTAAAGAAGTTATGAAAAAGAAAAGGGAACATTTTAAAAATAACGTAACATGATTGTCAATATACAGTAATTGTTTTGTGACTGTTATGAGTGTTGCTGTCATCAAGGATTTGATTATCATTATTTCTTTCAATCAGGTTCGTATTTGTAGGATGTGTTGTGTTCAAGTTACATTCCGTGTTTGTCAATCGTTGCAAAGATAACAGGTTTCATTCATCGATTCGTTTCTTACTGCATCAATAAACAGCTCGTCTTCCTCTTTATCTGAGACGTGACACACTGCATGCACGGGTTTTTTTTTTTACACTGTCTTCCTTTAGCGGGACATTGACTTTTTGCACCGTCTGCTTTGTTTCCGCAGTAGCTGCACTTATGAATATGCTTGTATGTATCACACGCTTCATATTTTTTTGCTGCCTTCTCAATTGTGTAATTCGGTTTTTGTTCAGCACTCTTTGGAACTGTTGCTTTTTGTCTGCGCACTGCGTCATTTCACGTGAGTCGCTCGGTGTACATGCATCGAAGCTTCTTAGCTGTGCTGGTGCCATCTCGTGCGATGTCCATGGCTGTATTATGTTAGCTAAGACCCGGCACTTAAAAGTTTCTCTCGCAGTTTCGCCGAGTTTGTGCCAAACACCACCCTGACCATCTCATCTTCCTCTGCATAAGCACAGTCCTTCACCCGTGAATATTTAACGCCAGTGTTTCTATTGGATTGCCGCTGACGGATGGCCTTATATGGGCAGGCACTAAATTACGTGGGAGGCGTAACTCCGCCTCCCACGGGCATCGAGCAGAAGTCTATTATAGTCTATGGACGAAAAAATAAGTTCCAGTTATGACCATTACGCGTAGAATTTCAAAATGAAACCTGCCCAACTTTTGTAAGTAAGCTGTAAGGAATGAGCCTGCCAAATTTCAGCCTTCTACCTACACGGGAAGTTGGAGAATTAGTGATGAGTCAGTGAGTGAGTGAGTGAGTGAGTCAGTGAGTGAGTGAGCCAGTGAGTGAGTGAGTCAGTGAGGGCTTTGCCTTTTATTAGTATAGATGTATGTTATTTGTTTGTTTTATTTTATTATATTATTGTAAAGCACTTTGGCCACAGCATTCCTATGTTGTTTTAAATGTGCTATATACATAAATTGACATTGACATTAAGCCTTGTCTTTGTATTCCCTCACAGCATTGAGAAACCTCCCCTTGAGGGCAACAAAACCAAGGAAGCCCCTTTCCTTCTGGTATAAAAAGAAGACACTCCCAGTTATACAATTTATTAACAGAAATTACAACAGGAGCAACAAATTTAAAATAAGATGAATCAGAATGATGTCCAACAAAATTCGCACCAAAAACAACAAAAATAAAGGAAAGAACTAGAAACAAAAATGGTGACACCCATGCAAGCAAATAAACAAAGTGCGTCATTTAAAAAAATGTTACAAATGGTGACGAAGGAACAAAATGAAATGTTATTCTTACTTAGCCTGATATTTACAGTGAAGCATTTTAGAGTTCATTCAACTGGATGATAGTTATAAAAGGAAAGAAAGGCAATTTAGAGGGTTAAATTCAAAACATTTTATAAAATTAATTAAATAATTAAAAAATGTTTTTCAAAAACTCGTCTTATAAGCACACCCAGATGCCCCGTACAATATGGAGAAGTATTTCGGACAAAATTAATAAATTATAAAAATAAATCAATGTATTGGGAAATGTGGCAATAAATGAATAATGTATTTGTGTGTTCATTTAATTATTTTTGATTTATTTTATTAACACTGCACACAACTTGAAATACACTTTGAAATGAAAACTGCCGTTTCCACCATTCAAAGTTGAGAGGGATGGTCTAGCAAGTGTTGTTGTTTGATTGATGAACCGTCTTCTGTAGATTGATCATGCCTAATTTAGAATGTCTAATTGTGAGATGGAGGTAAAAACATAGTACAAGAATTAGAAAAATGCTTATTACTCCTGACAAAATGGATTCTGCCTAAGATATCACCTATTTCAGTAAGAAAATTAAAGATTTGTCAAAGGAAATTACAATGTTAGCAGCCAACTGTTTTTGGAAACATCGAGGAAATTTTTACAATGGACGAGGCTACACACCAGCAGCTCAGATCACAAAGTGACTTGGACAGCAATCCTTTCGCATTCCAGCTGAGTCAATAGAACATAATCTTTTTTACAGTTTAAAAGTATGATGGATTGCATCTGCATCAAATGAAGTTTCAACACATTGACACAGATTGTCAAATTCACCACCCGCAAATATTCTGAAGACTGACGTTAGCTACTTAATCACAAAACTCCACAGCACTGATCAGTAGCAAGCCTGGCACTTGTTAATGCTGTTCAGCAGGGACTTGAAAGGGTCTGATCTAGTTTGTCCATCAAACATTTAAAATCTGACCATTTTATAAAACTATGATTGTAAATTAAAACACATTCTAAATGACCAGTTGGTTTATTGCTGATATTAAACATTCTTCTTCAAGAAAAGAATTGTTTGTTTATTCCTACAGGTTAACTGAAATAAGGAACTTCATAAATAAGTTTCTCTAAAACCTCGAGAGAATCAACGTTCAAGTAAATAGAACGGCAATAAGCAGAGTCATTCTATGTGAAACAGAAAGAGAAGCATGTGGTGTTAAATAAGAGACACTTGGTAGGTAGTGTTATATATGTGATTTACTATTCCTTGGTTTTCAGGCATAGCCAAATTTAAGTGCAATATTGCCTTGAAACAGATGTTTTAAAAAATGTGTATTACATCAGAAATAAAACATTTAAAAAGAAAGTGAAAACAAACCCAAAAAAAAACCTGTGGTTTCTATGTGTGATAGCGCCTCCTACACTGTAGTATATTATGAATATTATTAACATTTATTCTCAGTGAAATACAGTCATTTATTTTATCTGACAAAAAAGAATACAAAAGACACCTGGGCGAGTATTCCATGAAGCGCACTCAGTTAGCCGATTTCAGTACCATCAAAGACGAATAAGGCAAGTAGCTCCAGGAACCTAATGCTTATGTCTTAGTCTGGTTTGGACTTGTCCATACCTTGCTAAAGGTGAAGCTTAGCTGAGTGTGGTGGATTGAGAGTTCATGAAATTCCTGTTCAATGAGAAACAACACCATGGATAAAGTTTCCCGGGTTTGGTTTTTTTAATATCTAAAAGTGGTGAATACTCGTGTAAATTAATCTTAAATGTTCATTACAAAAATAACCTAAACTATCCTTTGAAAATAAACAACATTTATATGATGTTTTCTGTTTCCGCTTTTATTGTCAGTCCCAAGATTTAACAGCAATTTTTATTTTGCTGCTTTCTTAGTTTCATGAATGTTTACATTAGTTTAATATTTGTTGCAAAGTAGAAAAACATTAAAAGATACACAGCTTAATGACAAGAGAGAATTAATAATATATCACATTTAAACTACTACTTGGTCATTCATTGGCATTGTCCTTTTCTGTCAGCAAGAGACAAAAGCTAAAGGTATAGTAATAAAAAAAAAGTTTGAAGGGTGCTATTCCATAATGTTAAAATCATCATTCATAAAGCTCAAACACTAACATAATGAAAAGATGTGTATAGTATGGAATTTTTAGTTAATATATAATCTTTTACAATTTATTACAAGTATATACGTATACTGAACTTGTAACATTGAATTATTAAAACATAAGGAAAAGGACTGAAAGTAACTAAATGGTTAACTAAATGTGGCTTAAATCTTGAGTACATGAGGTCTACTTCACCTTACAGAAACTGGTAGTTTTCCAAGGTTAGAATGAGGTAAGTGAGTAACAAACACCCCTCTAGAAAGCAAAGATAAACTAATGGGAAAGTCCAAACACCCTTCCTATGAAGCGGTACTAAGATCAATAGGACAACCCTAAAAATCACCCTCTATTAGCAAAGCACCATTCAGGTCAATGGAAAAGTTGAAAGGAGTCAGAAAATACTGGTGGTATTAAATGATTCAATGAAATAATAAAGCTATGCCTATTAGGAGTCAAATCACATGATGTATTAGAAAAGGTAATGGTAGAAATAAAGCATAAAAGCAAAAGAATTGTATTATTGATTTCCCATTTTCATATCTTAAATCATTCTTGAGGTAGATTGAAGACTTAAGTGCCAGCTTAAGCAAAAAATTAATTAAAACGTACTATGTAATTGCAACACAAACACTGATTTAATCAGTTTTAACCCGAAAAGATGCTGACGAAAGAAGAGAAGAAGGATGGAGAAAAGAAGAGATTCTCAGGAAGTAGCAAGCGCATCAACCTCTGAGCAAACAAATGCTAACTAAACGTACAGAGAAGGAGTCTGAAAACTATGAATGCTCAAGTCAAGTATATTCACTTAATGTTATCGCGCAGTGCACCGTTACTGGTTTTTCGTATAAGTGATGACAGTATTTGTATGTACATTGTAAAATACTAAAGAGTAACAAATATTAAACAGATTTATTTATTATTTTTATAATAGTCCATATTGCCTTTTTGTTTTATTTTCACTAGTAAAGTATTAAAAATTCAAAAAGTTTTGTAATTGAGGATATGCCAGTAAAGCATAAGCATTCATAAAAATGAAAATGTCTGGACTCGTGACAATGATTTTCATGTGGATGTTTGTTGTTTATTCAATATATACAATGTAAAGAGTGGTGAGTGGATATGTGTATAAAGTATATTTACTTTACTGTATCATTGAAACTAGGTTAAGTTATTTAGTCTTTCCAAACATCACAAGCACAACAGACTGCACTTACATGTATGTGCGAATAATGGCAGTGCCAAGCTGATTAGAGACTGAATATTCATCCATCCTTGTCCGCTTATCCGAGATTGGGTCGCGGGGGCAGCAGCTTTAGCAGAGATGCCCAGACTTCCCTCTCCCTGGCCACTACTTCTAGCTCTTCCGGGGGAATCCCGAGGCGTTCCCAGGCCAGCCGAGAGACATAGTCCCTCCAGCATGTCCTGGGTCTTCCCCGGGTCCTCCTCCCTGTTAGACGTGCCGGAACACCTCACCAGGGAGGCGTCCAGAAGGCATCCTAATCAGATGGCCGAGCCACCTCATCTGACTCCTCTTGATGCGGAGGAGCAGTAGCTCTACTCTGAGCCCCTCCTGGATGACTGAGCTTCTCACCCTATCTTTAAGGGAAAGCCCAGATACCCTGAGGAGGAAACTCATTTCAGCCGCTTGTATTCGTGATCTCGTTCTTTCGGTCATTACCCACAGCTCATGACCATAGGTGAGAGTAGGAACATAGATCGACAGGTAAATTGAGAGCTTTGCCTTACAGCTCAGCTCTTTTTTCACCATGACAGACCGATGCAGAGCCCGCATCACCATTCTTCCCTCACTTGTGAACAAGACCCCGAGATACTTGAACTCCTCTATTTGGGACAGGATCTCGCTCCCAACCTTGAGAGGGCACTCCACCCTTTTCCAGCTGAGGACCATGGTCTCGGATTTGGAGGTGCTGATTCCTATCCTAGCCGCTTCACAATCAGTTGTGAACCGATCCAGAGAGAGCTGAAGATCACGGCCTGTTGAAGCAAATACAGTAGGTCAACATCATCTGCAAAAAGCAGTGACCCAATCCTGAGCCCACCAAACTGAACCACCTCAACGCCCTGGCTGTGCCTAGAAATTCTGTCCATAAAAGTTATGAACAGAATCGGTGACAAAGGGCAGCCCTGGTGGAGTCCAACTCTCACCGGAAACTGGTTCGACTTAATGCCGGCAATGCGGACCAAGCTCTGACACCGGTTGTACAGGGACCGAACAGCCCTTATCAGGGGCTCCGGTACTCCATACTCTCAGAGCACCCCCCACAAAACACCCCGAGGGACACGGTCGAATGCCTTTTCCAAGTCCATAAAACACATGTAGACTGGTTAGGCAAACTCCCATGCACCCTCCAGGACCCAGCCAAGGGTGTAGAGCTGGTCCACTGTTCCGCGACCAGGATGAAAAACCACACTGTTCCTCCTGAATCCAAGGTTCGACTATCTGACAGACCCTCCTCTCCAGGACCCCCGAATAGACTTTTCCAGGGAGGCTGAGGAGTGCGATCCCTCTGTAGCTGGAACAAACCCTCCGGTCCCCTTTCTTAAAGAGGGGGACCAGCACCCCGGTCTGCCAATCCAGAGGCACTGTCCCTGATGTCCATGCGATGTTGCAGAGGCGTGTCAACCAAGACAGTCCTACAACATCCAGAGCCTTGAGAAACTATGGGCGTATCTCATCTACCTCCGGGGCCCTGCCACCAAGGAGTTTTTGACTATCTCGGTGACCTCAGTCCCAGAGATGGGAGAGCCCACTTCCGAATCCCCAGGCTCTGCTTCCTCATTGAAAGACATGTTAGTGGGATTGAGGAGGTCTTCGAAGTACTCCCCCCAATGACCCACAACATCCCGAGTCGAGGTCAGCAGAGCACCATCCCCACCATATACAGAGACTGAATATGTAAAAGACAAATCATTTGTAGCATCAGTGCACAGGTCAGTCCTTTTAAAAGATGCTTTGCAGTTGTATTGTGCAGTTAAACATTATGATGAGGGCAAACTCCTTCAGTAGGAGTGACATTGGAGCATTGCACCAGTGCCAGAAGTTGCAGATTGCTTTTTGGTTGCTAAATGTAGAATATACATTTGCATGTACTAAATGGATGATTCTAGTAATTCTAAAGTGAGTCATGTTCCTGTAGATAATTTTCAATTCCTGGCAAATATGTTTTATATTGCTGTTGAAAACGTACTTGTTTTAAAAGTTTGAAGTGTAACGTTCACAAACCAGTATGTTAATATTTCATTATGCAACGCACAAATTCAGAACTGAAATGTACTTCATAATCAAACTGTTATGTAGTACCACACAATCTCTCTTGCTTCCTTTATAACAGACACATTTCTTATTTTGTGTTATTATAATCCAAAACATTTACTGAAATCATCATTCAGAAACAAAGTCCCTGGTCTATACTCTTTACCTGACAAACCTAAACTTATGATTAAATAGTACAGATTTGTCTTTTTAATTTTGGAGGCACCACCTTTTAAAAAGACATTACGTACCGCTACATAGTGGTCACATGACTAGCAATAGGGCTCCATTTATTATAAACAATATTGCAGTAAGTGTTCTAAAAGCATTCAAAATGATAACGCTTGGTAGAATATCACCACAAACTAGTGAGACTATAAAATCATTGACAAAATGATTAAAATAAAAAAAAATCTAAAAAGAGCAAAAACTAATTAAAACAAAGTCTTGGAGGTGAAACTCAGATTTATAACAGTGTTTATTCATTACACTGTAGTTAAAACTGCTTTATTGGGTGTAACAAACTGGATAGCTTTAATAAAAACAAAACAAAAAAAAAACAGCAGCATTAAAAATGCACACATTTCTGATAGCTCACAACAAAGCTTAGAAAAATAAATTGCAGGTTCACTTGCAGCCTTTAGGTATAAATGGGTTATCTTAAATGCAGGACTCCTTTAGAGCAGGGGCACTCAAAGTGTTTTGGCCTGAGAACCACTTTGCTAAAGTCAAGTTTAACAGTTTACCACTTGAGCTTGACAGTCATCCATTTGGGTAATTCTTATAAAAAATATATATTTATGTAAAAATACTAACATCCAATGTTGCTATATTTGCATTTCAAAGCCCTAGGCTTCAGTCACTGATCGATAACAACCTCTTAGCCAAGAAGATCAATTAACAGCAGGCAGCCTGTCAGCATGTATGTGTGTGTCACACCCAGCATGGAGTGAAAGGACCTCCTTTACAAGAAGTGGCCAATAAAGGCTGAACTCAAAGTGAGTTTAGAACAGAGTCTTGTGCACTGGGTGAGGTCAATGTAACTGGTAGAGAAGCTGCTGAATATAAGAGAAAGTAACAGATGTAGAAGGGTAACCACAACAAGCAAATGGGAGCAAAGCAGGAATGAGTAGAATTGAAACAAAAGCTGTTACTGTCCACAAGACAGTGCATTCCATGGTAGTAGTTTTAGACCCATTTCTCAGGTATTTAAGCACACTGATGTAGTAGGGCTGATATTAACTAACAGTCTTGCTTGTTATAAATAAATGTTTAAATACATAACAGACTTACGTATCTGAGTGATTTAAAACTCAGTTTGCTCTCATGACTTTCAGCTTATGGGCCACTTGATTCACACTTGAGAACCAGTGGTGATCTACTGCTTTAGAGTATGTGTGAGCATTTCATACCATTTATAAACTAAATTGAATATTTATAAGTAAACATCACCTTAATGCTGCCAGTTCTGCATGTATACAGTTTCTTGTGATCAAGTATCTCAGCTGTCACTTTGCTACATATGACATATTGGAATTTTTAAATATAATCTGCATTTGTAACCTTCTGTCTAGGGAATCCATTCGGGAACCCGGGATTCCCGGGCATTTTTCATTCCCGCATTCCCAGGAATGAAATTGCTTTAATTCCCGGGAAACTGGGAACGACCAAGCTTGCATATATAGCGTGTAATAGTGTAAAAATCGATCAAGAAATAACAGAGTTATAGCTGAAAATAATTAAGTGGCACGGTTTTTTGGCCCACGGTGTAGTGTGTTGCTCATTAATTCAGTCAACCACAGACCAGCAGCAGTGAGTCTCCCGGCTCAGTGGACTGGGAGGAGTCCACACTCTGCAGCTCACGAATGCCGGGACGGGGCACAGCTTTGAACAGCAACTTGAAATTGCAATGCGTCAGTCTGTTGCATCCGCATTATCTGTGCCAAAAAACTTGCCATCACAGAATGATGACAAGAAACTGGATGCATCAGTAAAAGCTGAAATGGCGGTGTTTCAGAGCAATGGCAAGCGCAGGTGTTGTTTAGAACAAGTGTATCAGTACCTGATGACTGTGCCGCCTATTTCAGTGGAGGCAGAGCGTGCTTTCTCAGCAGCTGGTGTACTCTGCACGAATGTACGCTCTCACCTGGACACCCTTACGCTGGACACATTGTGCTTTCTAAGCTCTTATTACCGCAACTAACTAGATACATGTACTTATATGACAGCATGAACTGCTTTTAGACAAGGATAGTCTTTTATTGGTGTCAACATATTGCAGTAGTTTTATTAAAAAATAAGTGTCGGTCATTCTAAAACCGTTCACATGTGAGATGCCCGTGCACTGTGTCATCCCCGGGAATGGATAAACCCGTTCGGGAATGGATTCCCTAATGCATACATTTTACTCTGGTTGGTTCATTGGTTTACACCCAAATGATTTAAATAAAATAAAAGTCTGTTATACTATATACTGGTTCTTCTTATACCTTTGAGTTGAGCCACCACCCTTAAAATTTCTGTGCATATAACAACTGTCCATTCTCGTTTATAGTACATCTGCTGATTTCTTAGTCATCCTTCAGTATTTTTTTTATATTGCATCAACCTTTCTTCTGGTACTTTATTTCTTAGTATTTTTCCTAAACCAATTCTTATATTTCAGTATACATTTTGTTGTTCACTTGACTTTTATCAGGTTTCCTGGTGTGCCTGAGCAGGTTTCTGACATGTATTAAGCCTTTATGCTATTTCTTTAAGATGAATGCTATGTTACCCTAAAATTATTCTTCCACACATCTAAAACAACAGCTACAAATGAAGCTGTTAAACAAAGAACTTGCTAAGCAGGAAACTCAGCGAGAAAGAAACACTATGCTCTGACAAAAACAGAGGTCAGTGGAAGGATGAGAATGCCAAGGAAAAAGAAAACTGGATGGTGGCATGAAAAATAAAGAGCAAATATTCATGAAAGTCACTTTTAATACAGAAACAAAATGCAAATAAAACAAATGGGACAACATTTGTTGCTTTAAATACTAAAGAGTTGTTGATAGTACCATAAGAAAAAGGAGACAAAAAGGGTTTGTGCCAGGATTTGCTTTTGTCAGCAAGAGTGCCTGCATAAATTAAGTAGCTCCTAAAGAGGTTGCAAAAAAAAAAACACAGAACTGAAAACAGGGAAAGCCAAAACAAATACATAAGCAAAACAAGATAACAGAAGAACCAAAAAAAGAAAAAGAAAATGTGAAATGAAAAATATCAAGGCACAGAGAGATTTAGAACTGGTTCTAGCAATTCCAGAAAGAATCAAATGAGCTGCCTTTCTTTTTTTTAAGTATTGATTTTATTTGAAGAAGATAACACTTTATTATATCAAGGCAAACTTAAAAAACAGAATTAAAACCCCACCAAGGAGAAAGAGAGGAGAGCTAACAACAAGAGCAAATCTTTAGGGAGAATATACTTTTCCCTTATATATATGCTTATTCTAAATTTTTATTAATTAGATCTTGCCATATTTTAAAAATGTTTCGAACAGATCCACTAAGTGAGAATTTATTTTTTTTCCACACTTACACACTTACTTATAACAGGTGGGTTGGGATTCTTCCAGTTGAGCATGATAAATCTACATGCTAGTAGTTTGGTAAAGACAATTTCAATAAATTTGTCTTTCTCTACTTTAAGCCCATCTGGACATCCACTAAACACAGCTGTTAATAGTTTAGGAGTGATTGTGACACCAAGGCTGTCTGACTGGCATTCAAAGATTTTTGTCCAGGGAGGTTGGGAGTATGATACAGTGCATTGCCACACTCATCACACGACAAATCATCAAAAGATTCCAAATTAGGACCCAAGTGCAGCACCACACTAGTTTGAATGGAGTGGAAAAGAGTGAGTTTTTTTTTTACAGTGGCTGGAGCGCTAATCCTGACACAAATCACACGTTGCATTTTAAAAGTGAATGGCCAATGTCTTGGTAATTGCAAAGAGCAACGGTGAATGGGGGAATCCTTGTTGAGTATCACGTTGTAATATGAAGTAGTTTGAAACAATGTTGCTAATACAAACAATAGCTTCTGGTCTGGTATAAAGTAACTTGATCCATGCACATATGTTTGGGCCAAACCCAGATTTGTGCAATGTGGTAAACAGATTCCATTCAACCACGTCAAATGATTTTTTTTACATCCAACGCTAATGAGATCTCTTGTGTGTTAGATTTTATTGGTGAGTATATTACATTAAACAAATGGTAAAGATTAGAAGCTCAGTGTCTGCTTTTAATAAATCCAGTTTGGTCTTATTATATTTTAGAATGAAGCACTTTCTCAGTCCTTATACCTAGAACTTTGGAAAGTATCTTAACATTATTATTCAGAAGTGAAATTGTTCTGTACGATGTTCATTGTAATAAGTCCTTATTTTTCTTTGGGAAGAGGGTTACTAATGCTTGGCAAAACGTCTGAGGTATAGTGTTGTCTCTAGCATCTATAAACATTGCAAATAATAGTGGTTCCAACTTATTTGAAATTATGATTTAAAAAACTACTCGGTAGCCATAAGGGCCTGCTTTGGAGTGAGTTTATAGTGTATAGTAATTGAGACAGTGTCAGAGGTTTATTCAGTTCCTCTGTGCTAAGACTATATAACTATAGTATCTGTAATGTATCAAAAAACTCATAAGATTGCGTCTTCTTTAAATTGACAAGACCATAAGGACTTATAGTACTCTCTAAATGTAGGAGTTATATTTTTATTGTCAATTATTTTATCTCCATCTGTGTTGGTATTTTCTGTTATTGCGTTGCAAACTTCCAGGTTGTGGATTTGTTAATTTGAACTAAAATCTTATTAGCCTTCTCTTCGTGTTCATTGTAATGATGCCACGATTTAAAGGTGAGCTGTTTCGGTTTCTTTTGTTGTCAAGAGGTTAAATTCTGATTGCAAAACCACTCTTTTCCTATAAAATTGCCTTTATCCATTCTGGTTATTTTGCTGATTAACTGTGATGGGAAAGATTTGAAATAATCTATCCTCTTACAAAAGTCTTCAAAGTTTCCCAGAGTATTCCTGCAGAGATCTCTGAGGATGCATTTGTCTCTAAAAAATAATTGGTTTGCTTGGATATGAATGCTGTACAGTTCTCATCTGCTAGGACATAGTGATTTAAGCTTCATGATCAGAGAAGCATAGTTGAAGATAACCATAGAGTCATACTTGCAAGATTTGATATTGGGCAATAAATTATTATTTATAAAGAAATAATAATTTCTGGATTAACTATGATGTACTGATGAAAAAAGGAGTATGATCTTGAGTTTGGAGTTAAAAATCTCCAAGGGTCTGATAAATTATGATCCATTACAAACAGTGTGATTATTTTTGCAGTATTAGATGTTATTGTCACTGTCGTTGAAGACCTGTCCAGATCTGGATTTAAAACACAATTAAAGCCTCTGTCCATTATAAATTTATGAATGTTCACATTAAGAATGCATGCAAATACATTTTGGATGAAATCCAAATCCTCATTAGGTATATAGATATTTATTAAAATGAGTTTAGATTTAAACAAATTACCCATCACAATGAAATATCGGCCTTCATGATTAGATACTAAGTCGGATACTACAAATGAGAATGTTTTATGTAATAAATTTTCCACGCCTTTAGTTTTCTTTCTGTAGCTGTAGTGAAAAATTTGGCCAATCCAATCTCTTTGCAATTGAAACTGGTCATTACTTATTAAACAGTCTCCCTTATAAATACTGTCTTGGAATTAAGACCTATTAAGTGAGAAAATACTTTTTATCTCTTTAGATTGTGATTGAGACCTTTGACATTCCAGCTCACAAAGTTCACCGTTTGGTCAAAGAGACACTCCTTTGTAATTTTGTAATCTTAACTGAAGGTAGTACATTGTTTCATACAATAGCTTTAACCAAGGTATAATATTATTGACAAGTACTATGGCTAAGGAGCCTATAATTTTGTTGGCAGTTGTTGGAGTAAAAAGGATATGTAAGAAGTAACTTTCTCTGTTTGGGCAGATATGGAGGCGTTTGTTAGAGGAATCTGTGAGCAAGTGATGCATCATCTATAGTTTAGCAACCAATGTCCTGTTAACAGAAGAATCAAAGCATCACACACATCCAAATTTGCTTCTTGGTGAGTCACAGTCAGGGCGGGTGGTGGAATGGTCCTTACGGATGATGCTGCAGTTGTGAGTCACTGGGATGACTACTTTAGGCAGCTCTTTAAAACTGATCCTCCAGCTAGGATTTTGGACATCTCTGGGTCCATGATTCTTGAGGCTGATCTTCCAGTTTGCTGTGAACCTCCCAATCCTACTGAGATTGCACAAGTTGTGAACTAGCTAGAGGTATGGAAGGCTGCAGGGATCTGTGCTATCCAGGGTCAGCTTCTCCAGGCTGTCCTCCTGGCAATGCATTGACTGGAAAGCAGGACTTGTCATCCCTATTTGGAAAGGGAAGGGTGATCGCCTGGGTTACAGCAATTACAAGGAGATAACACTTCTCCTAGTGCCGGCTAAGGTCCTTGCAAGGGTTATCCTCAATAGGATTCATTATCACTTGCTCACCTACCAGCAACTGGAGCAGTCTGGTTTTGTGCCTAAGAAGTCTACTATCGACTGCATCCTGGCACTGAGGGTTCTGAATGAGAGCAAATGTAAATATCAGCAGAGTTTCTTTGCAGCCTTTGTTGATTTTCATAAAACGTTTGACTCAGTTGATCAAGCTGCCCTGTGGGACATCCTGAGACTTTGCAGGATCCCCCCGAAGTTGCTGGATATCATGACCAGCCTGTGCAGAGTGGAGGCAGTACCTCTATGTTTTTCCCAGTCAGGGGTGTGTTCTTGCTCCTACTTTGTTCAGTGCTTGAAAGGACTGGGTGTTGGGCAGGGTCATGGGGTCCAGTGGCTGTGGGGCATCTGTTGGTGAAGCAAGATTCACTGATCTTTGCTGAGAATGCTGAGTCAATGGAGGCTCTGATTGTGGCCCTCCAGAGACTGAGTGAGGAATCTGCATGTCTGGGCTTGCGTGTGTCCTGGATAAAAATCAAGATCCAGGCCTTTAATGACATCTTGGGCACAGCCATCAAAAGTGTGTCTGTCTGCAGAGGGAGTGTCGGCCACAATGAGAGGACCTCGAAAGCAACGTTCATGTCTCTGGTGACTCTTTCTATGAAGTCAATATACTGTATAGATTGGAAGGGCACCAGGGTTCATGAGGTCACTGGAAAGGTGTATGTGGCACTCCCAATACCTTTGCAAAAAGATGAAGTACCAAGTCTTTAGAGTCCTGTTGCTACCTGTTTTGCTATATGGTTGTGTGGCATGAGCGTTATCCACTGACCTGAGACGAAGACTCTAGTCCTTCTGTACTGTGTCTCTTCAGAGAATCTTTGGGTACAGCTGGTTTGACTTTGTGTTGAATGAGCAGTTGCTCAAGGAGTCCCTAATGAGACACATAATCTAGATTGTAAGGGAGTGTCAGTTACGGCATTACAGCTATGTGGTGTGATTCTCTGAGGGTGATCTAGCTCACAGGATCTTCATTGTTGAGGACCCGAGTGGCTGGACAATGCCAAGGGGACGCCCACATAACATCTGGCTGCAGCAGATAGATGGTCATATCCAGAGTGTGGGACTGGACCGTGTGTCTGCCTTGGTGGTTGTCAACCAGTATCCTGTGGTGAATGTAGCAATGTGCTGTACCAGTACATGTTCTCCAACCTGACATGACCTGTTGCTCTCTTCTCCCCAAGCACACCCCCTACCCAGGCCTCCCCAAATTTGCCTCCCCAAGTGAGGCTAGACCAAACTTCACAAAGTTCAAGCCCTCTGAAATGCCCAGAGACAGAGTATGTGCAATACAAAACAAATCCCTAGCAGCAGTGTCAAAAAGATTAAAACTGAGATATCAAATGATAGTACAGTCCAAATGCAATAAACCTAAGATATGATGTTAAACAGTCCCCTTCAGAAAAAAAAGAGATAAATTATAATAGTAAAGTCCAGATGTAATAAACCTAGGGTATGATGTTAAACAGTCCCAGGAAAAAAAATACGTAATGGTTAACAAAATATACATATATTTAGCATCCTTAGCATCACTCAAACTGTAAAAACAGTGCTAAAAAACTGTATAGACATGTCTCAAGGTAAGCGTTAGACCCTAAGATTACTCGGACTTTAAAAGTGCCAACAGTGTTAGTGCCGAGCAATGCTCAGGAAATGATATAAGTGTGTCAAGTATAAGCGACAGTCCCTAGTGTTTCCTGGGCAACAGTGCAGACACGTCTCCTCCTAGCCTCATAATGGTGTCTTGTAGAATATGTTTTTCATCAGACCAGGTGTTGTACGCTCTTGACAGTAATACAGGCAATGATGACAAAGTGAATCTGTGTCCCTGCAGTGAAACTGAAATGAACAGGGAAATCGAAAATGATTCTGATTAATCCAAAAGTGTGCTGTTCAAAAACTGATCAGTCTGGAAAGAAAATCCATAAGCAATCACGCTACTATTGTTCTGACTGTGATGTTTGATTGTTTATCTCACCATTCAAGATATACCACACAAATGACACATTTTGGCTGTATATACAGTACTAACATTATTATTATTATTATTATTATTATTATTATTATTATTATTTGTACCATTATTATACCTTCTGCACTTCTGACTTTGTACTTTTAGTGTTTTGCACATTTTACAGTAGAAAGGTAAGATTTAAAAAATATGTTCATTTTACAAGCCAAAAATGCAACGCTTTTTACATGTTTTTTCAAGAAAAAAAAAGTATAGCCCTAAGGAGTTTAATAGAATGCATTTTAACATAGTATCTGAAAAAAAGTGGTGAACATAAGACAAAAAAGTTAAAACAAATGTTGCATAACAGATACAGTAGACCAAGTTCATGTTCATATTTTGCATAATGTCAGGATCAGAGTTTTTAGCTCTTTTTCTGCTTCTTCAAGGAAACTAAAAATGAAGAACCAGTCATCAGTAATCACTTTCAACTTAGCAGGAAACAAGAAGCTGTATCTGATTTCGTCTTTGCGTAAGCACTGTTAAATGTTGTAGAATGCAGCTTGTTTATCACCTGTTGAAGGGGATAAATCTGGGAAAGTATGAATGTGGTTATTTTCACATTTGTTCTCCTCCTTCTGTCCGAGAGTCGACATCAACTTTTCTTAACTTGCAGTTTGTTGGATCAGACAATCAGGGTTCTCAGTTTTGAGTTATTCGAACTGCATATGCAATAAACTGCTGAGATCTCAGTATACAGTGTGAAGTCCTCTTTTGTTATCCTTCTATATAAAAGCGGTCGGGATTGTCCTTCCGTCCCATGAGTGCTATGCAGGCGCGGAGTTTCACACACGCCCCATCCATTATTGCAATGCACGATGGGATTTGTAGTTTCGTTTTTCCAGGTAAAAGATGACTTTCAACTCCAGACTGTGCGATATCTACTTCTTCTTTCTTACTATATAAAAGCGGTCGGGATTGTCCTTCCGTCCCGTGAGTGGAAAGCGTAGCGGTATTCCGTTTATCACAGACTTACTACTTGCAGCTTGCGGTACGAAGCGACATGATGTGAGCAGAGTTCTGGTGCTCCCATCATTCCCTTGCTTTTGTGCGCGATGCACTGAAAAAATAGACAAAATTATGTCTCTGGAAATAATTAATGTTGATGGAGAACAAATGCCATATATATCGGGGGGGGTTCAAAAGGGCGACCTCAATATAGAAAAAAAGTTTAAATTTCATCATAAAAATAACAGAAACTACGAGTATTAAAGTAATACCGCTCAAATGCAATATAACCAAATTAATGAGTTTGTATAAAATATCAAATTGATCTACATATTGAATTGCCTTTAAGAAGTGGTCAACTTAAAAGTCGGTCGCCTTAAAAGGCGGGTCAGCCTAGTTTTATATAATAGTTCAGCTATGAATTTCACTGAGTTTGGACTTTCTCAGTTTTCAGGGAGACCTCCAGTTCTGATTTTGTTCGTTCTATATCTGTCTTCCAATGCAGGTAATTTATCCCTGAACACTTAACAATCGTATTCTACAGCAGTTGCGTTATTGTCAGCGGTGGATGTCAATAGTTCAACTTCTTCAATAAGAGTTGTAAACATCTGCTTAACTTCTTCTAGGGGATCTTCGAGTACTCTTATTTTATTCTCAAATTCACTCAAATTTTCTTGTATTTTTTCACCAATTCTTGTTAGATTTTTTTAAAGTTTACATCAAATTTATTGCTTAATCATACCTCCTGATCTTTTTTTCCTTCTTGTCCATTCTGCTGTCAATCCTGTCCATTCTCTTTTGTATATTCTCCTTTACATCATTTATATTTCCCCATGTGAGAAACTCAACACCTTCATCTCAGACAGCTCCTTTCCACCTTCTGAAAGCACAGTTACAAATCGTGTTGGATTCCTTTGACTCGCATGGGTTGTTGGTAGTAGTTGACAATGGAGATAAAGAGGTCATGAGCTGACATTATTAACCATTCTTACTACATCTTTTATTAAGGAAAAATGGTCCCCATGATCCATCATATAATGTTGCAATGTCACAGTGAATTTGAGTTATCAGTAAATAATAGGAAATTGCTTACAAAACAAACACTAAAATGACTTAAAGGCTAGGAAAATGACTAAATGCTGAAAAACATGCTAAACCAAATGACATACCTGGCAGTGAGAATACATGATCTAACACAAAGAAACCGGACAAGAAATTCAGAAAAGAACATAATGACTGAGTAAAATGAATAAGACAAAGCTAATCTGATTACTGAAGTAGCTGCTGAAAGTCCCCAGTGTTGAACAAGCTGCTGCTACCTACTGAATGAGGCCTGCTTACTAATGAAACAGGCAGAGCATCACACCAGCTATCAGCTCTACCTCTTTTAGTTCCTTTGTCACATTTTCTCTCCTCTAAGCACACTTTCCATCACTGTATGAACATTTTATATTCAGTCCTTTCCCTTGCCTTGCAAGAGCTGTATATAATGCTCAGTACAAGTAATAATGCAGATATCATAAAACAAAAATATTTAAAGAAAATTTACAGCTTGGAAAGGATGAGTACATAACATACATAAATCAAAATTATTGCCTTAGGAAAACAAAAAGAAGAAAAAGAATATGAAGTGTCATAAATTAACCCTAGAGGTTGTGTTACTGTAATAAATATGATATGAGATATTATCTCAGATCTGATTGATGAAAACAGATTCATGCACAGGTACCAAGAAAGTGGATGTGACAAATGTAGAGTACCATGTTTGTCAGTACCTGGCAAGGTTATTACAGTTAACGAAAACTAAAATCAAAATTGAAACTATTCATAAAAAAAACATTGTCGTAAACTGAAATAATTAACAAAACTGAAATGAAACACTAAAACTAAATGAAACTATCAAAGTAGGTGCAAAGACTAACTGAAATAAAATAATAATTTACTAAACATATTTTAGTTTTCGTTTTTGAAATATTCGTCTTTAACTCTTGTAAGTTTCAAGTCTAAAACAGAAAGTCATCCACCACGAGCCGCATGCATTTATTCATCCAGTGAACGGCAGCTGATGACGGAGGGCGACTGTTCGGACAGCATTTTGCGGTGACAGAGTTAGCTGAATACGGGTGCGTAAAGTGAGTAACGAAGAAAGCAAGTTACTTTGTGATAACAGTGACAGTTCTTCAGGAGCTGATAGTGACAGCATGGTAGATTCTGGTTCAAGTGGTAGTGAAGTATACCACGGCGATGATTTTGCTTTGAACGTGTTAGGAAGCTTTCAAACCTTCCGTTCACCGGATCTCCAGGGCTCAAGAGGGAAGTATTAGATTCAGATAATCCCTTACAGAATTTCAGTCTGTTTATTAATGACGGCATGTTAGCTGTAATTCTGATTGAGCCCAAGATGCAGTATGCACACATCAACTAATACAGCAGCCTATGCTAAGCTAAATCCCAGGCTGCATGAGTCTGATGTCTGTTATGATGAGCAGCTGCATTTCTTTGCGCTTCTTGTATATCAACATGTAATTCAAACGCCTCAAGTACGGACAGAAAAATCACGAGTGAGTAACGTTTCAGTTTATTTCTCACGTGTCTGCGTTTTGTTGACAATAATTCAGCTGCCACTTTGCACAGGAGAAATCCTTTTGAAAATAAAACAGCACTGACCTTGATGGTCAACATACAAGATCAGCATATTGTTACTGACCAATCACTTTCGCTTTAAAAATGTCATTTAACAATGAAGCGGCACTGCAAAATTCCTTAGTTGGCAATGTCTCTACTGAACTGCAGGTATACTGTAGGTGAAGAGAGTCTGCCAACTGCTGAAAAATTGAACATACTAATGTGTTTTAGTATTTATTCTATGTTATTATCTTTTTTAGTTTACATTCACAGCTTCAAATACCCGATTTTGTGAAAATAATCCAATAGCAGAATTATGTTTTAAATATTTTTCCCACTTTTTTCAATTTCTCTCTCTGCCTCTCAAAATAGATAGTTGAAATATCATATTCTTTTTGTTCTTAACATCAGCCATATCATACGTACCAGGGATTTTTCCTGCCTTGCATCCAAAGCTGCTGGGAAAGGCTTCAGGTTTCCTGCGAGCCTGATCTGGATAAACAGGCTAAGATAATGTATATATTGTTCCTAATCTCAGATGCTATCTCTGTCATTTTGTAGCTGTCCTCTTTCCTATTACCTACTCTCACTTTGCTCATTAAGTATTTACCGTTCTTATGCATGGGCTTTTCAAGTCTCACTGCCCCTAACCTTCACACTACATGCTTGATTTTGTTTGTTTCCCTCAGTAGCGCCAGTGGGGGTCTGCACACTGATTCAAGCCTAAGACCCCCGTTCTTCCTAAGCCCCCATGATTTTCATGATCATAACTGTCAGAAAACAGTAGAATCTGTTTTCTGATTTTTTATACAGTATCATTTCAGGCCTGCAGGTGGCAAAATTCTGTCTATAAATTTTCTGTACGTGTGATGGAATCAGAGATCAATATGTCTGGTAGAAGATAACAAAGCCCAGTATGGGAGATTTTAGATTGCAATATTGAAGCTAGGCCATTATAAGTACAATGTCTTGGGGCAGAATAAGTTGTGTGCTGTAGACATTTAGAGTAAAAAAAAACCCTCAAACCTTAAAATTCACCTAAATTTGTTTACAAATTAGCCCATTCTGGACAAGAAAAAGAAAAGATAAAAAGTGCCATTAGTCGGGGCACATTTGTTCAGCACAAATGACATAGAAAATATTTTTTAAATTATAAAATAGTATAAATAGTATAAAATTGATCATATTCAGTGTCTGATTTTGATTATATTTGTTTTTATCAGACAAAAACAAAAACGGATTGTAAACCATGTAGCATAGTAAGCTTCTACAGACATTAAACTCGTATTATATCCAAACCCATTTAAGTCAATCAATCAATCAATCAACATTTATTTATATAGCACGTTTTCATACAAAAAAATGTAGCTCAAAGTGCTTTACAAAATGAATAGAAAAATAAAAGACAATAAAAAAATAAACATAAGTCAACATTAATTAACATAGAATAAGTAAGGTCTGATGTACCAGGGTGGACAGAAAAAACAAAAAAAACTCCAAAAGCTGGAGAAAAAAAAAATAAAATCTGTAGGGGTTCCAGACTAAGAGACCGCCCAGTCCCCTCTGGGCAATCTACCTAACATAAATCAAACAGTCCTCTTTGTATTTAGGGTACTCATGGAAGGACTTGATGATGATGGTCACGTAGACTTCTTGCTTTCAGTCCATCAATGTTGGTGCATCATGATGCTTTGGGTAGGTGGTGGTGGCGCAGGCCGCCACCACAAAGAAACCGGAAAAAGAAGCAGAAGAGAGAGTAGGGGTCAGTATGGATTTTGGAGCCACTGTGAATAGTTATTATGAAGAATTGAACATACAGAGTATCAGTATTACGTTATAGTGAAGTTATAAAAAGGCCATGTTAAAGTAATGTGTTTTCAGCAGTGTTTTAAAGTGCTCTACTGTATTAGCCTGGCGAATTCCTATTGGCAGGCTATTCCAGATTTTAGGTGCATAACAGCAGAAAGCCGCCTCACCACTTCTTTTAAGTTTAGCTTTTGGAATTATAAGGAGACACTCATTTGAAGATCTAAGGTTACGATTTGGAATATAACGTGTCAGGCATTCCGATATATAAGATGGAGCGAGATTATTTAAGGCTTTATAAACCATAAGCAGAATTTTAAAGTCAATTCTGAATGACACAGGTAACCAGTGTAGTGACATCAAAACTGGAGAAATGTGTTCGGATTTTCTTTTCCTAGTTAGGATTCTAGCAGCTGCATTCTGCACTCGTTGCAAGTGATTTATGTCTTTTTTGGGTAGTCCTGAGAGGAGTGCGTTACAGTAATCTAGTCTACTGAAAACAAAAGCGTGAATTAATTTCTCAGCATCTTTCAATGATATAAGAGGTCTAACATTTGCTATGTTTCTTAAGTGAAAAAATGCTGTCCTAGTGGTCTGATGAATATGCGATTTAAAATTCAGATTACAGTCAATGGTTACCCCTAAGTTTTTTACTTCCGTCTTAACTTTTAATCCTAGTGCATCAAGTTTATTTCTGATAACCTCATTGAATCCATTATTGCCAATTACTAAAATTTCAGTTTTCTCTTTATTTAGTTTGAGAAAATTACTATTCATCCATTCAGAAATACCAGTAAGACATTGTGTTAGTGTATCGAAAGAGTCAGAGTCATCAGGTGCTATTGATAAGTACAGCTGTGTGTCATCAGCATAGCTGTGGTAACTCACATTGTAACCTGAGATAATATGACCTAACGGAAGCATATAGATTGAGAAAAGCAGCGGACTCAGGATAGAGCCTTGTGGAACACCATATCGGATATCATGTGTCTTTGAGATTTGATTACCACAACTCACAAAGAATTTTCTCCCTGCCAGGTAGGATTCAAACCAATTTAAGACACTGCCAGAGAGGCCCACCCATTGACTAGGGTGATTTCTAAGAATATTGTGATCAATGGTGTCAAATGCAGCACTCAGATCTAAGAGGATGAGAACAGATAAATGGCCTCTGTCTGCATTTACCCGCAAGTCATTTACTACTTTAACAAGTGCAGTTTCTGTGCTGTGATTTGTTCTGAAGCCTGACTGAAATTTATCAAGAATAGCATGTTTATTGAGGTGGTCATTTAATTGCAAAATGACTGCCTTCTTTAGAATTTTACTTAAGAAGGGCAGGTTAGAGATGGGTCTAAAATTTTCAAAGGCAGAGGGGTCAAGATTATTTTTCTTGAGCAGGGGTTTAACTACAGCAGTCTTGAGACAGTCTGGGAAGACCCCCGTATCTAATAATGAATTAACTATGTCCAGAATATTGTCAATTAGCACGCCTGATACTTCTTTGAAAAACCTTGTTGGTATTGGGTCAAGGACGCAGGTGGAGGGTTTCAGTTGAGAGATTATACTATGTAATTCAGGTAAATCTATCCAGGTGAAAGCATTTAATTTGTTTATAATGGAGTACCGGGGCTTTGGAGGTTCTGCAGTGTTGGGGAGATATACTATGTTATCTCTAATATCATTCATTTTTTGATTGAAAAATACAGCAATGTTCTCACAGGTTTCACTGGAAGTATTCTGGGGCATTCCTTTGTGTTACCTGGGTTTAACAGATGATCAATTGTAGAAAATAAGATATTGGGATTACTAGCGTTGTTAAGTGTACAGTTCTGTCTGATTGTGACACACAAACTCCACAGTAGCTCTTTAACTGTACCATAGATATAAAAATAAAATAGACTTTGTGAAATAAATACTAAATTAAAACTAAAAATGCATGATGAAGGAAAAATAAAACTAAACTAAATTTCCAAGAAATAAAAGCTAATATAAAAAGTCAAAACTATAGTAACCTTGGCACCTGGTGAGAGTACATAAAAGCAAGTTAATCCATAAACAGCTTCACTTCAGCATTAGTGGAGCAGACATCACTTAATAAATAAATAAATGAATAAATAAATAAAACTACCAAAGTGTCTTCTCCCATTCTCCCAATTGTTAAAATGTTCTTTCTTCTTCCCAAAGGTCCACTGTAAAGTAATATTTTTTTGGTCATGCATAAAGGAGTGATCATAATGGACAAATTATACCTGCAGGTTTACCTCCTCTCTCTCCCTCTTACATCAGATCATTTATTATAATCATTTCTGCCATACCTACCATAATGACACTGACTTTCTGTCTATCACCTTACATGCTTTAGTATAAAGTAAGTAAACCCTTTTTCATTTATTTTCATGTCTAGATGAAACTGGCAATCATCTACAGTAATCCTCAGCTTTTCACAGAATTGGGTGCATCTAACTTTAACTGACAAAAAAAACACAGATTTTACTTTGTCAAGTTTTTACACAAAATAATTCATCATGCAGAAACTATTTGTGAAAAACTCCATGAACTTAAGCTTGGTTCAGAAATTTGTAGAACTATTTTTACCAGCAATTCACAGAAGTGATAATGTTCTGTATTTATTTGTCAGTCTTTTATTTTTGTATTGGAGGTATCTTGACACACTGTTTTCATACAATACTGTTTCAGTTCATTTACATTTGTGAGCATTTTTTTATGGGCATTTTACTTGAAGTCCTACCACAGCATCTCAATGATTTTAAGGCCTAGATTTTGACTTGGTCACTCCCTAATCTTTATTCTCTTCTTCTATAGTAATCCATTTGTAGATCTGCTGGTGTGCTTAGGAATGTCATGTTGCCGGATGCGATTTAAATCAGATTTCACCTGTCAGAAATATGATCTCACATTTCCATGTGAAGTACTTGGTATGATACAGAGACATTTGTGAGGCGTTCAAGTACTGTCTGCAAAGCATTTCCAAATGATCACCCCTTCAACATTTCGCTTGAGAGGTGGAATGAGGTTCTTGTGGCACTGTCCATTATGAGCAAACTTTCCCTTTGTCTTCACAAAGGAGATTGATCAAGTTGTCTTGTAGTTTATTTCACTGCAACTTTTCAAAGATATCCCATACTGTCAAGTTGTTTTTGGAAAAGAGCTTTCACTTATACAGCTTGCCATAAAATACATACTTGTTCGATCTTCTTCTTCTATCTGATGGAAAAGTTATGAACTGGATCATTTACCAGATATCTGGATAGAGCTTCTGTTTCTTTGTAAATCGTCATACAGCGTGATTTTTGGTAAATATTTTCAGATGCTCACCCTGATAAGTTTGGTCACTGTTTGAATACTTTTTTACTGTATAATGATGGACTTCCTGTTTTTCAGAAATTACATTTACCTTTATTTGCTTAACAGACGCTTTTATCCAAAGTGACTTGCAAAAGAAATTACCTCGCAATGTTTTGCAATCACAGTGAAATAAATACTTTAAAAATTACTTGCTTGAATGCTAGGAGTATCAAATATAAAAAAGTGAGTTGGCGCTGCATATAGTATAGCAATTATGATATTATAGCAACAACAGAAACCTGACTAAATTACAAGGAATGGAATGAGAATAACATAAACGGTTATACATTTTTATGAAGGACAAACAAAACAGAAAAGTGGGGAAGGTGGTGCATATGTAAAACAACTTAACGTAAGTTCGCAGTTGGATGATGAGCAACATCATAATGAAGGCATCTGGATTCCACTAGAAAGTATCAGGGACAGAAGAGTGTGCTATGGACCCCCCAATGCAGAAAGTACTTTCAATATTCATCTTTTTAATAATATTGAAAAAGTAAGCTTACAGGAGGATATTATGCTCATGGGAGACTTACATTTCCTAAATATTAACTGGACAAACTTTACAAATAGAAAAGCACAAAACAGGAGTTTCTTAGATATAATAAGTGACTGTTTTTTTTACCATCCATCCATCCATTATTCAACCCGCTATATCCTAACACAGGGTCACCACTGTATGTTAAAACACCAATTAGAAGGGAAGTCTGTCTAGATTTAGTTGTAGATCATCTTATTATCAGAAACACCTAGGAGATATCTGTTGCATGACATTTTCGAGTCCAGTTAATTTATTTTTTAATATACTGCAATATACAAAAATGCCAAATATCTTGAAATATTAATTCTAAAATCTATTGTACAATATATTATAACTATATTTATTTAAATTTAATTTAAAGAAGAATTTAAACTATCATCCTTTTTAATAAAACCCCTGTGTGCGTCCAGGTGTCCGTGTGTGTGTCTTCTGGTGAAGTGCGCATGCACGGGGCCGCGCCGCGCATCGCACCGTGCCCTGCCCATGCACACGGCACCATGGACGCACACACACTGGAAGCTGGGCACACAGTGAATGGCCTAGCCGCGGCCCCGCATGATAATCAAATAAACACACACTGGAAGCTGGGAACATAGTAAATGGCCTAGCCGCGCCCGCGCTTGATAAGCAAATAAAGCACACACACTGGAAGCTGGGCACACAGTGAATGGCCTAGCTGCGGCCGCGCATGATAAGCAAATAAAGGACATCATTGCTGGGGAGAGTGCTGATTGAGTAGTCATGACCGCGCACATAAAATCCATTGCTGGGGAGATGCCACACATACAATAATCAGCTGCACGGCACCACAGATTAAAATACTTGCTGAGGAACTGCACAGTACTTGCTGGGGAGACGCTACAGGCACGATTATCAGCTGCAGGCTACACATTACATCAGTTGCTGGGGACACTCTGCTGATTGCCCACTTTTGTGACAGAAAATTAAAGTCATATTACGGACATCAAAGCCAGTATTACTCTCAGAGAAAATTACAGGCATTTTACGGAAATACAAACCAGTATTACCGTGAGAGAAAATTAAAGGCACACAATACAATGACGTATATTACAGCCACATACAAGCCAGTATTACTGTAAGAGAAAATATTACGGACGTATCTACTAACAACATGCCACCCAAAAAAAAACACGTCAAGTAGGACAAAAGACACAGACAATCAAATCCTATATAAGTAACAAGAACGGTCAGCTCAACAAGTAAACATCAACAAAAGAAAGGCTGAAAGACAAAGAAAAATACATAGCAAATAGATCGACTGAAGAAAAAGAAAATGACCGTCAGAAAAATGCTAAAAGAGAAAGACTCAGAAGAGTAAACCTTAGAAAAAGTTGCCATTTACTTGCCAGAACCAGTATTCAGCCACGGTCAGTTATATGTTGCATTATCAAGAGTTAGAAGTTTTCCAGATGTTGTTGTCAAGTTTGTAGATGGTCCTGAACAAGGCAAACTGTTGCCAAACTCAGACAGAATATTTACAAGAAATGTTGTCTATAATAAAATTTTATAGAAACACTTCATGAGATAAAAAAATAGAAAATTTTTCCTAAATATCTTCTTCAGATATTGTGTATTACAGATTGTTACAAAGTTTTACGTATTAAGGCAATATTAATTATACTTACTGTATTGTCATATACATTTCTATTTTAGTTTTATTATTATTTTACTGTAGGCTTCTTGCAAAAATATTTTTGACAAAAAAAAATTAAGACAACAAACAGAATGAGGTCAAGGTCCCTTGCCATTTAATATAGACTGTTCCTACTAATGTTTATGCACTACTGTTCTAGCGCCCGTTATTGTAATGGGCTTAATGTCTAGTATTTAATATTAGATTGTAATAGTTTTCCAAAATGTACCTTACAGTATATTATTCCTAGAACAGTCATTGACCAGCCATTTGGCTGTATGTCATATTGGTAGCAGGTCGGTCACAAAGTGTATAGGCCATTGCAACTGAGGCTCTCTGGGTCTGGTGTGGGTCACCAGTATGCATACTTTAACTGCCAGCACATTGAAGCACAAACCAATCTTCAATTCCTCATGTAAGGGAAGGTAGTGTTGGCTGAATGCATAAGAATTAGACATGTGCCAATCAAAACAAACCTTAACAAGCCCTCCAAAAGTCTGAAATCATAGAGTATGAGACTCTGTGAAATAATAATAACAAAATATTTTTTACTATTTACAAGGAGTTTCTATCTTTTCAATGGAGGAAAAGTATAAACAATCAGCACATATCGGAAACAAAAAAGACATGCCAGCTGCATGATGAACAACTTCAAAAAAATACTCTGTGACATGGAGAAATAGTGCCCTGAAGGTTGGAACTCTGTAAGTCCATTGATAAGCTTTTTTTGCTTATTGCTAGTTTGTGGCCATTTGCTATTAGAGGCATCAGTACAGGATGGAAGAAAGCCAAGAGACTGCTACCTCTACAGCTCTAACACCACTTATTTTACTGCTCCTATGCAGAGTGTATTATTCTATGGCTGTCAGAACTGCAACAAGTATGTGATAAACTAAAGGTGCACATCCTTTGTGGCCTGTACCAGCTGGTTCAAGCAATTTCTGGAACATTATTACCCTAATGTTTTTCTATGGCCTTTGAAATGAGGAAAGGTATATGTCTGCTGCCCACATGACCAGATGTGATTTCTAGATGCAATGGCTGCCTGGTGTATGGACATCCAGGACTGGATAAGGCACTCTAAGAGATTTTTTCCTTAGTGTATGGCTGGAGGTAACATCCAGTATGATGTTGATGAAAATCTATGGCCAAATGCAGAGGAAAGGAAAATCACCATAAGGACTACAGTAGACCTCTACTGGTAGTTTCATGTGTTGTGTCTTCACTTGCTGCTCTGGCCATGAATAAATGTGGCAAATATGTTATAACGTGACGTGTGTGTCACTGTCAGGCACCCCAAAACACAAGACTGAGTCTCAGTACTTTAGCAAAAAAAAAGATTTATTCAGCTTGAAACAGGAACAGCACAGTTATATATTATAGTGGGATCTTCCACTCACCAATACACAGACACAGCAATCAGGGAAGAGAGTGACCAGGTTAGTGGCCAAGTAATACTGTTCCCTGCATTTATAATGTTCCTTGCATTACCCATCAATGACAGCGCTTAAAGCACGACTGTGGTCGATTCAGATTTGCTTTTGCGATGAGCTACTGCAGCGCTGGGAGCCTGCGGTTGCCCTGGCATCTGAGAAGCTGTCTTCCACAGATGTACCGATTATGCTTCAGGATGCTCTTCAGCATGTCGTCCCATTGGGGGAGTCCCAAAAGAGTTTCGAAACCTTACAATGTATACATGAAGTAACCTACTTTTCGAGGTGTCATACTTTTTTCTTTTATTTAATTTATTTAAACTATGGAAAAATAGACATAATATATATTTATTTTGTGATGCTTCAATTTGTGTGATTTTTAGTTGATTGTACAAGGAATAATACAGTAGTCTTACTGTATATGAGGGAGCATATGCTGTAGTTATAGCTGCATAAATCACTTTTGGGTGAAGCATGAAGTGTTGGTGGGTAAAGTGCATTTTACACCAAGGGTTAACTCATGTGTTCAGGTGTGTTTTGTTAAGCATACTGTGTGAAGAGTTTTGATCAAGTGGACATGGTATTGAGACAAGTCTGTAAACACTTGTAAAAAACTGTGAAAAGCCTGGAATCTAACAAATCACCCCATGCGCTTAAGGAGGTTAATGAATTTTTGTTAACCCTTGTGACTTATTTTTCAAAAGTTACTGTACACTCGGGAAATTCCCAAGACCTGCAAAAGAGCAAATAATATTCCATTATATACAGTCATATGAAAAAAGTTTATTTCTTTGGATTTTTGTTTATCATTGGCTGAGCATTCAAAGTAGCAACTTCCTTTTAATATATGACATGCCTTATGGAAACAGTAGTATTTCAGCAGTGACATTAAGTTTATTGGATTAACAGAAAATATGCAATATGATTCATTACAAAATTAGACAGGTGCATAAATTTGGGCACCTCAACAGAGATATTACATCAATACTTAGTTGAGCCTCCTTTTGCTAATATAACAGCCTCTAGATGCCTCCTATAGCCTTTGATGAGTGTCTGGATTCTGGATGGAGGTATTTTTGACCATTCTTCCATACAAAATCTCTCCAGTTCAGCTAAATTTGATGGCTGCTGAACATGGACACCCTCCTTCAAATCATCCCATAGATTTTCGATGCTATTCAAGGGGACTGTGACAGCCATTCCAGAACATTGTACTTCTCCCTCTGCATGAATGCCTTTGTAGATTTCGAACTGTGTTTTGGGCTATTCTCTTGTTGGATATCCAACCTCTGCGTAGCTTAAACTTTGTGACTGATGCCTGAACATTATCCTGAAGAATTTGTTGACATTGGGTTGAATTCACCCGACCCTCGACTTTAACAAGGGCCCCAGTCTCTGAACTAGCTACACAACCCCACAGCATGATGGAACCTCCACCAAATTTGACAGTAGGTGGCAGCTGTTTTTCTTGGAATGCAGTGTTCTTCTTCCGCCATGCAAAGCGCTTTTTGTTATGACCAAATAACTTAATTTTTTTCTCATCAGTCCAAAGCACTTTGTTCCAGAATGAATCTGGCTTGTCTAAATGAGCATTTGCATACAACAAGCGACTCTGTTTGTGGCGTGAGTGCAGAAAGGTCTTCTTTCTCATCACCCTTCCATACAGATGTTCTTTGTGCAAATTGCGCTGAATTGTAGAATGATGTACAGATACACCATCTGCAGCAAGATGTTCTTGCAGGTCTTTGGAGGTGATCAGTGGGTTGTCTGTAATCATTCTCACAATCCTGCACATATGCCGCTACTGTATTTTTCTTGGCCTGCCAGACCTGGGTTTAACATCAACTGTGCTTGTGGCCTTCCATTTCCTGATTATATTCCTTACAGTTGAAACTAACAGTTTAAACCTCTGAGATAGCTTTTTGTAGCCTTCCCCTAAACCATGATACTGAACAATCTTTGTTTTCAGATATTTTGAGAGTTGCTTTGAGGATTCCATGCTGTCACTCTTCAGAGGAGAGTCAAAGGGAAGCACAAATTGCAATTGACCACCTTAACTCTTTTAGGGTGAATGTCGACTTTTGTCGACATGAGGGGTTGAGGGCGCATGTCGACAAAAGGCGACATCCAGGGGTAGAGGGCAACAATCAGCTGTTAATAGCGACAAAACACTGTTACGTCACAGGCATTCCCTCTCTGCTTGGAGGAATGTTAGACTCATTGACTCAGTATCTAATGCGTGAGTTGTGAAATGTAAATAAATGTAAACAAAGGCAAGATGGAATCGACATCTCACAAGGAAGTGAAGCAAGTGCAGAAAAGAAAATATTCAGCAGACAATGTTTTGCGCTTTACGTTGAATTAGACTGTGATTTTTCAGGATCTGATTTTGTTGACAGTGATCAGGAGATCGAGCAGGAGAATGAGGAGCTGGCATCAGCTGATTGGACACCAGCCGATGCCACCCCAGCTGAGCGCATTCGCAAAGCCGATGCACCTACGGCAAGGTTCGTGTGGGAGGAATACCCAGACTTTGATTCGTGGTAGCCAAAGTGGCTACCGGACTTCACAAGACAGTATGGATTGCTGTTGGACACGACAGATTACCAGCCACTGGACTGCTTCAGGCTGCTCTCTCCTGATTCCGCTTTTCAGCTATTGTCAGATGAGACAAACACGTATGCAGAGCAATTTTTTGAATCGTGGGCTGCGCTTGCACCGCATTCTCATTTTTCAAAGTGGAAACCAACAATAAAAGACGAGATGAAGGGCTTTGTGTTATTACAAACAGAGATGGGACTAAACTGGTGATATAACTTCAGGGAGCATTGGTCCAAATGTGCTTTGTCCCCTGGTGGCTTTGGACAGGTTATGCCGCATGATAGGTACGTGCTACTGCAAAGTTTTATTCACTTCTGTGATAACCAGAAGCAAATCCCAAGGGGATTTTCTCATGATTGGACACACCTGTCTATGAAGTTAAAGGCTTAACGAGCTAATCCAACCAATTTGGTGTTGCAAGTAATCAGTATTGAGCAGTTACATGCATTCCAATCAGCAACATTACAAGGGTACCCAAATTTTTGCACAGCCAGTTTTTCACATTTGATTTAATTTCATGCAACTAAATACTGCTTCACTAAAAATCTTTGTTCGGAAAAAACCCCAGTACTCAGATGTTCTTGGGAAATGAAAGACATACTACTGTTATCTTTTTTGTTGAAAGTAGAGTAAATTATTATGCAGGCTGAGAGGGGTTCCCAAAGTTTTTCATATGACTGTAATATGAGGTTGTAGATGACACTAAGCTATGTGGACTGGCAGATAATCTAGAATCACTCAGACCAATTGAAAGGGACTTGGGCAACATAAAGGCTTGAGGAGATTTATGGCTGATGAAATCATGATGTAAATAACTGTAAAGTATTACATATAGAAATTAAAATATTAGATTTGAATACACAATGGGAAGTGTGAAATGTGACCCTTTATGAGAAGGACCAAGGAGCCATAGTGGACTTGCGTTCAGAAGCCATTAAGAAGGCTAACAGAATGTTAGGTCATATACCACAATGTTAAGGTTATGCTTAAGCTTTATATTACACTGGTGAGGTCTAAGCTGGAGTACTGCATGCAGTTTTGGTCTCCGGGCAACTAAAAAGACATGGCATTACTAGCAGAAAGTCCAGGGAAGAGTAAATAGGCTGATTCCAGAGGTGTAGGGGATAAATTGTAGGGAATGATTAAAGGTGTTAAACCTTTTCAATTTTAAGCATAATATATTAAAAGTTGACATGATTGAAGTGGTTAAAATTCTGAAAGGAATTCGTACAGCAGATCCAGGTAATTTATTTAAAATAAGTTCAATAGGAACACAGGTACAGAGATGGAATTAGGTAGATAGAATTGGTGAGATTTGTTGGAGATAAATAGCCTCTTCTAATCAAAAATTTTTTCTGATGTTCTAATGTTTTTTTTTTTTTCTCTGAGATCATTTCAGACATTTTTTGTCCTTATCGTGAACCCAAATTTTTAAGACCAAACTACCAGACATTCTGCTTTTATACAATAGTGGATGCACTTCCTGATAACCAGCTAACCAAGTTAGGCCATGTTCGTGTGCTATAGGAATTTTCTGAGATCTAATTTTATTGAGTTCATGTGAATTTCTGATAGGCGTTTTAGAAGAAACAAGAAATGATAACTTATTTGCCACTTGGTCTGCACAAACAGCAATTAAAGATAAGCTCTGTTTTTGAGATGAAAAGCATGCAGATTAAGAATGGATGAATTAAGAACAGATTAACAATCACTCCAAGAAGAATTTGACTACAAAAGTGAAAATCCTGGTTGATTTGGGTATTAGTATTTTATTTTATGATATTGAATGAGGTAAAAGGTTACATTTGTGTTACAGCTCAGCTGCTTAGAGTAACACTGATTTTTTCCAACTTGTCACACTAGGAATTACCACTTCGAAGTCCATTTGAATGAAAGTCATATTTACATGAAATGTCCCACTGGAAAACTTGTGTTTACTGTCTGTGTCATAATTTGTGAACACAGTGGAATTAGGAGCATCAGGCTTTAATATGGTGGCAGTAAGGATGAGCATAGTTTTTTGCATATTATGTTTTTATTTTGTTACATAAATAATGACAAAGTACTGTAAAAGCTGTTGTAATCTCAGTTTAACATGTGTTTTATGGTTGGACTTGGTGATGACAATATGACTGTTACTTATGTTCTGTATGTATGTTGTAAAAGATGGTACATTCAGTTCATAGTGTTTTTATTCTAATTTGGAGCCAGGCTGTTTACAGACTCTGTAAAGACTCTCAATATTCCCAGTGGTTTATTTAATATTTGCATTATGTAATAATATGCCATTTTCTCTTAGATAGATTTTTCATATTATTTTTTTTTACCTTTAAGAAACACTAGATAAAATAAATATTGATGTTTTGATTTTTTTATTGAAGTCTGTCTATAAAAATATCCCATGAAGTGCCCTAGAAGTATTACTCCAAGGCTTCAGAATATTTCAAAGTTTCCTGAGTTGTTATTTTTACTAAGCTATTTCCCTGCAGTGCAGCAGACATCTCAGTGATCATGTCAGATTTCTGCATGGGCAGGAGAAGGGCAGAACATGATTTGTGGTAGTGCACTAACAGTATCTGTCAAAAAGTGGCAAGTTTTTATGGATTGTTTTATTGTAGCCTGTGCTCTACACTGCCAGGAATGTTAAAGGTAAAGTTTGTGCTGCAGAACACATTGATTTCACTAGTAAGCCCAAATTACAGGTGAAAATAAGAATACGAATAAATGTTCACTATGATCAAAGCCTTAATTCAAAGAAACTTAAGCAGTAGACAGAAATAACCTGAAAGCATCTGGCAGTGTTTTTGAAAGTTACCATTTAGAAAACCCAGAACATGCAGAGAGGTGAGAAGAAGCTTACATTGGAGACTTAAAAAGGTTCCAAAAATCGCCAAGTGACCAAATATGCAGTTACACTGAATACTTTCTGTAACTTAAAAATGTTATAAATGAAAATTACAAATATCTAATGTTAGCAAAAACATTAACTCGACTATTACTGATTTTCTGCGGTGGGCTGGCGCCCTGCCCGGGGTTTGTTTCCTGCCTTGCGCCCTGTGTTGGCTGGGATTGGCTCCAGCAGACCCCCGTGACCCTGTAGTTAGGATATAGCGGGTTGGATAATGGATGGATGGATTACTGATTTTTGTTAGCTGGGGTGCACATCAATTATTCATCCATTGCAAAATTGGGCCCAAATGAGTTTAAGAAACAAGATGACCAAAACACTATAATTTATAAAGATTTTAATACCTAAAAACATTTTTTACACTTAATTGTAGGATATGTTAAAACGTAGGAATTTCTAAATACAGTTAATATTTCCTATGTCCAATTAATATTTCTTATGTCTTGTACAGTGTTATTCCAATGTTAATAACTGTAGACCATAATACTGTATATGTACATGAGAATTATCCTTACTTGCTCATAATTTTATTCTATGAAAAAGAAATGCATGTAACAAGAGAAGATTTCTATAAAGGCCATCCACAAACGAGTTTGGCACCTTTGCATTTTGACTACTTTCCATTATTTTAAAAGAGCGTTTCTTTCACAAGGACGGTGCAATAGTAAGCCCAGCTGTCTCACAGATCCGTCATGTAGGGTTGAATCCTGTAACCTTTCCTTGCTTAAGAGGAATTTGCTTGTTGTCTGCATGTCTGTATAGATTTTTCTCCAGGTACTCTAGTTTTCATACCACATCCTCAAAGATGTGCAGACTATGTTAATTGGCGAGTCTAAACTGGCCCTGGCAGAATTGGGGTTTGGACAAATGGATAGTGAAAACCATGAATGGACTGTGTGGCTCCAACCTGTTCATGACTGTTTTTCTCCCTTGTCCCCTTAGCTGCCAGGATTTCTGTCAAAATCATTTGAAGCATTTGCTTTCAGATTTAGTAATTAATCCAGATAAATTTCTCCCTACTTAGTTCTAAAGTTTTGACCATTGTTAAAATTTCTGATGGTATCAGTAGATACAAATATAATGTATTTATATATACTTTGGTAAGTTAATGTTTAATGTTAAATTTGCATATAAAACATAGGAGAAGGCAGGCCCTACATTCGGAATTAAACCTCTTGACAACTAAAGAAACTGAACAACTAATTTACAAATCCAGACATCATTACTATGAACATGGGGAGAAAGCTAATAAGCTTTTAGCTCAACAAATTCACAAGCAAGAAGTGCGCAACGCAATCTCGGTAATCACTAGCACGAACGGAGATAAAATCGTCGAGCACCAAAATATAATGCACACTTTCAGAGACTACTATAAATCCCTATATACTACTGAGTTTAAGGAAGACAATACACAATCTAATGCATTTCTGGATACATTACAGATACCACAAATAGACGCTTTTAGTGCGGAGGAACTTGATAAACCTCTGACGTTATCAGAATTACTAGATGCTATAAAATCACTCCAAGGCGGGAAAGCAGCAGGCCCTGATGGTTACCCTGCAGAATTTTACAAGAAATTCTCCGCTCAGCTAGCTCCCCTCTTATTAGCAACATTTACAGAAGCCAGAGATAACCAATCTCTTCCACAAACCTTTCGCCAAGCACTAATCACTGTCTTTCCAAAACAAAATAAGGACTTATTACAATGTGCATCATACAGACCAATTTCACTTCTGAATAATGACGTTAAAATACTCTCTAAAATCTTAGCCAGAAGGATGGAGAAAGTGCTCCCCTCGGTAATATCACAAGACCAAACTGGATTTATTAGGGGCCGGCACTTATCTTCCAATCTTCGACGCCTGTTTAATGTAATATACTCACCAACTAAATCAAACACCCCAGAAATATTATTATCATT
>JANRMT010062854.1:29174579-29192189 GCA_026402145.1 Polypterus bichir lapradei | reverse complement strand
GTCTGGCCTTGGAGGATGTCTGTATTTACCTGACTTGGAAATATTGGTTTCTAATCAGCATATCTGTACTTATTCATGATTGGTAACAATTCCTTTTTTTAACTTGTGTTTTCATTAATTGTTAAACCCAGGAAATTTAGATGTGCCATTGTTTAATCTGGTTGCCCTGAACTGATAATTGCAGGGACTGAATGAGATTTAAGCTCTGGTCAGGAGAAGGCAAAAGTGAGGGGGACAGTCCACTGAGAAGACAGCCAAGACACTTGGACAGAGCACAGGGGCTCGCAGGCTGACAAGGGTACGTGGCTGGCACGACGTGAGGCACAAAGACGGCAATACTTCCAGGGAGGAAGAGACAGCTCTACAAAGAGACGCCGGTTGTGGGTCCAGCGAGAGAGGGAAGCCGCATGAAAGGACCGAGCAAAGCTGGCAGACAAGAAATAAGGCGTGCCTAGATCACAGCAACACAAGGAGCCCAGGGTGGAAAAAAGGGAACAACGAAGAGACGCCGACAGGGATTCCACGATTTTGACAAAAACTTCTCTTGGGAAACGAGTGTCCCTGTCTGTGGACAGTTGAACAATTGAGTGTTGGGGTAACACTGAGAACAAACTGGACTTTTGCACCACTAAAGGTTGTATCATCCAATTCTTGTTTTTAATGGACTTTTAGAGTGTGGACTGTGTGCTTTCCTTTCTAAAAAAGAAATTTTCTTCATGATACTGTTAGATTTGGTTTATGTTCATTCATCTTTTTAATCTACTTATTATTGTCTGGTGTAATAGAAATTACTGTTGCTTTTCCTGAAATTACTGTTGTGTGGTTACTCACCGCCCAATTTAAAGAAACCTGTGTGCTATTATTGGTAAATTTCAGGAGTTCCCAGTCTCTTAATAAAACTGGGTGGCGTAGTCGGATATTTTAACAGTGTCTAGGTTAGATTACCTGTAAGGTGACCAGACACCTGTCACACACCCCCCATGTACAGTCTGCTGTCTGAGGTCAAAGGCCTTCAGCATCAGGATTACTCTTCTGGATGGAATTGAATGAAAGACTTTTTGAAAGTGTGACTTTCTTCCACAGTTGTCTGGATGAAAAGTCTTTTTGCATTTGTTTGAAAGAATTTTTTTTTGCCATAAATGGTATTGTTTTGAAAAAATGTCTTCTATTTTTTCTGCCTAGAGCCTCCATTAGTTTATAAAGGACAGATGAAAGTCTTATTGACATTAGTATTTATTTATATATTGGCACTCATGTGAACATAGGGGACAGCTTAAGAGCTCGAGTAGCTATAATTCTACTGCCGCTCCAGGGGCTGGCGCTCTGTCCTAATGCCTTTTTTATTCCTCCTTCTGCAGACTGGATAGTTGACGGCTATAACACCACTGACATCACTTCTGGTGTCTGTCTACCTGGACCTGCTGGAAGGACTCAAAGCCAGAAGATCTGCAATTTTAGAGAGTTCTGTTGTGAACTCACACATCTCTACAGTTATTACTTGTTTTTTTACTTTGATCTCTCCAATTATACAGGGTGACCAGGCTGGTGTCCCAAGTCTTTGTCATTCTCTTACAATGTATATTTCCTTATTTAAATTTCACTTTTCACAATAAGAACTATCACCTCCACACAAAACTGTTAGACTAGAAGCAGCACAACTCCTTGTGACACAGCAGCACTGTAGCTCATTTGCTTCAGTGAATGGTTCAGTGCTTGCATGAAATAATAATTTTTTATGGTCATTTATCATCTTTTATAGCTGGAGTCAAGTTATTTTCAAACAAATAATGTACAGTAAACCAAGTGAATGAATCAAATGAAATACCTCACTGGAATGAGATGAATAAAATTAATTGTTACACTAAAAAAATCATGGGGTGCCTGCTACTTATGTAAAATGAGTGTGGTGAAAATGCGTGCTTTTTACATTAGTGGTGTGATATTTATCATGATTCTACTAAAATAATGAATTATCTAATTGGTTTTGAAGAGATAATTAATTTTTCACCTGAAATTAGTCACTTTAAATTATACTTGATAAACATGCATTGCTAATTTTATTGTATTTTATCATTGTAACAATGATGCGACTGTTTTATTATTTTCACATCAAAATTTTCATGGTTGCAGAAATACTGCCTGTGGTTGGCCGATTGTTTTCTGTCATGATGTAATATGTAAAGTTTTCAAATATATCATATTTAAGATGTCAGTGTGGTATATTTGATGTTCATGTATATGGATTAATTTAAAACAAACAACAGTGTTTTTGTTTGCTAGGATTTTGGGAGAAAATATATTAAGATAGTTGGACCTTTTGCCAGTATTTTTAACTAGGATTTTTCATCTCTAGTTTTGGGTTATCTTGGTAGATTTTTAACCTTTTTAAAATACATATTTACATCTTTAGACATTGGCTAGGGAAGATGAGCCTATTCCTGCTGCTGTCACTGAAGGAAGGAATTAGAACTGGATTGGAGATTAATGTTCAATCCTTGCATAATTTATTACGTGGTTAAGGTGGATGAAATGATATATTACTTTATGAATGGATAAAGCAGAAATACCCATCTATTAATTCATCTTTATGAAAACTGAACAAATTCAAGAAAAAGAAATAGTAAAAGCACAAAGTACAGAAGGTGTGAGTTTTAGTAAGCAAGTCGTGACTACTGTGGGGATGATTTGGGTTAGTCACCGTCCTGTTGTACAGGAATGCACTATGAATATCTGCGTTAGTGTGTTCCGCAAACAAACAAAAAATAAAACTCCCCTGAAGGTAAGTTCCCTTTTTTTGTCATCTGTAGGAAACTGTGCTTCAATAAAAAAAAAATTTTCATCCAAAAGTGTTTTAAGGGTAATTTTGTGTGGATTATTAATTTATGCAGATTACCTGCAATCTGAAGATTTTTACTTACTGTTTAATTAATCTTTATAAAATATAAAATGAATGAAATGACAACTATTACAGCTAAACAAGACTATAAACTTGAGCACAAATGATTGATGAGTTGTTTATTCTGTTTCTGACAACAGTTAAAAGTATAAGAGATAAAGACTGTACTTACATGGTATATATTACAAGTGTTAACTATAATTAATGGGATTCATTAACGTATGTAATAGAGCACATGATATGCAAAAGACAGAGAAAAGCCACTTTTTGAGTTCTCATCAAAAATGGAATTATTTCAGACTGGGTCATAAACCAAAGGGACTACAAATGTGCACCAACCCCAAATTCAGAAGTCAAAAAATAATGAGCAAAAAGTTAGTAACCAAAGAAATCAAAATGGAGAGAAGCAGAGATTTAGAAAATATCCATAAATTTGGATGAGTTGTTATATGTAGCACCAATATATTAAGTTTGAAAATATATCCAGTGATGCACAGACTTGGACACATTCTAAGGGAGCCAGCCAAGGTTGACTGTGCCTCGGCCTGTGCCCAAATGGCATGCTTCCTCCTTCACTGTTCTCCCCTTTTCAACCAAAGCCACCTAGAAGCTCTGTCTGCTGACTTTGTGTTGGATCTGATGGATCTTTACCTGTTCAGCCCCATGATACCCAGACCTCCATAAGCCTTACTCAGGGACTGGCTTAAGAAGCCCTTGTAGCCTACCTCAAACGGCATACACTTTGACCTCCACCTTTTTCTACAGCAATCATTCACCAACTTTGTGTATTTTGCACCATTCCTCTGCTTGAGCCTTTTCTATCCTCTCTACTATTACATGAAAATGTTAGTTACAGTATGATGAACTATTTGCCTCTGAGATCAGGATGGTGTTGCACCTCAACGAAATGTCTGCGGTGTGTGCTTGGAATTTCTTTTCCAGGTCATCTTACAACACCAAGCCCAATGCAGGGGATAGCAGGCCAGTCTGGCAGAGCCTGGTCCTCAGTTGTTGCTGCTGTCCTTGTGTTAACAAAGACAAATATAAAATACCATCCCACAGATGACAGGACATAATGGGACTTCCAAGGCACATCCCCTAGAAAACTGTCATCTCATTATAGAAATGGGTGCTCAAAATGGCAGCATTCACTAAAAACAAAACAGCTTTATGACAATATTCAAAACAATAAATAAAATGAATCTGAAACATGTGCTTAATAGGAAAACAAAAGAATGTTTCACCATAAAGAGCTACAAAGCCAAAGAAAAAATTCTCAAAACTCAGCAATCACAAGAAAAGGCAAACAGAAAGCTGCCAGTAAGATAAAATGGCATACCTTTTTTATGTGGAAGGAAACTGAAGTGAGATTCTTACATTTGGTAGATTTGGATTCGGCGTCATGAGGCAACAGTGTTAGCCACCACGCTAACTTATCACCTCATTTAAAGGAATTAAAATAATTCAATTAAAATTCAAAAATTTCAGAATACAGGGTGGTCCAAATCTGATTGTGCAACTTTTAATGCAATGCAGGAAAACAATACAAGACAAAAGAATTGTTTGAAATATCTTGTAATAAATGAAAATGGACTTACATTGAATTAATTCACTGATTTTCCATGTAATGTTCCATTTGTCCTCCATTCAGTTGAATACAGGCTCAGAGTCTTCTGGCTGCAGCATACAGACATGCGTCTCAGCACATTTGCAGAGGAACTTTCCTGAATTCTTCAACAATCGCCAGGCACAGATCCTCCAAACTGTCAATAGAATGCGCGTGGACCTTGTCCTTAAGATATCCCCAAAGAAAAAAATCTGGTGGGGTAAGGTCAGACGACCATGGAGGCCATTCGACGTCCTAACCACTGGTTTGGAAATTGTTGGTAAAGGAAGTTCCTCACATTTATTGCAAAGTGAGGTGGAGCTGTCAGTTCTGCAGTTCTGATGACATCATTCACAAGCAGGTTGAGGCTCCTATCCCCTGTGACATTTCCTTCAAGGAAATATGGGCCAACGATGCCATCATAAGACACACCAGCCCATACCATCACTCCTGGGGACTTGTGTTCGACTTCAATGGTAATGTGGGGGTTGTCTGCACTCCAAAAGACACAGTTGTGTCTGTTGACTGAGCCAGATGTGTGGAAAATGGCCTCATCAGTCCACACCACATTTCAAGCCAGTTCCGGATCCCCCTCCAGTCTTCCAAGCCACGCTTCTAAAAAGTCAATCCTCCTGTCGAGGTGATCCTTGTTGAGAGCATGAAGAAGTCGTGGATGGTAGGGTGTATGTTTCATTTCATGCAACATTCTCAGCACACTGGTTTTATCAATGTTCAGCTTTGCAGACAATCGTCTGGATGACTTTGATTTATGCGGGGACGATTCCAGTTCGGTGCGAAGACGATTCTTCATGTCGTCAGTTTGCACACTTCTCAATGGTCCAGGATTTTTCGGGTGATTGGCGCTACCAGTCCGGTCAAACATTTCATTGATTTGGGAGATCATATTCCTATGTACTACGGGCGGTCCAAATTCCTCCAACATCCTGCATAACACCTTGGAAACATTGCCTGTTATCGAGAAAAGGCGAACACATCGCTCCCATTGTTCGACTGACAACCGTCTCCCCACCATTTTGGAATGCAGGGCAGGTGATGCCATCTATCGGCAACAAAAAGAATTTTTGTGAATTCTCTATGTAATAAACTTAATAAGTTATAGCGTAATGAAAATTGCATAATTAGGTCTGGACCACCCTTTAGTTTCTTACCTTGAAAAATTTTAATGGTTGAGAGGAAGCCACAGTTTATCTGAGAGTTTATTAAGATTTTTGTTGTTTCGCTATATTCCCAATGCAAATGGAAAAATGGTAAATAGGGTGCATAAATGAAGACTAAAACAGATAAAAGTCAGTCCAACTCTGCTTTCATTTTTTGACCAGTGGATTACAATTGTCCCTGGATTTCTGTTCATGCCCTGTGCCTACTTGATTGTTTGTTGGAAAACATCTTTGTCTGAAGAGTGTTCCCCACTTCTGTAAGTCTTTACTTTATACCGGCATAATGGGAGGACAAAACTTTTCATAACTTTCAGGAGGCTGTCCACAGGGGATTTCATTTCAGAACTACACCACCATAATCTGCTTCTGCAAAACTGTTGTAAGTGTTTATTATTTACTGTTTTGTGCTTAGTGTTTTGCTGTATTTCTTTTGTACTGTATTTGTAATATTAATCATTTTACAACAATAGCATTTGTTTATATAGCACATTTTCATACAACAATGTAGCTCAGAGTGTTTTACAAAATGTCAAAAAGTTACAAGAAGAGGAAAACAGTTAAGTTTAAGTAATAATATGAATGAAATAAATAACAATAAAGCAAGGTGAGGTCAGATGACCAGGAGGACAGAAAAAAAACTCTAGTTAGGCTGGAGAAAAAAACAAAATCTGCAGGGGTTCCAATGGCAAAAGTCTGCCCAGTCCAAGCCAAATCAAACCTCTTAGTTTTCATGCTTCACATGATAGAATTTGAAGATGGTCTCGTGAACAGCTGAGACACCCACCAGCATTCCATCATCTCGGCGAGCTGCATGCTGCCTTTATTCAGGTGGTCATGATGCTGATCGCCACCACAGAAGAACCGAAAAAAAACAGCAGAGAATAGTGGGGATTAGTTACAAATTGTGTATCCCTGAAGAATATGATTCTATGCCTATATAGTCTATTAGGAATGCAACTGAAAATGTAGCTATGGAAAAACCAAATTAAAATAATGAGTTTTTACAATTTTTTTTTTAAATGTTCCACAGTTTTAGCCTTGCAAAGTTCTGTAGATAAGCATTCCAGATTTTAGGTGCATAACAACAAAAAGCCACCTCACCACTTCCTTTAAGTCTGGCTCTTGGAATGATTCATTAAAGATCTAAGGTTATAACTTGGAGTGTAGGGGGACAGGCATTCCAAAATATAAGATGGGGTAAGATTATTTAAGGCCTTATACACCATTAGTAATATTTTAAAGTAAATTCTGAGAAACACCAGCAACCAATGTAATGATGCTAAAACTGGTGAGATGTGCTCAGATTTTCTTTTTCTAGTTAAGATTCTGGCAGCTGCATTCTGCATTAATTGCAGTTGACTGATGTATTTCTTAGCTAGCCCTGTTAGGAGTGCATTACAGTAATCTAGTTGACTAAAACAAAAGTGTGAACTAATTTTTCACCGTCTTGTAATGTTATAAAAAGTCTAACTTTTGCTATATTCCTTACTTGAAAGAATGCGGTCCTAGTAATCTGGTTAATGTGTGATTTAAAGGTTCAGAATCGATGATTACTCCTAAATTCTTTACCTCTGCCTTAAAGACCTGCAGAACTACAGTATGCACTTTGTCTGGGGAATGCTATGCATCTTTGTCTCGGCAGCCAGCTTCACACACATGATTCGCCTGTGCAGTGAACATTTTATCTCCTGTTTCTTACAACATTTTTCATGTTATTTAGTGCAATAACCTTAGAATACTATATAATCACAGAACCAAAATATATTCACAGATTTTCGCATTTGCAGGAGTCCTGTGCCATTCATACCCATGAATTTCAAAGGATAAATATATAAAGAACTACTTCCAGTTTACAGGTTACAGTACTGGTTACAACAACTGATTTTGCAAAATCGTTGATGGCTCTGAATGCCTGAATTAGGTCCTCACTAAGTCTCCACATTTCTGGGCTAAACAGGTTGCTTAATCTCACTTAATTTATTACTAATCATTTTTAGTATATGGCCTTACATTTTAATAGCCTTTTTAATTGCCACAGCACACTACTTGGAAGATGAGAACATTGAGTCAAAATAGATGTGTAAATCATTTTCAGAATTAATGGAATTGTTACTCAAAGTGGTTGTCTGTCACTCAAGAGAGGAAGACATTAAACTTGCAATACATAGATGAGGTGCTTGAACTCCAAACTGAACTGATTTGAAATCTCAAAAATTGGCCTAGCCCTGAATCTCAAAGTTAGACATGCAGCCTATACTCTAAATGGGCTTTGGCTTATGTATACCAAAGGGAGAGGGGAACTGTAAAAACCCCTGGCTCAAAAAAGTGAAACATTTGTTTAGGAAAATTACTGAATAAAGAAAATGGTCCAAGAACAAACTGAAATCTCATAGTCAAAGTTTAAAAATTCAGAAATATAAAAAAAATAATAATACAGCTTAAAAAACCTAGCATAAAAATGGTTTTGAAAAACTTTGGTCACAAATTTGTTTATCCTTTGACTGTGATTTAAATTTTAAGTTTTGGTTTTGGTTGCGTGTACATAAAAACTTAAGTGCATAAAAAATTGACAAGTGAGGGGAGACAATTCCGTCCATCATGCTTGTTTGTTTAGCTAATAGCTTACCTGTCCCAGTATCTTCTCATTGTTGATTCTTCACAATGTTTTTGAACTACGTTTTGGTTTCACATCATGCACTTTGTTAATTAGATTCTTGTCTCCGTGATTTTTGCTCTAGCTTCTTTTTCAATGACTATGATCCATCTCTTGTTTCTAATTTTATTAAAAACAGCTGCCACCCTGTACAATCAGTGCGTGGGGCACCAGTCCATCACTGTCCCACTCAAGCACATATCCACACACACAGGGCCAGTTTAGAACTGACAGTTTACCTAGCATGTTTATGAGGTGTAAGGAAAATCAGAGTTAGAGCTTTATCCCATTATTAGAGAAGCTGGTATGGCTGTTCACATAGTAAAAAAAATGAATAATTTATCCACCCATTCAATATCTAATCCACTTGATCCAAGATTACATTTATTTGACTTTGTTTGGTTGCATTCATATCAAGCACAATTTCAAATCATCACATAATAATTTTAGGACTAACGTATGATATTTAACCTCCCAAAATGGTAAATAGTTTTCATTTTTTTAAAATAACGCCCTAAGACTCTTACTCTCAAGATACAGTGACATCACTGTTCTGCATGATTGATCAAATTGTTCATTCACTCCAGAGTTAATGAGAAAGACAAAAAGGGGATGCCATGGAGGAGCAAAATGTCAGGGGAAACAAGCAGGTGGGAATGTTCAACATGCACAGAGTGAGATGAGTAGAAGAAATTGCAAGCCATATCTCCCTTTGTTTTTATGGGTAATGTTATATCATTGGAAAATTAAATGGATGAGCTTGGGGTGCTGGTTAAATACAACGGGTAGTTTTGCAAGTGCAGTTTAATGTGCTTTACAGAGACATTTCTGCATGAACTTATTACTGACTCTGCCATGGACATTCCTGGCTTTCAATGTGTGCAGGCAGATAGAACATAGGCTGGAAATGGAAAGCACAAAGGCGACAAGCTCGCAGTCTTTACAAATGAATGATGGTGTCACCCTGATCACATTGTTATTAAGGAACGGATCTTCAGCCCAGACATTGAGCTGTTAGCAGTGGGACTACTCAACTGGATTGAGATCTGGGGATATGCCATTAGATTAAAATTAAGTCTCTGCAACCTCTGTGGAATAAGCTTTGTCATCTAGTGCTATATATTGCATGAAAAAGGAAAAATTATAAACTTCAGCTGTAAAGGGATATTCATGGTCAGTAACAATGCTGTGACAATCCAATAACAGTTGCTATTAAAAGGCATAAGTGTGTGCCAAGAAAACATTGTCCACACCATTGCAATACCACCACTACGATCCTCCTCTTTCTGTTATTCGGTAACAGGATTGGAACCTGACAATCTGTTTTATTGCCTTAGGCCAAGTGCCTCATGCACATTATTTTTTTGTTTAGCATAACACTTGCTGTAGACTCTAGAGACTGTAGTGTGTGAAAATTTAGGGAACAGCTCTTTTTGAGATTTTTGTACCACCATGTCTCATAACACCAATAATACCACACTCAAAATCGCAAATCAAACAACATACTAAACATCTTGACCATGGTAGTGCAGTGGGTTAGCACTGTTGACTCACATGCCCTAGTTTTTGAATCCCAGCTTGGGAATTGCCTGTGAGAAGTCTGAACCTTCTCTTTCATACCAGGATAGGTTTTCCTCCAGGTAGTCTTATTTTTCTTCTATATAACAAAACCGTAAGTCTGTTAGGAATCAGTGATTCAAAACTGTCCCAGGTATCTCCGCATTACAGTAAGACCAGGTGGAGCACTGCCAATGTCTCCCAGCAGATGGTCCCATTTTTCAAAAATTGAATTATTCAGGTGAGTTTACTACTTATTTAACGTATTGTTAAAATGTATATTGCAGTTTTGTAAGTCATTGTAATTATGACATGCTCAATGCAATTTCTTATCTAGAAATATATTTATTTCTTTTTGAAGTATTTAAAAGTTGTGTTGTGTCTGGTGAAGCAAGGCCCTTTGTCCCAAAGTTTTTCAAGGGATATCTTTGCTCATGGGGAGAAAGCCAAAGTGACCGGCAAATGATCATAGTCAGAAACAGGCAAGTGATCATTAATGAAACAAGGCAGGGAAAAACCAAACATCAGAGCCAAAACGCAAAAACAAATGTAGCCAAAGTTCTTATTCTGACCAATATTATTTCCCCTAACAATTGCAACATTGTATTTCTTTTAGAATTTATCCAATGCTCAGATAAGGAGCTGCTCTGCTCTGTAAAAATATGACTGTGACCATGCAAAATACACCAGAAAATAGAAGCAATCATTATGAAACCCATACAAATTGGCACTGAGAAGACATTACCAGCAACACTGAAAAAAATATGAAAAATGCTTCAGAAGATTCAGAAATGAGAGAGGTAAGTAAATTCATTTGGTGTCAAACAAAGATTCATAACAGTTGCATTCTTTTAATGTGGTGTGGTGTATGGCCGGGGCCCTTGCCTGGCCGGGACACCTCTACACAGGAAGGGAGCATATCCAGAGCATTACCTCCCCCAGAGCACTAGGTGGAAGCACCCCTGGATTGCAGCGGTGCCTCGGACTCTCACAGAGCTCCATTAGAGCTGGAGTTTGTTGCAGCTTTGTTGGTGCTATTGCTGCTGCTGAGACCTTATCTGCCGGAAGTGAGTCAACGAGCACCTGGAGCACTTCCAGGTGCCTTATAAAAGGGACCAGCAGCCACTTACTCCGGGAGCCAGACTCGGGAGGAGGGAGACGGAGCTTGCCTGGATGTGTGGAGAAAAAGAGAGTAAAGAAGAATAAGATGAATAGACTTTTGTATTGTGCAGGTAATGTGGTGTGCTGAACTGTGTTGTATTTGTGGGAAATGGGGGAAGGTATTTTCAATGAGGGAAAAGGAAAAAATAAAAAGGCGTGTGTGCCTAACCTCTGTGTCTGTCTGTGTTGGGTTTGGGTGACAGGAACGCCCTCTGCAGGCCACAGTAAATTTCTTAATATGAAATGAATTCCATTGCTAATATTAAGTGGAAGGGTTTCAAATACGTAGCCGATAAAATTTATGACCTTTAAGACTATGGCACACTTCAAGGGCAATAACATATTTAGCAATGTCTTTAATTTTCATTTATCCACCAATAAATCAAATAAAGATGGACTTATCTTTTATGTCCATATTTCCGATACAGATTTTCATCTGTAAATTGCATGGATAGTTTTTTAATACTTAAAAGATAATATTTTACAATTTTTTTTTTTAAATCAAGACTTCAAAGACACATGAAAAAATAAATAAATTTGAGTAAATTGACAGCTAGACTATTTTCCAAAAATTCAATAATTTCTTCACAGACCAAAGAACCATAAATAGTATTGTGTATTTACAATCAGTTCCTGGGCATTTGAAGTGTTTCTTATAGAAACAATCTGCTTGAATAAGCCACTTCCTGTGAACATTTAACACCAGGATGTTATTGTGACAGGTGTCTGGTCACACTTACAGGTAATCTAACTAAGACACCATTTAAATATCCGACTACGCCACCCAGTTTTATTAAGAGACTGGGAGCTCCTGAAATTTACCAATAATAGCACTCAGGTTTCTTTAAATTGAGTGGTGAGTAAACACACAATGAAAGACACAACAGCAATTTCAGGAAAAGCAACAGTAACTTCTATTACACTAGACAATAATAAGTACATGAAAAAGATAAACGAACATAAACAAAATCTAACAATATCAAGAACGAATTTCCTTTTTTTAAAAGGAAAACACACAGTCCACACTCTAAAAGTCCGTTAAAAACAAGGAATGGAGGATACAACCTTTAGTGGTGCAAAGTCCAGTTTGTTCTCAGTGTTACCCCAACACTTAATCGTTCAACTGTCCATGGATGCACTCTGTTCACCGGACACTCGTTTCACAACAGAAGTTTCGTGAAATCATTGAATGCCTGTCAGTGCCTCTTTGTCGTTCCCTTTTTTCCACTCTGGGCTCCTTGTGTTGCTGTGATCTAGGCACGCCTCATTTCTCGTCTGCCAACTTTGCTCAGTCCTTTCATGCGGCTTCCCTCTCTCGCTGGACTCACAACTGGCATCTCCTTGTGGAGCTGTCCCTTCCTCCCTGGAAGTAAGCGTTGCCGTCCTTGTGCCTCACGTCGTGCCAGCCTCATACCCTTGTCAGCCTGCGAGCCCCTTTGCTCTGTCCGAGTGTCTTGGCAGCGTTCTCAGTGGACTGTCCCTCTTTTGCCTTCTCCTGCCCAGAAGCTTAAATCTCCTTCAAGTCCCTGCCATTATCAGTTCTGGACAAATGGATTAAACAATGGCACATCTAAATTTCCTGTGTTTAACAATTAATGAAAACACAAGTTAACAAAATGTATTGTTACCAACCATTAATGAGTACAGATCTGCTGATTAGCAACCAATATTGTCAAACATGTTAATTTCCAAGTCAGGTAAATACAGACATCCTCCAAGGAAGGAGCAGTTCTGTTATCACAACTTTGTATTGTTTGTAATCTCAACCAGCCAAAAACTTCAAAGTGGTGACTCCTTTGCAATCCAGCAAATACCTACAATCTGCAGACAGTCTTTTAACTTCTCACCCCCATTGCCAACAATGGGTGCCTATTGCCTGTTCATCTGCTGGGTTTTAAATGTAATATTGACATGTTTCTTTTCCTAAGAGAGAAATGGAATGACTCAGTGTACAAAAAATGTCCCCCTCTGACATTATGTATGCCTCCATTTTAAAGCTGAAGATTGAACTATCCATCTACCTCACATTTACAGCCAACTCTTTCTATTTAATTTTTTACTATAGTATATCTTGTTTTTTTACATCAGAAATTTCTATACAGTCTGTTTTATCATTGTAAGGCACATTTGACCTGAACCGCCTCAGAAAAATTTTTGAGAGTCACGCTATGGTAGTGTGAAATATAGCATACTAATGTTACTGCCCATGTGATCTGAGCCACTTTCTGCTAGTCCTGTGCTTTTGTTCACTTTGCTATAATGCCCTTGTGTAGTGTCTGCATTTATCACTTTGTCCACTTAGCTGGTTGGCATATGCTATTGTGCAGAAATATTCACATTAATGAGTTTATTACTAGTTTCTTAATTATATAATTCATTAAGGAACTGTTTTATATCATGGAGAATGCAAGAATTGATGGTTATATAAATGTTTCAGAGCATTTTAGGGCATTTTTATTTTTCCCATTTATATAATGGGCAATAGTCTTTCTATGTCTGATTTTTTCATTTTCCAACCTATTTTCAGAGAGATATAAGCAATGACTGTTGTAATAATACTCAGGAGAGAGCATAAAAGTTTGGGGAATTCCACCCGTATGCCTGAAAATAAGCAAAAAAAAAAAAAAGTAATGTATTTACAGACTGGAGTTCAAAACAGGTCAAATCCTGTGATAGCGTTATAGATTTCGTTTTAATGAAATTTCATTATAACAAATGTTTTTTGATCAAAAACAGTCACCACAGATAATAATGCAATGGTAAAAAATACTTTATACCGTGCCTAAACTTTCATTGAGTCTCAGGAACCATGCAAAACGCTGTCTCTTACTTGTCAGACAAAAAGAAAGTGAAAACTGTTGCAAAAACAGTCTCGGCATGAGTGTAGGCGTGACATCATTGTTGTGATGTGGAATTTTGCATACAAGTTGATAAATATTTTGTATGTCTATATTTGTAACTTAGGCAAAGCAATGTATTATTAGTATTACATTAGTGAGAAGCATTCATATCCCCCCCAGGACTAAGTCAGGAAAGTGAATTTTACGACAGAGTTGGGGGAAGTGCCGCAAGCCAGTTTAGCAAGTGTTTCTCTGCAAAAGTCTCTCTCTCTCAATCCCCACACAAAGCCAGGCTGCCTAACTGCCAAGCTTTACCTTAACATATGGTTTGGGGGGTGGCAGGTGCTAAGATGTTCTATTCCCCCATTGGTCTGAAGTATGGCTGTTTGGATCTGGCTTGTATCAGAAGCCTTTAAGTGCCACAATGTCCTATTGGCTCTAGGGGTTGGACAGAAAACCTATAAATTTGCTCACTCCCTCACTCTCTCTCTCTCTTACCAAACTGAAAGACCATCACACCATGAACTGAAAAGGACAACACAATGAAGAGCACAGCTCGGCAGCAATACTGAGACAGGCATGCGGCCTGTTCTGAAAAAAGCTGACCACAAATGATACCTTAACTAGAGACATTTTAAGTAACTAACAAGTCTGTGTGCCGCCTGAAACTACACATCAACATTTATCAGGTTGTATGGTTGCCAATATTCAAATGTACTTTGCATATTGTTATTATTTATGAATATTACCAATAATGCATTGTTTAAATTGTAACTTTACTCCTGCTTGTCTTTTACTGCACCTAATTGCCTGAGGTTATACATGTAGAAGGGAAGGTAGGGAGAAGTTATATGGTACAACGCCTTATAAACAGTGGTAAGTCTGAGAGATTTGAGGCATTCTGACAAAGGCTACTTATTAATAATACAAAAGGGGAAAGTAGAGCAATATATTACCCTACCAAGACAAAACAATCATACAGGTATAGCCAAATCCAGTCAGTGCTCCTACTTTGCGTCCACATTGGTTGTTTGTGTGCGGATACTGTAATGTTTGCGATTCATAGAGCTTCTCAAACTTTTATTTGCGATTAACAAAAAAAGTGAGAAACAGCGTCAGTTTATGCCGAAAGAAAAACAAAAAATCCTGGGAAAATTTGATTCCGGAATGAATGAAGAAAAATAATATGGCAAAAGAATTTGGAATTTGCACCTTCAGTGCTATCAACAATTTTGAAGGATCAAAAAAAAAATAGAAGTTACAATGAAAAATTGGGCATTGGGACCTGAACAAAAAAAAAAAAGTATTTCTATAAAAAAAAAAGATAACATAATGACTAATTTTCATTCTGCATTCATAATTATATTTCTATAAAAAAAAGTTATATCTAAAGTTTCATTTTCAAATAAAATATTTTTTCAGTTTAAGAAGTACTGTTTTTTTAATACCGTATACCATATTGTTAAGCTTGTGCCACAGAATTTATTGCACGAGAAACAGAAAGGTGAGACCAGGTTTCCAAGGAAATTCTAGGAACTTTATTACTGTATAGAGAAGGCGCATACAGTCTAAATACTTCATTCAAAATAGGAGCTGCTACTGTTGCACTGAAACACATTAGATAGGAGCTGTGACACAGCAATCACCCTGCTTTAGCTCCCATCTTTAGATTAGAAGAACACCAGTGGCTCGGAATCACCGCTGTGGCAGACCAAGAGAGTGTAAGGAAGAACAGGTTGAAGCCTAATAAATAAAATTTTCTAAACATCATGTGACAAGCAGGTTACGCAGTAAGATGAATTGCCAGCATCCCCAGTCACAATAGTATACGTATTGTCCCTATATTCATTATAAGGAATCATTATAAGGAAATATTTTTATGGTCCAGTGATTTTCGTTACAACAGGATTCCTCCAATTTATATATATTTATACCTGTAGATGTCCTAAATGGCTTCAGCCCTGAGGAATACTACTACCTGTTGTGTGAGGAAATGACCTGCTCCTGCTAAGCCTGTTTGCCTGGTCCTTTCATTATGTCATCTTGGCCGGGATGCCTGTCCTTCTTTCTTGTCACCTATAATATATATATATATATATACAGTGGTGTGAAAAACTATTTGCCCCCTTCCTGATTTCTTATTCTTTTGCATGTTTGTCACACAAAATGTTTCTGATCATCAAACACATGTAACCATTAGTCAAATATAACACAAGTAAACACAAAATGCAGTTTTTAAATGATGGTTTTTATTATTTAGGGAGAAAAAAAATCCAAACCTACATGGCCCTGTGTGAAAAAGTAATTGCCCCCTTGTTAAAAAATAACCTAACTGTGGTGTATCACACCTGAGTTCAATTTCCGTTGCCACCCCCAGGCCTGATTACTGCCACACCTGTTTCAATCAAGAAATCACTTAAATAGGAGCTGCCTGACACAGAGAAGTAGACCAAAAGCACCTCAAAAGCTAGACATCATGCCAAGATCCAAAGAAATTCAGGAACAAATGAGAACAGAAGTAATTGAGATCTATCAGTCTGGTAAAGGTTATAAAGCCATTTCTAAAGCTTTGGGACTCCAGCGAACCACAGTGAGAGCCATTATCCACAAATGGCAAAAACATGGAACAGTGGTGAACCTTCCCAGGAGTGGCCGGCCGACCAAAATTACCCCAAGAGCGCAGAGACGACTCATCTGAGAGGTCACAAAAGACCCCAGGACAACGTGTAAAGAACTGCAGGCCTCACTTGCCTCAATTAAGGTCAGTGTTCACGACTCCACCATAAGAAAGAGACTGGGCAAAAACGGCCTGCATGGCAGATTTCCAAGACGCAAACCACTGTTAAGCAAAAAGAACATTAGGGCTCGTCTCAATTTTGCTAAGAAACATCTCAATGATTGCCAAGACTTTTGGGAAAATACCTTGTGGACTGATGAGACAAAAGTTGAACTTTTTGGAAGGCAAATGTCCCGTTACATCTGGCGTAAAAGGAACACAGCATTTCAGAAAAAGAACATCATACCAACAGTAAAATATGGTGGTGGTAGTGTGATGGTCTGGGGTTGTTTTGCTGCTTCAGGACCTGGAAGGCTTGCTGTGATAGATGGAACCATGAATTCTACTGTCTACCAAAAAATCCTGAAGGAGAATGTCCCGCCATCTGTTCGTCAACTCAAGCTGAAGCGATCTTGGGTGCTGCAACAGGACAATGGCCCAAAACACACCAGCAAATCCACCTCTGAATGGCTGAAGAAAAACAAAATGAAGACTTTGGAGTGGCCTAGTCAAAGTCCTGACCTGAATCCAATTGAGATGCTATGGCATGACCTTAAAAAGGCGGTTCATGCTAGAAAACCCTCAAATAAAGCTGAATTACAACAATTCTGCAAAGATGAGTGGGCCAAAATTCCTCCAGAGCGCTGTAAAAGACTCATTGCAAGTTATCGCAAACACTTGATTGCAGTTATTGCTGCTAAGGGTGGCCCAACCAGTTATTAGGTTCAGGGGGCAATTACTTTTTCACACAGGGCCATGTAGGTTTGGATTTTTTTTTCTCCCTAAATAATAAAAACCATCATTTAAAAACTGCATTTTGTGTTTACTTGTGTTATATTTGACTAATGGTTAAATGTGTTTGATGATCAGAAACATTTTGTGTGACAAACATGCAAAAGAATAAGAAATCAGGAAGGGGGCAAATAGTTTTTCACACCACTGT
>JANRMT010062854.1:29085755-29174179 GCA_026402145.1 Polypterus bichir lapradei | reverse complement strand
CAGACTGACAGCAGAGGCACATATAAAAATAAACAAAAAGGTTTTTATTTTTTCTACTGCCATGGGGCATGTCTTCCCAGTGTCCCACAGGCCCTATACTGTCCCAAAAACACCCCAAAAGAAAGTCACCACAACACACAAAAGCACAAAGCAAAACACCACCACAAAACACTCTTCTTTTCTCATTCTGCTCTTCCAAGGCAGCTTTGTCCTCCTCCTCCTCCCGACTCTGGCGCTCTCTCTCGAGGGAGGCGGCCTCTTTTATAATCACCCGGACGTGCTGCAGGTGCTATCCAATGAACTTTGGTGGCACTTCCTGGTGTGGAGGAAGTGCCGAACAAGCACCCGGAAGCACTCCGGATGTCCCTGGAATTCCTTCCCCCCAGCACATCCAGGTGTGGCGGAAGTGCTGGCCTCCAGGGCTCCACAACTGTCCTGGTATTGTCCCTCTCCCAGTCCTTCCAGGCATCCCGACCAGGCATGGGTCCTGACCGTCTGCCACATTATATATATGTAGGTACACGTGTATACTTAAGGTACAGTTTAAGGCTCTGATGATGTTATTTCTCCACTGCTCCAGGGACTGGCACTGGGTGATAATGCCTTCTCTTTTCCTCCCTCTGCAGACCAGAAGATTGACAGCTTTTTGACCCCCAGCATCATTTCCGGTGTCCTGCTGGGAACCATTACTTTAAAAGAAGAAGACAACGCTTGATAGTGTGAAAAAGATAATCAGAATGTTATTCTGTCATTAGATTATTCTTTTACTTGGGGCTCCTCTCTGAAGATCGTCCCTATGGTTAAAGACACCTCCTTCCAAGTGGTTGTCCATTTGAAACTCCAGGACTAGAAGGGGCAAGGTCAGTTGCGCTCACTGGGCAGTTTCTCAAGGCTGCAGAGGAAGAAAATGACAAGGCTGTTAGTAGCAGTGCCCCACTTGGCCCAGAGTGGTATTACATACCTGGAAGAGCTCGGATAGTGATCCTCAGATGTGAATGTATTGTATGCCAAATGTCAACTTTAAATTCATCCAGTAACAAAATGCACCCCCAATAGCACTCTATTTACAGTAGGTTTAGACCTGCAAATAATTTCATCATTTTAGGATTAACCTGTTAGTGACCCTATAATTGAGAAGACAAAAAGTGTAAGAAAAGAGTTTAATTGATAAAGGGACTTAATTTATTGTATCCCACTTATTTACAGAAGGAATTATAAAAATGTAAATCACTAACATCCAGAAAATGCAAATGTTTGATCAATTACGGTACTATGTGAACCATAATGTTCTGTTGGCTTAACTTAGCTATAGTTATTTATGTCACTAAAACATTGACATGATTTTTCATGATATTTGTTTGATTATTGGCATATACTGTATGTCATTTGGGTGTTCAATAGATACTTATTATAAGGAATATTTCTTGGGGACACCCAAAGTGAAGGCCTTCTTGATAGCTTCCTTGTACTCTGGTCACTTATACACAATATACAGTATAAAGGGAGTTTTCTTTATATTCATTATCTGTCCTGGCTTATTCATAATCAAGGTTACAGGGAGCCCAGGAGCAGCTGGACAATGAGGATTCAGTGCTGAACTGCATTATGGTATATCTTGAATGATAACATTTTTACCTGAAACCACCAAAAAACTTCTAAAAGTTCATAATAGTGTTGAACTTGAAAACTTTATCAATAATCAGTCACCTTTTGGTTACTTATAATTTCAATATTTAAAGGGGACTAAATGAAAGGAGGAAATTCATAAGTAAGCAGTTAATAGGTTATCCTCCGTTGAGGGAAAAAAAAAATGAACAAACATAGGGGATTTTTCAAAAACATGGATGAGTGGATTACTAATCAGGAAGTCTAAAAGGGTCTCTATATTTCCATTATTTTAGCCATTACAAAAATAGGACAGCCATCTGAAGAGTGCATCATCAATTTACTAACCACACAGGAGGGTTTTCTAGTATTACTCAGTCTACACTTGTACTGTATGATTTTCCAAACAAAATGATTTGTTGTATTTTCTTAGTTATCATTCAAGCATAAAATTAAATTCTCACCCGTGTTTGTTTTCATCTCCTGAAAAATACATTGCATGTAACAGAGTGTTTGAATGCAGTGACTCTATTAATATTCATTGTAGACAGAGGTTCTGGTGCTGTGGTAAGTTTTGCTAGGGTTTGTCCTATGCCTGTTCAGATTTTTTAGAGTAGGCCATCTATTTCCTTATTCATTGAAAAGATGTGTCTGTTAAATTAATTATTTCTTCCCATTTTGAGTAGGGATATTTACGAGTATGCCTTATGATGGAGTAGGGTCTCATCCAATGGGTTTCTGATTTTCCTATAACCTTATATCAGACTAAGCAAAAACATTGCTGGTTTGCATTTTTTTTTCTTACCATTCTCAAATAAAAATTGAATCAAATAGTGCCTTCCACTGGGTTAGCAGCCCCATTCTTTTTAAACCTTTTTGCTATGGAAATGACAACAGGGGAAAGACTTTCACCTGGCAAAGAGAGAGAGGCAGACCAGAAAGCTGGACATAAGATGAAGAGGGTCCAAAATCAAGAGGACATCTCCATCCCAAGTTAGATGTTGGAAACTGTGAGCCTTGTTCCAGATCAGAAGATTGGCACAGACAGTAAATGAGATAAACAACTACAACCTTAGCTTGCTTGGAACAACTGAGGCAAGATGGACAGGAACAGGGAAGCAGAGGTTAAACAGTGGGGAATTCATTATCTGGTCTGGAAGGCAAGATGACATCCACCAGGAAGGGATCAGCCTTGTTATCAGCAAGAAATACACTAACTCTTTTCCTGCAGTGGAAACCCATCAATGAATGTAAACTTTATGTGATGATGAACTCCATACCTGTATATTCTAAACTTTACATCCCAGTGGCCTAAGCCTTCACTGATAATGCTGGTGTAGAAGACAAAGATCGTTTATACAGCTCAATCAAGGCAGCATTGGAGAACATCTAAGGACATGAGGTTCTTCTCCTAATGGGGGATTTTAATGCAGTAGTTGGCAGTAACAATGACAACAGAGAGTGAATCATGGAGAACCATGTACTGGGAGAACTCTCAAAAAATCCTGTCTGGTCTATGTGAAGAAAATGATCTAGAAATTGGTGGAAAACACTTTTTACACACAAGACCATTCATGAGCTGACTTGGACATGACCTGATGGAAGAACTCATCATCATCAACAGCAAGAGGAGGTGCTCCCTATAAGACGTATGTGAAATGCTGATATTGGCTTATTCTAAAATTAAGGAAGTCGAGTATCAGGGAGAAAATAACCCTTTGCTTTGACATAGCCAAGTTGAAGGATCCAACAACTAACAAAGGATTAAGTATAGCCCTGAAGAATAAATTCAACATCCTCCAAAATGAGCAGCAATAACAATCTACAGTTTCAACAAAGCCATGCATGAAGCAAAAAAAGAGACCATAGACTACAGGAAAGAAATTATGTCCAAATGGATATCTGTTAACATGTGGATGTCAATAGAGGAAATGAAGCTGATAAAGAAGACACTATTGGATTCTAAGTAACCTAGGCTGAAAGAAAGGATGGCAACGCAGTATAGAGAGAAAGAAAGAGAAGTCAAAATGGTAGCCAAAAGATACAAGCAGCAATACACAGAACGACTCACTGAATGAGCAGAAACAGCAAGCAAGCTGAAGAACATGAAAACCCATCTATATGATTACTGAGAAACTACTGGGTGACAGAGGTCAGATCCAGGACATCCTGGTGAAGGCTGAGAATGGAACTCCCATTACAGAAGAGAATGCTAAAGTAGAGAGATGTACACAGCACTTTCAGAGGATTTTGAACCATCCAGATCCACCAATGTTTGTTGACATCTCTAAGGCAGAAGAGGAACTGGATATCAAAATGGGAGACAGTAAAAGTGGCAGGGGAACCATTCAAAAACTGAAGGAGTGCATGGCTTCCGGTGGAGATGATATATTCACGGAGATGCTGAAGGCAGAAGAACAACAGACATCATGTATTCTACAGCACACCCTGCAAGACGTCTGAGAAAAGAAGACGGCCCAAGAAGAATGGAGAACCAGCATCATCATCAAGCGGCCAAAGAAGGGAGACCTAGTGTTTTGCAATAAATGGAGATTCATTACCTTTCTGTCACCTTACTAGTAAGATCAATCATATTATTTTTGAACACATCATGACACAAGTAGACACTATTCTGTGCCAGGAACTTACTGGTTTCAGGAAAGAGAGATCCTATATTAATCACATTTTCATTCTCTGTCTAACCTCAAGCAGACCAATGAATGGAACAGCTCCCCGTATGTGGTTTTCATTGACTTTGAGAAAGCTCTGGAAAATTCTACAAAACTATGGCATCTGTTCAAAACTGGTCAACATCATCCAGTTCCTCTATGGCCATTAACTTGTTCATGTGGAGTATTACCCCCAGGAATGACACAGGGCATATAATGAACCCTGACTTACATCTTAGAGGACCTAGACTATACAGATGACCTGGGGCTAAAGTCAAACAGATACCAAGACATCAAACATAAGGCAGATGACCTCAGTGAGATAGCCAGCACCATTGGGCTCAAGGTCAACAACAAGAAGATGCAGGTCCGAAGGAAGAACACCATAAGCACCCTCCCAGTCACAGTACATTGGCATGCCAATGAAGGATTTACAGAAATGTATTCTCCTGGGCAGTAGGGTGACAACAGACAGTGACTGAAACCAAGAAATAAATGCCAGAATTAGCAAAACCAACCATGCCTTCAGATTGCTCAAGATCATCTGGAGCTCTACTGCCCTTATTATCCACACGAAGCTCAGGATCTTCAAGATTAATGTCGTTCAGAGTTCTTTTGTATGGCTCTGAGTGCTGAAAGACCACTGCCACTATTAAGAAATTAGAAGTGTTTTAGATCAAATGCCTGTGCAGCGTATTCTGAAGATCTTTTGGCCGAATATCTACTCCAATGAAGAACTGTGAAATAAGACAGGGATGACTCAGAAAGCAGAGACAATCCAGAATCATTAATTAAGGTGCCTGGGACACATGTGTCGTATGCCTTCCAACTCATTACCAATGACATTCCTTTGATGGAAACCCCAGGAAAAAAAAAAAGAGAAGGAGACCTAAAGAGACCTGGTTCAGGATAATAGAAAAAAAATGAGGAGCAAAGGATTCATTCTCAAACCATCCATCAAAGCAGCAGCAGCAGATAGAGCCAGGTGGAAGTCTCTTGGTGCCGCCTCAAGCAACATATGGTGCAAAGAGAATTGAGACGGAAAATGAAAATAGCTACTAAGTAACCTGGCTTTTTGGAGCAATAAGTAGACAAATTACACTAACCTAACAAAAAGAAGAAAAGTCCTTATCAAGCCCACAAGGACTTTTTTCTCTTAACTGAAATTACAATGTCAAAATCTGTGTCTGGCTAAACTGGCTAGCACATAAAGCAAAACAATAAAACCAGAATGCTATGTTAAAAGTGAGCAACAAAGGCAACCACAAACTAACCATGCTCAAAAGTTGTACTGTACAAAATACATCAAATTTCTTTAGAATTAGGGAGAACATAAGGAATATGATGACCTTAGAATGCTTGCATGCCTTCTTGTAAGAGTAAATGTCACATGTCAGCTCATGAGATGACACCCACTGTATCATATAGCTGTGTGCAGTGATGTGATCCACCTTTGGAAAGCTACCAGCCAGATGAATGAAAATGAACGCAAGTTAGAAAATATATAAGAGGATAACATTCAGGCTCGTTCAGAGGTTTAGTTACCTGTTTGGAAAATTAGAACATTTTAGTTTTTCACCTTGTTAAAGAGAAAGCACATATTTTTGTTTATAAAATATTTTTGTAAATAATTCCCCAAAATAACAGTGATCATAGAATTTAAAATAACACACATGATTTTTCAATAGCATTTTGCAAGGCACCAGATTCAAAGTCAAATGATATACAAATTATAGTTTTTGTACTATTATTAATTCTTGGTTCTGGAATGTTTTGGCTAATTGTGCTTCATATTTTTTAAACATACATTTTTGAAAGAATTACATAGAATTGTTCCCCACAGTGAACACATGATAGAAAGCAGGTCATTGTGGTGATTTTCCAGTAAATTATAGTGTCAGAGAAATATTGAATCATTATAATCTACAGATAATAAATCTATGAGGTTGTTTAAGTGTATTGTAAGGCTGAGTGCATGTTTATTCACTGTATGCATAATGGGTCCTTTACTCTTTGATTTATTTCAAGATAAGTCATTTTTTCATTTCCTTGCTTGCAATTTTTCTTGTACAGTTATGAAGAACATTAAACTTACCTGGCACAAGGACAATCAATAGGAGAGAAGGGCTTGTGTGGTGGTTTTCCTCGAGCACCTTAGATAACAGTGAGTTTTCTTCCATTAGCTCTTCTGATATTTTAATAACTTATATTGGGGATCTGTGTTGCCATCAGGAGTGGCTATCAGGTGAGTTAAAGAGAAAAACATACAAAATTTTCAATGTGAAATAACCTCTCCTATGGTATATTTAAAACAGTAAACTAAACTACAGTTGAAGACAAAGACAAGCAAAGACTATTTCTCTATTTTAAGGTACAGAATTTCAAAAATTCACCAATGCTTTTAAAGTTTAAAAAATTGTATACATTGTGTGTTTTCAAGATATCTCAATGAAAACTGAATTTTCTTGACAGATTTTATTAAGTGTGCCAAATTTTAATTAAACGGGTTCACTGGGAGCTCAGTTGTTTCAGATGGGTGACATAGATGGACAGATGGATGGATAGATGTGATGATTAAATTACATGTTTTTCACATTATAATTGAATTCCCCTAAAAACAAAGAAAATAAACAATATCTACAAAATAACAGAAAAGTTAATTTAAAAAATAGTAGTCTGTAGTTTCAATCCATACGTGTATGCTAAATATAAGAATAAAGTAGCTAACAAGATCAGCCTTGCTACAAATCTCAATGCGACTTAATTGAGTGAAGAGTGATTGAGTAAGCACACCTTCCCTGTAGAAGGAGTAATAGGCCACATAACTGGACACATCGAAGTCAAACTGCACCATTTACAGCAGTTTCAAACTACACACATAAAAGATGGTTCACAACTATTGTGCCTATCTCTATAATTTTAACTGGGTTGGTTTCACATGCCTGAGATAGGCATTAGACTACCTGAATGTAGAGACAAAGCAAAATGTGGCAGCTGCTACTTTGCTGAAGCCAACAACCTTGCACACAAAACATATTCCTGGACTGCATGAAGCAATAAATCATTTATATTTAGATCCAGACTGGTTTAAAATCATGGTTTCTCTTTCTCTCTAATTTCTTATATCAAGGAATCACAATATCAGAGAGCCTTTACCAATCTCACTTCCTGACCCTACACTCAATTGAATTCTGGCTGTGAGTTGTCTTTAAATATCACTTTGGTTACTTCTGCTCAAGCCCTGAAATCATTTCCAGGGTATATGATGCTTTTTTAAAGTCCTAGGATCACCAAGCCACATTGCCCCCTGGCAGCCCTGACACCTATTGTGGCCTGCAAGGGGTGCACCAGCTCCCTAACCCGACACAGACACAAGTTCCACTAGCACAACAACAGCTTTACTCAGTAAGAAACGCTTCCCAAATCATTTCCCAGAGCACCATCACAGGAACACAAGAACAAAACAAAATACAACACTTTTCTTGTCTTTGCTTCTCTCTCTCTCTCTCTCTCTCTCTCTCCTCTTGCCTCCACTCCTCCTCTGGCAAGTGTCATTCTCTCCCTCCTGACTCTGGCTCCTGGATCAGTGGCAGCTGACTACTTTTATCATGCAGGCAGGAGAACGTCTGTTGCCCAATTAGTGTTGTCTGGGTGAGGCAGAAGTCCAACAAAGTAGGGCTCAGAAGTCACAGAAGCACCCCTTGATGGCACCCACGGAACCCAACAGAACTGTGCCGAAATCCAAGTCCCATGAAGCCCTGTGTGAACCAATGGGGGCTGCTGTCTAGTGCTATATATGTTCTCTCCCCAAGTCCTTCCATTAAGAAGGTGCCTTAGCTGGTCAAGGGTACTGGTAATCTGCAACACTATGCACAGCTGAGCCAAATGCACCATTTAAAGGATTATAACTCCAGGGTATCCATGTTCCTCATCTTTTCAGAGGAGCAAATGGGTCTCTGCTCTCTCAGAGGCATCATTTTATCCTCTCTAGTTACAGTATCTCTCTTTATGTCGATTTCTTGTTATATTGTATTACTCGACCTTTACCTGAAGTGTGCCAGCACTTCTTGTCTACCATACCATCCACAAAACAGACATATTAAACTGTAAAGAAGTTGCATTAAATAGGCAATAGATAGCATTACTAAAGTGCCCCTGGCTACAATGCCAGAATGTCGGCTCAGAATTCAATGACTGACATTTTTTTTGTGGCATTTAACATGTTGCCTGTTCCTGCTTTGAACAATAAAGGTTGTAAATGCAGGCACAGTATCAATTTATAACATTTCATCTTCTTATATACTGTATATAGGTCACACAGAGTCATTCAGTCAAAAACTTAAATAACAACACTATATAAGTAGGACTCAATTTATCCTAGAGGCTCTAATTGTACAAATAAGAATTTATGAACTGATTTCTTAACTGACTGACTGAAAATGTGATTTTCTTTTCCTTTTGTCTTTCATCTGGTACATACTGACAGAGAATGTACTATTTATAAGATTAAAGACCTACAATAAAAAAAGACCAATTCACACTAAATAGGATGTACAGCAGTTAGCATTGCTGCTTTACGGATTTAGCATTCTGGGTTCAAATTTTGCTCCCAGCTATTCTCTGTATGTAGTTTCTCAAGTTCTTCCCATGTCTCTGTTAGCTTTTTACTGGGCAGTCCAATTTTTCTCCTCCATTCCACAGACATGTATTAAATGGTGACTCTAAACAGGCAACAAGAATGTGTGTGTGAGCACGACCAGTGGTGGCCTCGTGTCACACACAGGTTTGGTTTCTGCCGTGTACCTATCCTGTTGGCATATGCATTGATCACTGACACTCTTAACCTCGAAAAGCAAGTCTGGCAATATTCCAGCTATATATGGAATGACTGATTTGTGCATTCAGGGTGGAAGGAAAAACCAAGCAAGCTACACAAAACATAATACAAAAGAAGAAGTATCTACATATTTCTATGCAGGCCTATTTTGATTCTAGAAATCAAACTCTAAAACCTGCATATCAATTGTGTTTATTTTTTCTCAGTCCTTGACACACTCACCTGGTGTTGTGTTGAAAGTTTGCTGGACATAAAATTAAGAATTTCTCTGTTCTCTAACATGTGAGAATACTACTTATACTACTTCTGCGACTACTTTCGCACCAAGCTCATCCTTATTTCTATCTCTCTACTTAAAGCCTTTTATATTTTGGTCTTTTTTTAGGTCAAATGTAATAGTAAACATAATGACTTAGCTATAACCTTCAGCCACCTCTGGGAGACTCCAGTCAATATTTCAGCCTGTTCCACTTCGTAGAAATGACACATTAAATCTCTAAAGATATTCTATGTCAATTGTAGTTCTGAAGGGGTGCCCTGTTGCGTTCATTGGGTGCTGTCAGAGGGACCTGCTTGGAGGTAACTTCCTTGTTTTGTGACCATTCCTGTTGACTTGGAAGTGCTCCCTGGGTGAAAGTTCTGGCACCCTCAGGTCTGGTATAAAAACAGCTGCTCAGCTTTATTTATGTGAGTTGGAGTAGGGAGAAGAGCTTTCCTGGAAGTTCAAGAAAGAAAAAGAAGTATTGTTTATAGTGGAAAAGCTGTGTAAGGAATTTCTTTAAAATAAATACTTGTCTTAAACCAGGTCATGTGTTGGTGAAGTTGTGTCTGGGGTTGGAAGGTATTAGATGGCCCTAGTGGTCACTATCTATCTATCTATCTATCTATCTACTGTATATATATATATATATATATATATATATATATATATTGTCACGCACACGCGAATAGGGGGCCACAGACGGACCTTAATACGATCGGGAAGTCATACGCCAGGAGGGAGTGGCGGGGTACTAACCTTTCTCTCTTTGTCTCTTACAGAAAAAAAGACGCACCGCTGCCATGACTCTACCTCCTACAGCTTCCCGCAGTACGTTACTTCCGCCCTTCCTCTGTCCGCTACCCATGAAGTCAGCAATCCCATCATTCACCACGGTTCCTACCCAGCGTTCCTCCACTTCCAGCCCCGCCTTAATAAATGCTCCTTCGACGCCATCTTGACTCTGTCATCCAAATACTGTTTTGTTTATGTATTTTTTGACCGGATTTATTTTGATACTGTGGATAATTTTACAGTATACGGGGCCGGAAACCCCAAACCTTTATGTGTGTCTCTGATATCTCTTTTACAATATATATATATATATATATTAGGGGTGCAACGATACACAAAATTTACGGTTCGGTTCGGTTCGGTACTTTGGTGTCACGGTTCGATATTTTTTCGATACAAAAAAATTTTCATGCCTTTTTAAATTTGTAATTTATTAAAATTATATATATTTCTTTTAACTCAAAAATACAGTTTTTAAATTAAATGTTGCTGAAAAAACAAAATAATAAAAAAATAAAAGAGTTTGGAAACGAGTTTATTACAGAGAAAGGTCCCTTTCCAAAATAAAAGCTATGCTATACCCTTCTTCTGGGGTATATTCTCAGGAGCATATTGAACATATCATGTCCCCATAAAATGAACCACTCTCTGATGGACCTCCCCTCACACTCATCTTCTGGAGTGCTAGCACTTAGCTGCATATACAACAAAAACAACTTAAATAAAAATATGTATTGCACAGAAATGCCTTCCTAAATATATTTTGAAACATTTGAAATGTTCTAAAAATAAGGTATCAACCACATACAGTTCTGCATTATTTGGGGATCCCTGACTGTATTTTCTATACTTGGTAGAATATAAAACAAACACACCCAATCCCTGACATGAAAACAATTTTAGAACCATTGTTCTATGGTGTACAGAAAACACATGAAAACTTAAATCTGGTAAAGCTATACTTCACATATTTTCTGTTGTGCATACTTAGCACCATGTAAAACCAAAAAACCACCATGTAAAGAATAAAAAATAAATAAAAATAAAAGCTATTCTATACCCTTCTTCTGGGGTATAGTCTCAGCAGCATATTAAACAAATCAGGTACCCATAAAATGAACCACTCTTTAATGGACCTCCCCTAACACATCTTCTGGAGTGCTAGCACTTAGCTGCATATACAACATAAACAACTTAAATAAAAGGTCCACTTAAATACAAACCAAAACATAGTTTACTCAATTTCCATGTTCTTCTTCAGAAAAATTAGGATGTCCACATGTTCTGCTGACAGTACAGATCTGCTTGCTGTGACAATGTCACCTGCTGTGGAAAACACCCTCTCACTTGGGACAGAGGTTCCAGGTACAACCAAGTAACACTGTGCCAACTTGGAAAGATGAGGGTACAAGCTCTGATGTTTCTTCCACCATCTCAGTGGGTTATCATCTGTGGGAATGCAGTCTGCTAACCTGTACAAGTTAATTTCCTCCTCTGCCACTTCGGCTGCAGACCTGGTCCTTGGCTCCTGTGCCATGAACAGTTCTCCAAACAACTCCTTCATGGCCGACTTTTTCTCTGGTGGAGATGCTGATGGTGAATCTGAAGAGTTTGCTGTTTGAGTCTCTGCGGAGGTCGCAGTTTCTGTGGTGCCTGCGGCTTGGTCCTGAGGAAATATAAACAACCAAACCGTTAACAGTAAATCAAGCAGTAGCAAAATAAAATTTGAAAAATGAAAAAAAAACCTACTTGTTCAATGCTCAGGACAAGCTCTGTGGTGAGTGCTCCATAGACTCTCAGCTGAGTGACATCATCCAAGTGTCGCAGGGACTTGAATCGAGGATCTAAAGCTGTGCACTTGTGTAGGTAATTCTGAAGGGCAGGATCAGCGTATCTCTGCTCCAGGTCCTCCCTGATGTTTTTTTTTACATCTCTCACTGCTGGGCTGTCATCATCAGACTGTGCCATAGAGTTCAGGATGTTCATTTTAAGTGGCAGGATCATGGATGCCGTTGGAGATGATGCTTCACACATCATGACTGTCACAGTTTTTAGGGTTTTCATGAGTGTAATGAGATTTTCAGCCAGTGCATGTTCTTCCTGAGTTAGATTCTGAATGTTCTTCATACTCTTCTTCACAGTGTTGTCGGCCATAGCAGCATACACCGCAGCTTGCTGTTCAAGGTATCTTTCCATCATATCATGAGAGGAGTTCCACCTAGTTGGAACATCTTGAATGAGTTTTTTTTCACTAAGCTGCAGCAATTGCTGTTTTTTCTTAAACACATTGCATCCTGTTGTGCTTCTGTGAAAGAAGGAGACAATTCTTCTCATCTTTGCCAGGAGATGGGAAACCTTCTGCACTGCCATTCCTTTCTGAGCAGCTATATTAATAGTATGCGCAAAACATCCGATTTGTGGCCCCAGCCCAGCAGCTGTGACAGCATTAACTATGTTCTTAGCATTGTCAGTAGTTACAGGTATTGTCACATTTGGTCGCACTAACTTCCAATCTTCCACAGCTTCTGACAGACCTTTGGCTAAGTCGTCAGTGGTGTGACTTTCGACCAGGCGTGTCTGCAAAACACAGCTTTTCACCTGCCATTCCGGATCAATGTAATGTGTGGGACAGTCAGGTAGCTCTGTGTAGCTCTTGACGTCCAGCCGTCTGAGGTCAGAGCAACAGCGGGTGCTGCTGACACTGCAGTCTCTAATTTAGCTTTTGTCTCCTTGTACAAAGCAGGAACTGCGGTATCGGTGAAATAAGTTCGTGAAGGAATACTGTAACGGGGCTCAAGTACTCTCAGCATTTCCTGAAACCCGGTGTTTTCTACAACAGAAAAGGGTCGCATGTCGACAGCAATAAAAGTTGCAATTGCCCTGTCAATTTCTTTTGCCCTCTCAGAATCATGTGCTAACGGCTGTCTAAATGACTCGGGTAAAGTTTGTAGCATGCGTGCTTGTTGTTGTTTTTGTCTGCTTCCACTTGTCTTTGCACTAGGGTGATATCGGCGTAAATGCGCAGTCATATTTGTTGTGTTCCCACCGATGTAATTAAGCATTGCGTGGCACATCCGACATACTGTTGTAGTTTTGTCCACAACACGCTTACCATCAGGGTCATACTTCACATGAAAGCCAAAATAGTTCCAAACGCCAGATTTCAATGACGGTGGAGGAGGTTCAACTTCGGGTGGCGTTGAGGCAGTTGCCATGCTGCATCGAGCTTAACTTCTGTCTCGCTCGCTTGAGTGAATGCATGTGGGCGGCGCTCAGTGGATCTGCGTTCGACAATGCAGCCTAGGCGGAGTAGTCGAACGCAGATCCACTGAGCTCTCAACACAGACGGCATCGTCAGAAGAAAAGCTGATCAAATAAATATATAATTTTGTATCGTTCAATACATATGCGTACCGAACCGAAAGCACTGTATCGAACGGTTCAATTTCGATACATGTATCGTTGCACCCTTAATATATATATATATATATATATATATATATATATATATATATATATATATACGCACATATATACACTGTATATATGCCATATAGGAAGGACAGGTGTCCTGGCTGAGAGAGAGAGAGAGAGAAAGATTCCTTGCTCGAATGGGAGGCCCCAGGTGGATGGACGGACATCCCAGCCAACAGAGAGAAAGGTTCCTTACCCAGACAGGAAGCCCCAGGCATTCTGACTGGATGTATTTACAATACATTTCCTGGCTGAGATAAAAGGGAAGGGTAGGGAAGGACTGTCTCTAGGGGCTGTTTATTCCCCCAGGAAGCTAGATGGCAGCAGCTCTGGATATCAATACCTATTTAGACACCAGCAGGGAATGCCAGGAATTGTAGTCCAGTAACACAGCTCTGCTAGGGTCTGTGGGTGCTGTAAGAAGGCGCTGCAGGGAGTTACACTTTTTAGTATATGAGACTTATGTATTGCCCATAAGTGTTTCCAACAGGTGAAGCTATGGTACCAAAATTACTCCTGGGTCCTTAATAACAGGGACACACTGCCTTGTCCATGCGAGTCGGAGCTAGGAGTAAGAGAGAAAGAGAGAGACACCACATACATTCTTTGTTAAAATTAAATGTCTATCTATCTATCTACAGTATGTGTGTATATATATATATATACTCAGAAAAAAAAGAAACGTCCCCTGACTTTCAACTGTTTTTACTTTCAGTAGACTTAATGTGTAAATATTTGTATGAACACTAAAAGAGTCAACACCATAAGACATAAACTAAAAATGTTTCACAATGTGTCCCTGAATGAAGGGAGGCTCAAAATCAAAAGTACCAGTCAGTATCTGGTGTGGCCACCAGCTGCTTGAAGTACTGCAGTGCATCTCCTCCTCATGGACTGGACCAGATTTGTCAGTTCTTGCTGTGAGATATTACCCCACTCTTCCACCAAGGCACCTGCAAGTTCCTGGACATTTCTGGGGGGAATGGCCCTAGCCCTCACCCTGCGATCCAACAGGTCCCAGACGTGCTCAATGGGATTGAGATCTGGGCTCTTCGCTGGCCATGGCAAAACATTGACATTGCTGTCATGCAGAAACTCACGCACTTTTTGCCACTCCTGTCTGGTCCAGCGAAGGTGGGTTTGTGCCCATAGGCGGCGTTGTTGCTGGTGATGTCTGGTAAGGACCTGCCTTACAACAGGCCTGCAAGCCCTCAGTCCAGCCTCTCTCAGCCTATTGCGGACATTCTGAGCACTGATGGAGGGATTGTGTGTTCCTGGTGTGACTCGGGCAGTTGTTGTGGCCATCCTGTACCTGTCACGCAGGTGTGATATTCGGATGTACCGATCCTGTGCAGGTGTTGTTACACGTGGTCTTCCACTGCGAGGATGATCAGCTGTCCTTCCTGTCTCCCTGTAGCGCTGTCTTAGGCGTCTCACAGTGTGGACATGGCAATTTATTGCCCTAGCCACATCAGCAGTCCTCATGCCTCCCTGCAGCATGCCTAATGCACGTTCACGCAGATGAGCAGGGACCCTGAGCATCTTTCTTTGGGTGTTTTTCACAGTCGGTAGACAAGTCTCTTTAGTGTCCTGCGTTTTTAGAACTGTGACCTTAAATGCCTACTTTCTGTAAGCTGTTAAGGTCTTAACGACCATTCCACAGGTGCATGTTAATTAATTGATTATGGTTAATTGAACATGCATGGAAAACATTGTTTAAACAATTTACAATGAAGATCTGTAAAGTTATTTGGATTTTTAAAACATTATTGTTGAAATACACAGTCCTGAAAAAGGGACGTTTCTTTTTTTGCTGAGTATATATATAAAATCCAACATATATCTGTCTGTATGTCGCACTAATCGGAGAGACAGGCTGCAGGAAGAGGGGAGGTGGAGGTGGGACATCTGGAGTAGGAAGCCGGCTGGGCCCTCCTCACTCACGCGCCATCCTTCGTTCGAGTCGGTCTACCTTGCCTCCACTTAACTAGTGATACCTGTTTGGTTATTGATTTTTAAAGTTTATCCTGTTTCACTACTATGTGGGCGGAGCTGTGGGGGACAGCTAGTATATATAAACATTTTTACACACATATACAGTACAGTGGATTCAAAAAGTATTTAGACCCCTTCACTTTCTGCACATTGTTTATTGTATTGAAGATTTAATTTTAAATGGATAACTTACCCATTTTTGGCAGTTAATCCATATTCAATAAGCCATAATGACAAAGTGAAAATGTGTTTTCAGAAAGGTTTGCAAGTCTCTCCACAAATGTACTATGAGGTTTGTGTTTGGGTTCTGGCCAATTCCCCAGTCCCTGTCACTGAGATGCACCACATAGCATGATGATGCTACCACCATGCTTCCCAGTAGTGATGGCATTAGGCTGGTGATGAGCAGTGCCTGGTCTTTCTGAGACTTAATGCTTGGAGTTCTGTCCAAAGAGTTCACTTTGTGCCTTTTCAGACCAGGAAATCTTTTTTCCACATGCTCTTAGAGGCCTTCATATGCCATTTGGCAAACTCCAACCAATTTGTTATAAGTTCCTAATTGATAGAATGCTGCTGAGATGGTTACCCTTCTAACGGATTCTCCCATCTCAGCAGAAGAGTTCTGAAGCCCTTTCAGAGTAACCATTTGATTATTGGTCACCTCATTTACCTCCTTGATACTTAGTTTAGCTGGAAGGCCAACTTTGAGAAAAGTCTTTGTGGTTCCAAATTTAATCCATTTCATAATAAGATCACTGTGCACATGGGAACACTCAAAGCTTCAAAAAAGAAATTAATAGTTTGATTCTGATATAATTCGTTTATAAATAGTCCAAAAGTCTTGGTAGGTGACACCTTTTTGGCCGTGAACCCACCGAAATGTGACCACACGTACAATTTCCGGACCCTCACCACGTCTGAGGTAGGAATCTCCAATATGCCCAAGATGCCATCACATTCTGTAATGAAAAAAATGCAGGTTTGGAAAAATCAAACTATAACCAGATGACGGAAATGAATGGGGGATTTTTGCAAATATATTGGCGTTATTATAATAAGGGTGCATTACGCGTGAAGGTGAGGAGTAACTTGAAAAACAGCATTAAAGTGATATAATAATGCGACCTTGCGGATTGAGTAAAAGTACCCTGACCAACCGAAAAAAAGGCACGCGTTAGGACCTGTGTTATCGTATTAGAATATTCGGGTATTTTAGATAACCGAAATACAAGACACAATAACACAAGCTGATAGTCGTAACTTATTGTGCTGAGGCCACTGGCTCGAGGAAAAAAGAGCCTGGGGTATCGGCCGAATCAGAGTCGGCTTCGGTTACCTTTGTTCTTCAGTAAGACGGTTAAGTATTGAACATGCACATAAAAAGTTTAATAAGCCACTAAAAACTTCAAAATGTACACTCAGCATCACGTGTGTAATATGCGAGCTCGACGCTTCATTTCCCACATGTCACTGTGTAATTGTACACCGCGCTGAGTCCCGTGTTCGCCTGGACTTAATCAGCCCAATAACATCAGCGCTTCCCAAAAACAACCATATTTTCCAGTCTTCTGACTTCCTGCAGGCGCCGCGAATATATAGACGTCAAGAATTGCAACACAGCACAAAGGAGCCCTGCAGGGAAGCCAGGACAGGATAACCCGTGGCAAAACGCAACTGGATCTCAGGTACTGAATAACGGGGCTTACGTGGCTCCCATTGACACAGCTATACTGTCTCGTCAGCGTCAGATTCTTTTGTGGCGGAAAAGAAAGAGGGATTGTTAACTAGACAAAAAGTTAAGCAGCTCATTTAAACTGTTAAAGCAGGATTCAGCAGTAGAAGGTGTGCGCGCATACTTTTATATTCGTCGATGTGTTGCTTGTAGGTTTTTTTGCCATTAATAACAGCGTGCAAAAGTTACACCAACTCATTTTCCAGCTACCCTACATATGTAAATATATATACTGCATAAAATTAGGTGCGCTTTAAAAGCATGACGAACAACATACGAAGAGAGGAAATTTTTGCTAAATCCTTTATGAAGCCCATCCCGGCAGAAGTGAGTGCAAGAAAGGAAACATTCAATCCGTGCCCACTCGCGCAGGGACACTTTGAAATCAACTACAGTGAACTCCTGTTTTTGGTTTGGATTGCTCACGCAGATCATAAGGAGAACATCTAAACTTTACTGCACACTTGGCAACAAACGACCGGACGCCGGTCTCGAATCCAGAACGCTGCATCTGTGAGGCGGCAGCATTACTGCTGTGCTTTAGAAAGAGTTAAAAATAAAAAGTTATTTTTACAATCTTAAAATTTTTACGAGCATAACAAAGAACTAATCGGGTTTTAAAATGCATACATATACACTTTTAAACGAAAGAATGGAGGCAGAAGTCAAGTTTAATGCTTTGCATTTACACATACAAAATACAATCTACTATAGAAGTATTGGTGAATTTGGAGTAATGTACTCCTGAATCGGTGTTAGGGCTAATTCTGCCTTGCGCCTGATGCTGAATTGGATTAAGTGGTCACACGAATAGATGGAATAATGTAGTTTATTCAGGAAATGAGTCAACAGCCCCCGGACAGTGAGAAGGTGGGGTTTGCTGAGTTTTATTTTGGTATGTTTTTCATTTTGTGGAATATCGTTGACTTCTAAAAGGTTTTCCATATTAATCGTCCTGCTCTACAATGTTTATTTTATTATGGCAATGTGCAAATCTTCTTTGCATTTATTGTTATTTTATTCCGAATTTTACTTTACCTGGACCTTTTAACTTGATATGTAGGCCGTAGTGCAACATTTACTGGAGAATATTCATCCAAAAATTCTCACAAGTCGTTTTTTCATTAGATAATTAGAAAAGACTTGTAGCTGGATGATGGGTATATCACAGGACGTAACAGACCGTAAACGACCGTCCTCCCTCTTTCAAAATGAGCCAGTTTAGACTCAAAGAGCCGCGCACGTTTGGGGTGTGAGGAGAAAGAGGAGTAAACTCGCGTGAAGGAACCAAAATTCAGGAACGACAGGGCTGACCATCCATTCGTCGAGCCACGTATAGTTCAACATACCAGTTAAATGTTTTCCAGGCAGGAGGATATGACTCGGCTTACCAGGCTTGTCTGATTAACTAACAGCTTAGATGTTTTCATGTCCCCTTCAGCTTTTTTCTAAAAGTTGATGATGCCTTTGCCTCAGCTAGAATGGAAAATGTGTTCCAGATTCTCTTAACCTCTTGAAGTTGTGTGCTTCCTGGTTTTAATCCTTAAACCTACTTGTTCTTAATTTGCATGTTTTTAAGTGACAAGTACACTCCTAAAAACAAAGTGCCAGAGTGGGTCTTCAGAGTGATGCCATAGAGCGGGGTGCCCAATGCGTCGATCGCGATCGACCGGTAGATCGCAAAGGTAGTGCAGGTAGATCGCGTTGCATTCAAAAACATGTTTTTTAAAACGTTAGTCTATCATATATCCTCCCTATGACATTTGCCACTTTATTGACATACAGGACGGCCAGTCTGAGATCTGTTTTCTTCTAACACACTGGTCATCCTGCAGGCACGATCAAATGCGCGAGCTACTGCAAAACTCCGGCTGTGATCTAGTTAGCCTTCCAGACTAAAGAAGAGATTTAAAAAAATGTTTGGGGAGGGTATGGGCTGGATGTGGAATTGGAAGAGGAGTTTTTTCTCACAATGTCACAATCGAAGTGCATTTGTCTGACATCCGAAGTTCGATCCCCGATGAGGGGTGCAGTGGAGCCCAAAATAGGACGAAACACGTATCGCGTACTCTTTGCATTATTTGACAGTTAACTATGTAGCATTCTATGATCTGCTTCTCGCACTGAGAGGGCACCCGTGGCGGATGTCTTCCGACTTGCAGATCAACCACACGCTTTACCTGGTAGGTAACCACCCATACAATCAGATTGTGTTTCAGACTTCGAATGCTATATAAAAGTAGCTCGCAAGCCGAAAAAGTGTGGGCGACCCTGCCATAGAGGAACCATTTTTGGTTCTCAAAAGACACATTCACATGAAGGTTCCAGAGAGAACTATATTTATTTAGGCTTCATAAAATAAACAACCAGGGTTATAGTTTTAAAAGTGCTCTTGGTGCATGCAATAACACAGGGTAAGTTCATTTTTTTCTTAATCTGTCAGTGTTCTCCTAAGTAAAGACAGTAAAGGTTTGTGCTTTTTCAATATATTGCGGAGTTTTTCAAAGCACAAACAACCAACTTTATAAGCAACAGATCCTTGCAAGAATGAAATAGTACTTGGTCAAGCAATAGTTTGAGGAACCAAACAACTCAGTGAACAACCATAAAATGTCATTAAGGAAACATTATTTTAAGAGTGAAATGATGCCTTTGATATGGAGTACTTAATATATAAAGAATAAACTTTTTTTCTTAATTAGGGGATGTTAAAGTGGTATCCTTCAGAAATGTATAGCTGGAAATGCACAAATGGAGAAAAATGAATCACATTTCTTAAAACAGTCTTTTATTCCTGAGCTTTTGACATCTATCAGGTGTCATTATCAGAAGAAAATGATTGGACATGCAGGTATCAAAGGCAATATATAGCAAATGAGGAAGGGGGGTTGGTGGGTGTGAAAGGGGTGCTCGTACATGTTTACTAACAGACAGGCTGGCATTTTGCATGAGGAAAGATACGTGAACACAAGGAGATTGGTGATAATCACACCTTTGCATGCCTGTGTGAAATTAGAAGGGACAACTAAATTCCACGGGGCACAAATATCTTCATAACAGGGGACCTATATGATGGGTAGATGAATTTCAAATGTTTTTCATACCTATCTGTTATTTTGATGACTGGTTGCATGATATTGAGCCTTTCCTTCATTATTCTGGAACAATCGTAATCAGCTTCTCTTTGAAATTCACGTTCATCCCCTGACATAATTTTTGCCACGACTCCCTTGCACCCAGCGCGGGATATAAAACAACATTTACGCAGCTCTGGGATATGCAAAGGGAAGCTCGTACCGACACATACTGTATAATAACAGCACATACACTCAACAATAAATGAATGGCCTTTTGCATCTGTTACAATATAAAAGTTTAAAGTTTCAATGATTTCATTTGCCACAAGTAAGTTGAAATTTTAATCACCAAACCTATTTTTGACTCCATTTGTGATCATTTTAGTTGCAGTCTGGAGATCTGGTGAGACCATGGCCTGAGCCACTGGGAGGTTGCCTCTGGGCCGCATTGGCCCTGTGAGGCACCATTTGAATAGGCCTGATTTAGACTATAGAGATTATTGTAATTTGTTTAAAAGGTCACAAATGTTCTTACATTCATTAGCAGAAACTTGTAAGGCATCCACCATAAATGACAGGCCTCTGATGCTTTTAAACTTACATGTATTGCAAGTGCACTGTATCTCTTTCTATACCATTCTCTTTACTGGACATCACAGTGCTACTTTAGTTTTATCCATCCATACTATTTCAGGACACACAGATGCAACTTTAGTGTTGCACAAGGTCAAAGCATATACTAGCAGCATCAGCTTTAAATTCATAGGGCTTAATTCCACTTATGCATACACAAACTCACTTGTGCATTGCATGACAAATTTAGAACAACCTGTTAACCTTACACATGCTCATCTTTTGGATATAGGATGCAACCAAAGTAACTGGGGATTATACCATGAATATGAGGAAAGAGCATGCAGACTCCACACAGACTCCAAGCCATGCTACCTTCACTGGTTTTATAAATTTGCTGATTCCAATACATACTCATAAGGGAGAAAGCCTGTCCTAAGAGCATTAAGCACAAGGCACTAACCGGCCTTGTAAGAGTGCTAGTCTATCACAGAGCATATTCATATACCCACACTGACTTGCGCCTTGAGATGTTGAAGAATACTGGAGAAAACCCAGATGAACCAGGGCAGAATTTATAATCTTCATGTTGATAGACTGTAGTCAAGCTTGGATTTGAGGCTTGGACTCTGGAGATGTGAGATATGGTTTTGTTTTAACAATCTATGTCACAATTATGAACCAGTATTTTACACCTAGGTTAGTCAGAACTGGATGGGTAAGCTATTTCCATCTTTTTTGATAAAGGATAAAAACAAAAGGTGAAAGCATGGAGTATTTCAAAGTTAACAATTTAATTAGAATAAAGATGATAATCATGCCTAATTTAAAAGGCATAAATCTCTGTCCAGATGTTCATCAGACTGCAAAACGTGAGCTCAGAATGCGCTTTACTAATGAAATCATATAAAGGTACATACTCCCATTTTTTTAGCTCATGCACAGAATTAAATGCTTGACTTTAGAGAGCAGTTGTAAACCAGGACAGGATGGAACAAATCAAAAACACATCTTGAGGAAAGCCAGGGATAAATCAGTACTAAAGGAGCTTTGATGTTTGAGACAGTTAGAGCAAAGTTCATAGATATAAGAAAATGTGAACTTATAGAAGTATCTTTCCCTCCTTTTACATACTGTACTATACACTCTGTAGTGAACAAGCTCAGTAGCAGACACATTATTTTATACAGTGCACGTACCATCCTAAAGCACCTTACAGGCACAGGGCCTGGTGATAAGCAACTTCAGTAGTTATTTTTGTAACTGGAGCTCAGGCAGGTTAAGTGACTTGTACTGAGTCAAACTCAGAGTCAGTGGGATGGAATGAACCAGAAACGTTTTGGTTTTAAAAAGTAATTCCCTGGCCACTAAACCACACTGTATATGTTCTGCTGAAGTTGATTGTCATGTATACATATTATAGTGAAATTCTTATTTGTCTGTCTTCTCAGAACAGTAGCAATGCCAACAAAAAGCACATAAAAGTAAGTGCGCATAAAATGCAACAAATATACTATATGCAATTAATTGTATTTTTTATTATGTCATTATGTCCAAATCATGTGCGGTATTTGTTAATATGATGACAGAGATGCATTGTGATCACTTCAGGTCTTAGTGATGGTGATTCCAGGATGTTTTATGCTGTTGACCCTTTTCGTAGCACCCAAAAATATTGATTGTTGTGCGGAATATCTCCGGTTTCCTCAGTCCTATGGCCATCTCCTTGGTTTTGAAGAAATGAAAGGAGAGTGTGTTGTCTTGGCACCAATATTTAAGAAGGCATTTTTTTTTTATAAACCGTCACTTCGCTGTTGGTGATCAGACCTATGATGGTGGTGGTCTCATTAGTAGATTTAATGATGCAGTTGGAGATGTGTATGGCTAAGCAGTCAGAGGTAAACAAGGAGTACACTACTGTGTTGAATGTCCATGTTAAGGATCAGTATGCTGGAAGTGATTTTGCCAATACACACATGCTGGATTCTTCTGGTTAGGATGTAAAATATCCAGATGCAGAGTTTTACACAAAGTACAAAGTCTATGAGCTTTCTGAACAGCTTTGATAGTGTTAAATGCTGAGCTATTATCTATAAACAGTTATCAGATGTAGCTGGGTTTGCTATCCACGTATACTAAGATGTTACAAACTGCAAGGGCTGTGGAAATCTCTGTAGGTTGGCTGACATGATAAGATAATTAAGTACCTGCTCTGGGTCATGATGCAAGTCAGTTATGAGGAAAAGGACCTGCTGGCAGCAGCAGCACATATAGCGCCATGCTGATTATGTAATGTGGTGCAACTTCAAGGGCTGCACCCCCTGACAATGAGCAGCCATATTATGGCAACAGATACCCAAAGTGAGGATACAGACAGGATAACAAAATTATATTTTGCAATACATTACAAAATGAATAAGAAAACAAAATATGCACAGAAAAAAGTTAATAGATAAATAAAATAATTAGAAAACTATAAAGCACAGAAAAAAATCACAAAGGCTGCAGTTCCTGAGAACAAGGAAGGTGGATATGTGCATGTGTATACAGGTGCCTTACAATAAACAACATGACATCAAGCAAAATGACAGTTTTTATTGGCTAACTGAACAGATTACAATATGCAAGTTTCTGAGGCAGCTTCTCATTGGATCCTTAACGGCTAACATGATACAACATCCTACTACTACAATAAACGACATAAAACATAAGTTAAAACTGAATTGGTTTATATTCTCTTTTTCTCTTATAAAGAGAGTGCAATTCATTTTTTATGAATTATATTTTCCTTTTTCATTTGTGTCTGAAGAATTGCTCAAGGAAACATTATCTACAGTAATTGGGACTGGCATTGAAAAGTTTTTGCAAGATTCCTGGTTGGTTATCCAATTAAATCAGTAAGACTATTTCTGGCTTAAAAGCTTCTTGGTGTCTGCGTATTTTTAATTTGCTGCTGTTTCTTTCTCATAACTGGATGTGAGCACGCATGTGTGTATGTGCTGACACCGCATAGTGTGAAGCATTGTGTGGACTTAGACCCAGCCGCTGTGAGTCAATGGAAAGGGCTTATATTTGCACAAATTAAAGTTTCCTATTAAATTTTAAGAAAGAAACTTATAAAAGTGAAAAGATTTACCTAATGCACAGGTTATTACTTTCAGATTAAGTAACACGAAAATCAGCAACTTGAAGTACTTATACTGAGACGTTTGTTGGCTTTACCCAAACTACAAGGTTACAAGCTGTATTATCATTGGAGCCAAAAGTACAAAGAAGTAATTCTCCTGTGTCTTTCTCTGGTTCCTGTTGTTGTAAAGAGTGATTTCCAGGTAAACATGGAAGGATTTGTCACTTTGTGTTCTGTTATCCATGTCTCCATCAATTTTTTTGCATCTTACAGTAACTGGCTGCATCACACAGTCATCATCTCCAGCAGAAGATATGTCTGCTACATGCTAGCAATTTCTTAAGACCTATTTCAGAGAAACAAACATGTTTCTTTTACATGCAGCCTGTTCTGCTTGTGCATCTCAATGTCCTTCATTGAGGCTGGACTTTTTGTGGGACTTACATCCCAACTCCATTACAGGCTATATTCTGCTACTGTAGTCTGGCACTAGGATTCCTCTTGGAAGCCTTTGCTGAAGGTTACACCCAAGATAATAGGGAGTCTTTATTGGAGAACAGAATCTGAGGTCAGTTTGCATTCATGCAAACAGAGTGCAGGAAGCTTGTGCTGACACTATATATAAAGGAATGGGTGGACATTTTGAAAATTTGTTTCTTCGGTGGACAACAGGCATATAGGCCTGGCAATGGTGAGTTATATTCACTCTCGTCACTGACCAAGACACCAGAGCATCTGAAATTTGCTTGCAAAAGTGTAATTTGATTGTTATTGATATTGCTTTTTCAGACTGAGAAACCTCGATACTTCATACCAGAGACAGAGGCCCATTTTCTCACTTTTACAGAGAATACGTCTTTCAGTTTTCTGAGGAATTTCACTTTCACCTCAGGTACAGGTTTGATATTAGGTGTGTAGTGAAAGATTGTAGCTCAAGTGTTGTAGCTGCAGTGTACATTTCATGTGCCAAAGAAAGCGAAAGGAATGCCAATTTGTCCAACAATATCACACTGCCTGCCTGTCTTCTAAAGTAGTTATAATTGTTAAAAACCTCAGTCTTGTGATCACATTCTTAGCTATGAGCAAAAAGATCCGTAGTTTTTTATAAGTTAAAAGAAGTATTTAATTAATTATCTTTCTACTTACCGAAAACCCGTGCGGAAAATTAAAAAAAGGTGTATGTCATACTTCCTATTCACACCTACAATCGTCAAGCCAGTCACGAGAGAAGTAAAATGATATGAAAGGGGTTTGAATGAATCTTCAGTAGCTGATTAGGTTGTAGGAAGCTGGAGTTCATCCTGCCAGTCTTGGACACAAAACAGAAAGCATAATGCTATATGAAGACAAAATTGCTCCTGACAGCAATAATGGAAAGCTGTTAGTGTCAGGCTTTTCAACATATGAAAAACCATTTCATATGAGTGTTAAAAACAAAAAAAAAAAAAAAAAAAAAACACAGAAGAGGAGGATGAAAGGTTAGAGTTCCAGGAGGGAGAACTCACTTTATTGGATGCATGTTGAAATTGTGTGAGGAATGCACAAGTACACTTCCAATAACTTATTTAGGACTGGATCGTGATAAGAGATATAGAGTTGGGATTTGAATAAACAGTTGAAAGTAACTTGAAAGTAAACATAATGAAAAGGTCCTAGGAATCATATTGGACTCTTCCTTATCCATTTTCTTTAAGGTTAGCAAATTGGTTGTCTATCTTTAAGGTTTGTTGAGTGCCATTGCAATACCATGTATTTACATCACAAGCTAAAAGCTATGCATTTTGGGAACAAACTTCAACATTTTCACAGATTGCATCAAAAACCAGTCATCATGTGCGTGTTTCTTCTCTTTTTTAGCTGCTGGTTTTGGTTTCACCAAGCAGGAAACAGCTGTCCATTGCATGACCCACTCTCACACACAATTCCCATTTAGATTTGGCAGTTAAGCTAATTTTTATGTTTTTGGGCATGTTGGAGGAAAACCAGAGTAGCAGGGGGAAACTCCGCACAGACACAAAGAGGACATGCAAACATAGAACAGCCAGACATAGAAATGAAATCGAGGACACTGCATCTGTTAGGAATCACGTGCAATCCACTGAACCACCCCTTAAATTATAGGTGTTAATTTATTTGAAGCCGTATTTATTTTTGCCATACACACTAAGTATATCCATATTTATGTAATTTGTCAGTGACAATAAAAATTATAAGGACGTAATTTAAACAGAGTGTCCACCAAAGCCAAAGTCCCCCAGATCCTAAACTGGAAAAGCAGGTTAAAAAAATGGGAAGCTGCACATACACTGGAGACTAAAACTATTGTGGTTAGGACCAGGTATAGAAATACAACAAATTATAAAAAACCTGCCTAAGCCAAGGTACTGAAACATTAACTCAAGCAATAAAGAAGTGGCTTTGCTGCTATCACTTTTAAGTATACCATTATGTAAAAAGTAATGAGGATCACATCCACAGTTGTTTATTGATTTATGAACTAAAGTTGCCACGTGTAAACCCACATGTATTTACGTTGTTTCCTCACCGAAGTTCAAAGACCAGTTCTATTCAGACCTTTAACTCACTTGGTGATCTTAAAACTATTCCGCTGTGAGTTTGTGTATGTGAGTGCTTTCACATGCCCTGCAGCAGACAGACATGTTATCCTAGACTGCTTCCTTCCTATTGTTTTCCTGAATGCAGTAATCGTGGCTGTTATAAGTGGGTCAGAAAGTTTGAAAAGCTAAAAACATCAGGTAGTCAGAGTGTATGTTTCACAGTTACCCACTCCTTACAAATACCAAATATGAAGTCACGTGCCTCTACTCATTACTCAGTAATGACCGCTTGAGTCCAGTGAGAACTCTTAAAGTATTCAGTTATTGCTATTAAAACATAAGAGAGTGTAGGTTATTATTATGCTGTAACAAGACTTTTGACTCTGTTTCCAAGAAACTACCACAACTGCATTAAACATTTAGGATTTCAGAAATCCCCCCTTCACATCTTACTTCACTTGTTCTAGTGAGGGTCCGATTGGCAATACAATGAGCTGAGCAGGCCAGGTGAGCTTATTTTCAGCAATTTCTTACAACTCCTCCTAGGAACTCCTACATAGTGCCAGGCCAGCTGAGATACAGTATATAATCTCTCCAGCACATCCTGGTCTGCTTGTTATTCTTCTGCTATGTACACCTTCTGTGGGTGGTTCCAAGGTGGCATTCAAATTGTATGCCCAGCTCACTTCAACTGACTACTCTCAGTCTAGACAAGCAGTGGTGCTACTCTACGGTTCTCTAATTTTTGCTGAGTTTCTCACCCTGCCATGTAGAGTAAGCCTAGCTGCCCAGCAGTGCAGCCTCATTTCAACTGCTTGCACTCATAAACTCATTGTTTCAGTCACAAAGCATAGCTCGTTAGATACGTAGTATACAAAGGAAAATTCTCAGGTCTGTTCCATTTATTCTTATGTTGTAGAGTTCCACTCAGTGTATTTGTTAGAAGTTATATGTTTTTATTTTGCTTGAGAAGAATGAAATAGCATGTCAAGATCCTGCAAATGAAGAAACTGTACTGATTTTTGCAGTTTGGAAATATGACTAATGTCAAATATCATTTACTATATTACTGTTCTTGCAAACATCTAAATGATGCTATCAAGTCACATAGACATGAACATAAGCAAAATTATAGGGTCCATTTTCAGAATCAATTTATACCAGTTAATGAGCTCTGTGGCAAAAGTCTATCTTCACAGTACTGCCTGTAAGGGAGAACTGAACCTTAGATATGATATAAGCCAATCACGGACCATACCAATATTAATCTAACACAAATCTTTGTGAGAAGATGCCAAGCAGGCACAAGGAGAATGTGCAAACTCAATATAAGCATTGTCCAGCCTCTAAGTATGAGCCCAGTCTCTTGTACTTGTGAAGCACTGCAGTACTCCATTTTATTTTGGGCATTGTGGTTGACAAACAATATATTACAATGTCATCTACATGAAGTCTTTTGAAGTTGTCACACCATGGCTTAATATCAGCTTTTACCTACTGTCCTGCCCATTCTTACTACTTCTTCTTTAAACTGAAAAGCTTCATTTAAAGGAACAGTCCACCCAAAAATTATATTTTTAAAATGTTTTTACTGCATGTAGTTTGTAGTGGTGGATGAAAAAACATTCATCTCGTGCTTTCATGCAGAATGGAGAAAAAAATGTTTTCTGTGTAATATAAGGCAATAGCTGCCAATGGTATACAACAGCAAATGATGTAGAAATCATTCATGAAAAAAGAAAAAAAAAAACCTCATAATACTTACGTTGCATAATCCAAATGTCAGTTATCCAGTTGTATGCTCAAAATGTGCAAAACGCAGGCTGTGTTGCTAAAATAATGTTAAACATGTGCTTCCTGAATGATCAGCGCACATCGCAATGAGGAAACTATGGAAGTTACTTTCTGAACTGGTGATCCACCTCTCCCCCTTATTCATTAGTCAAGAGTCCTGTCTTCAGTTCAGAAAGTGTGGCTTTAGTTTCCTGTTAATGATGGTCCTATATTTAACATATATTTCCAGCATAGTTCACTATTGCCTTTTGTTATATCATAAACTTTTTTTTTCTCTCCATTCTGCATGAAAACAGATTAGAAAATTTTCTCAGCCCCGCACACAAACTACATGGGGTAAGTAGCTTACGAAAAATATAATTTATGGGTAGAGTATTCCTTTTAAAAATATGAAGGTGACAGTTAGTTAGACACCTTAGTGCATTTTTACTAGAAAATCAGATACTGTAGGCATTACAAGCTGATGGTGTAAAGTCACCTTTCCTGCCTGAAAAAAACATCTCAGGGCCAGGTTAAGCAAGCCTCCTTCAGTAGTAAAAGAAAAAACAAAAACCTTTAGTTATAAATTAATCGATAGAATGATATAGTTACCTACTGAACTTTGATTCAGCTCACAGAGGTCCATCATAGTTGTCAGTTCTTGGCTCTCCAGTTAATCATCCATCTGTCCATTTCTGTACCCACCAAGCATAACTGAATGTCCACAACATTCATGGGGGCTGCATGGCAGAAGAAAATCCTGAATAGAACATTTGGTTCCTCAATCAAAGCTTCACAGCTGTGTACACTGGGGTGTTTCAGAGATATTAGTCTCTCTAATGGAAACCATTGTACAATGAAGAAACTGGATTTCCCCCAATAAAAACTGCTCAACCAGTAAGGGATCACATGTGCACACTTCTTGTAGTTAAAAAGATTTACAGGGATGGCAACACATTGCACTAAATCATTGGTCTTTATATCAGTTACTGAATGTAGAATCTTCTTTTTTTTCAAATTGATATTCTGTCTTGTTTGTAATGAATGGGGTGACACAATGGATTCAGTGGTTAGCACAATTCCTCAGGAGATCTGCAACCTTGCAAAGAGATGAGTGAATGTAGAAGCTTTGTGGATGAATAGATGTTATGTAAAAGAGTAGGGTGATTTGGTTTGTAGAAATTCGTTTAACTTTTACAAATTTGTAGTAATTTGTTTAATTATTTACAACATTTTTGTGTCAAATATGAATATTTTTTTTTTAAATAAGTCAAAGTACCCTGAATTTCATCTGTTCAGAATGAATCTTTGTGACTTTTACTACATTTCCTACATACTATAAAAAGTTAATCATCCCTTAATTTGTACAGCTTCTAAAAAATGTTTACCTTGCTATGTCTTTTGAATCAGTTTGTACCCACCTTTGACTTGAATAGATTTTCGACTGTATTTAGGGTACAATACTTTGTTTACCACCCATACAAAAATATTCCAACACTCACATTTTCAACTCAGAAATGCAATGGCTTTTAGTAAATTGCCCTAAATTTGCTGAATGCTCGAACATTCAGAGTAGTGGTGAAAAAGTCAAAATTTACAGTATTAAATTTGTTTTTGTTTAATTTTAACAACGAAAGAGAGGTATAACCAGAAAGAGAACAAAAAATGAAAGACAGAAGCAAACTGTTTATCAGCCATGCAGGTCCACAGGGCCTCTACTTACATGTCTTTGCTCTGACTGTTTGGCATAGTCATCTCAACTTCCCCATTGAAAGTGCCACTTACCATTTTGCTATTTCGCTCTCTCCTCTTCCTGTCTGTCTCTTTTTTTTCTTTTTATATGATATTGAAACTGCTCACATTTAAGCCTTTGGTAGTTCACCTCCCAATTACAAGCTATCTGACTGACTTTAAAGGGAACAACCTTTAGTTCTGCAAAGTAATTTACATGTCCTCTGACCACATGTTTCTCTATTTGCCCCAATGCTGCTAGAGTTCTGCATTACCTTAAAATACGATCTCTGAGGTAGCCATCAGCTTCTTTTAAGAACAACATAGTCGCAGCTGCCCCAGTTTGGGACAATGTGCTGCATTCTAGTTCTGTTTTTTATCCTTCAACAAATACCCTTAACCTCACCTCACTCTCTTTCTGGTATCTTGGTAAATTTAACTTCTAGGGCACTAATCACAGAGAGAACATTGTACCCTGTAGTGGTCAATGTGAAAACAAACTGATATGTACTTTAAAGGTGTTCTTTGAATGCCAGTACGGGATTGTCTCTGTTGGAGAGCTCCATATTAATACTGTGGTCTGCCGTGTGCTACTATTATGGCACCTCTTCCTTGGTAACAGGGTAACAGTTAACAAAATATACTGATTCACCTCAACTTTGAAACCACCTGCTTAATACAGTGTATGCCGAAACATCACTGAGTCGTCAAGTTATGGACTCCTCAAAACCTATGAAGATGTTCTGTGGTATCTGGCACCAAGACATTAGCAACAGGTCCTGTAAGTTGTGAGGTGGGGCTTCCATGGATTGGACTTGTTTGTCCAGCACATCCCACAGTTGTGCAATCTGTTTAAGATCTGGGTAATTTGGGGGCCAAGTCAACAACTTCAACTTTTTGTAATGTTCATTAAACCATTCCTAAATCATTTTTGCAGTTTGCGCTTTAACCTGCTAAAAGAGGTCACTGCCATCAGGAAATACCGTTGACATGAAGGTGTTTATGTGTTCTGCAACAATCTTTAGGCAAGTGATATGCGTCAAAGTAACTTCCATGCCATCATGAATGCCAGGACCCAAGGTTTCACAGCAGAACATTTTCCAGAGTGTCATACTGCCTCTGCCGGCTGATCTTCTTCCCATAGTGCTTCCTATTCCATTTCATTCCCAAGTAAACAAAGCACATGCACACTGTCAACCACATAATCTAAAAGAAAATGTGATTCATCACACCAGGCCTTCTTCTTCTGTTTCTCCATGGCTCAGTTCTGAGACTCATATGCCCATTGTAGGCATTTTCCACGATGGATAGGGGACAGCATGGCTACTCTGACTGGTTTGCAGCTACGCAACCCCATACATACCAAGCTGCGATGCACTGTGTGTTCTAACACCTTTCTCTAATGGCCAACATTAGGTTTTTCAGCATTTTATGGTACAGTAGCTCTTCTGTGAGTCTGGACTAAACAGACTAACCATCTCTCCCAACACGCATAAATGAGTTATGGACACCCAATACCCTGACACCAGTTTATTGGTTGTTCTTCATTGGACCACTTTTGGTAGGTACTAACCACTTCATAGAGGGAACAACCCCAGAAGACCTGCCGTGTTGGAGGTGATCTGACCCAGTCGTCTAATCAACACAATTTGATCCTTGTCAAAGTCACTCAGATCCTTACACTCACCAGTTTTTTCTGCTTCCAACACATAATCCTTAAGAACTGACTATTCACTTGCTGCCTAATATCACCCACCTCTGGTCAGGTGCCAGAGTAATGAGATAATCTATGTTATTCGTTTTACCTGTTCATGGCTTTAATGTTGTGGCTGATAAAATAAAATGTTTGATGTAGGAAAGGTGGGATATTGTCTAGCTTGTCCAATTCATAGCTACTAGAAGATGAGTTTAAATGCCTTTCTTGTCTCTGTAATTAAGAACTTGGCAATTTTTCACTGTGTCTGCATAGACATTTTTCTGAGAATTACTGTTCCCATCCCAAGTCTGTGAATTTTAATTACCCAGTATGAGTAAGTGTGGTTGTGTCCTTGACTGTGCCATACCATGCAGGACTGGTTTCTGCCTTGTCTCCATGTTGCCCAAACACTCCAAAGGTATGCCATAGCAATATAATTGGATGAAGCAGACATGGAAAATGAACTAGTGGTATTGTTTTATTTCATACAGTATATGGTTATTGAATAATAAATGACTTTGCATGAGAAATAAATGAACTTAGTAAGAAAATCTGTTATTATTAGTTCACCAAAATTATTCTTTGATATTGTGCAGAAATTCAGGAAAGGATATTTAACGAGATTTTTGATATGATGTGATGTGTTTTACCTAACAGAACTGATGTTTTTATTTTGTTTTCTTTGTATTTGTTACAGTATGCTATATAACTATTTGCTCGTACTTTTGGCCTTCGTGGCCTCTGTGGTCTCACAAGACCCAACTCTGGATTCTGCATGGGATACCTGGAAGAGGACCTATAGCAAGCAGTACAACAACCTGGTGAGCCACACCTTATTTACAGTAAAGTCTTTTATACACTAATCTAATTTTAGATGCATTTTGAGAATTAAGGATGATATCATATCAGACATCACCTCAAGTTGCTATAACCTGTCCAGTAAAGTACAGTATAAAGGATTGTGGCCAGTTTGGGATTAATTTTGTCAAAGTGTTTAATTGTTATAAACAGAGTAATTGCTAGAATAGATGTGACCATGTTCAATTTTAGCACTTGCCTTAATTTGTGCCTTACTTCCAGTCATTGTCCCACACTCATGCACAAGCAACATAACCAGAAGAAACAATGAAGAACTTTTATATCCTAAAATCCGATACCTCACTATAACAGAGGTGCTTGCAAAGCTCAGTTGTAACTTTCAGGACTGACAGCAATATAAATGAAAAAATCTCATAATAAATGGTCTGACCAAATTTCTGAAGGACATTTTAGGAACTTAGCAGCACAACTGACCACTGTAGGAACATCACCCCTTTAGTCAAGGGGATTTCAAGTGATTTTAAACATGTTTTGGTTCTGCAAATTCTTTAATTTTGCTAATTCCAGTATATGTTTAATTAGCTATTCTATTTGGTTAATCAACAAAATAAATTGCAACAAACAGATGGTGCACAGTGTATAAATACCTAAGCCTATGAGTGTAGTATACTGGCTTCCTTGCCCCTAACTGCATTTACAGTAAAAAGTAAAAGGAAACAATCATCCCAATAAACCTTTTCTGACATTATTTTGGAATGCTAATAGTAACCATCTGGAAAAGCTGTTCCCCTTGTGTTGCACTTTGATTGGTTTTGTCTGTTATGACAAGAACACAGCGGCTATGCTCTCCTTTAGATGAGTCCCAGGTGCAGTCACACAGGCCTGACAGCTTCCTCTGTCTAACTATTAAAATGAATGACAAACATAAAACTTGTGAAATTGTCAGCAGCAACAAGATACATTATAGCTAATCTTGATGGAAAAGCCATGTGACCAAATATTTTGTGCCTCTGAAATGTTTTTATAAATGTGAAGTCATTTTGAAGCCCAAAGAAGTCATATTGAAGCACTGGGTCTAGGGCCATGGCATCACCTCCCAACAATGCCCAGGACCACCAAATCACCAAATTTACTTAAACAAGAACTTAGTTATGTAAAGACTTAAAGCTTGCCTGTCTTCACCTCTTTTTAGGCCCCGGTGTGTATCAGCTTGACTTCTTTTGCAGGTCTAAAACTTCCCCCTGTCTTCTGCACCTACAGCTACATTCTCAGAAACTATTCTTCACAACAATGAAGTCTTTTTTCTGACTTGCACTCCATGTGCATCTACCACTTACATTGTGGTTCTTTATTATGGCATGACAAATACCTCTTCTTCTGGTCACACACTCTGCTGTAATTAAATGGCTTTTTTACTGTTGATCTGATTTAGTCTAAATCAAGGGTTTTAAACTTCTCATATTTGGCCAGCAGTTAGTGTTGGTTTTGCTCCAATTATTGTCTTAAATGCAAGCAATTTCTTGCCTACTAATGAAAGATCTAATTATTCATTCATTAATTTTCAAACTAGCATATTTCAGTTAGGAGTTGTGTTGGAGTGGAGCTTATCCCAGCAGCATGGTTAAGGGGGCAGTCCCGAATGGGTCAAAAGTCCATTGCAGGTTTTTAGGAAGCATGATGTTTAACTTTATGACTTTTCAGTGCCCTGATTTTATCAGGAAATATTAATATTTCCATTAACATTGTCAATGAATTGCAGAATAGATTTATGCTTCTCTTTAGTTCAGTTTCTTTTCATTCTCTTATGCAAATACTGATCCAATATAACTGATACTTTATGGCACATATGCATTGGTACAAAGAGCCAAACTGGCCATCTATTTGCTGGATGATTAGTTGTTTCTGGTTAAGAACTCTTAATTGTTCTCTGTTTAACATACAATAATCTATAAGGAAATCTATAAGGGAATATCAGAAAGCAGTTGTGCTACAATAAACCCAAAAAGGCTTATAAAAGGTTTTTTTATTAGCTGGAATAATTAACAAAATATTTAGAACAAAAAACAGCAACTACTGTAACTTTCCAGGACCCGAGTGTGATAGCTCTGGTGTCCATATAAAAACTCAAGTGGGTCACATTTGTCCCTTCAGGGTATGGTCATACAAAGATGATAGGCTGTACAGTTTTAAGGCCCTAATGAATCAATACATCCATAATACTGCATCTTTGAGCAATTAGAATAAAAATCATATACAAATGTTTACACATGAACATTCACAAATATTGTGTTGTATTGAGTAGGGTGGCATGGTGGCACAGTGGTAGCGCTGCTGCCTCGCAGTTAGGAGACCTGAGTTCGCTTCCCGGGTCCACCCTGCGTGGAGTTTGCACGTTCTCCCCGTGTCTGCATGGGTTTCCTCCCACAGTCCAAAGACATGCAGGTTAGGTTGATTGGCGCTTCTAAATTGGCCCTAGTGTGTGCTTGGTGTGTGGGTGTGTTTGTTTGTGTCCTGCACCCTGCCTGGGATTGGTTCCTGTGTTGGCTGGGATTGGCTCCAGCAGACCCCCGTGACCCTGTGTTTATATTCAGCGGGTTGGATGATGGATGGATGTATTGAGTAACAAGCAGCACAGAATGGTGGTACAGTGGTGAGCACTGTCGCCTCACTGATTCAGGATATTGGGCTTGACTCCTGCACCAAGTCACTGAGTTAAGTTAAATGATGACTCTAAATTCCCCCTGTGTATTTGTTTGTGGGAGTGGGCTCTGTGTTGTACTCGCACAACCCCACCAGGGTTGGTACTTACAATGTGCTCGATACTGCTAAGATAGGATCTCACTCAATGGAACTCTAAACTGGATTAAATGGGTTTCAGAATGCTTTGTTATGTTAAGTGCTAAGAGATGTTAAATACTTTGGCTTGTCTTGATATGAAAATTCAAGAGGAGTACATTGGTTAGTTGGCAGAGTGATGTAAAAAAACAAATGAATGCATCATTTTATATGACAAATAGACTAAACTAGTGCTTCTTTAATGCTTTCTTCTAACATTTCCACATACTGTTGACATTTACTTGAAAGACTGAACTTCCACATATACAGTATTGTGGACTTTATTCTGCTCACGCTTAAGGTTAAAGTGAAATGCATTGTCCCTCAAATGTTATAGTTGTAGGTGACAAATGTTTCATAAATGGAGAAATATAAGAAAATTAAATTAGTGTTATTAGATTGTCATTCAACTCTTTGGTCCAATGTTCAGCCAGGCTGGTTTATGTAACACCATATATTCTCCGAGGAGTGAAATTAGTGTCTTTTATTTTGACCTTGACCAGCTTCAGGAGTAAGAAACATTTCCTGTCTGTTTAACTTCATTATGTATTCTTTCTACTCATATTATTATAAATTTAATTCAATAGCAATCTATATACTTAAATACTAGTCTTAAATTCAAGACATTTTGCCTTTCATAAAGTTTCCCTGTAGTATTCAAGGCAGGGACTCTGTAAGCCATAATGTCTTCAGCTAGCTAGCAGAGCTCTTTCTCTAACAGTTGGTGGGAATTGGACTGAGGATCAGAATCAGAATCAGAATTCACTTTATTGGCCAGGTACACTAATGTATACTAGGAATTTGTCTTGATTGTATTGGTGCAACAGACAAGGATTAAACAGAATACAAAAGAAAACATAAGATAAAATATGAAAATACACTCTCCGACCATTTTATTAGGTACACCTTACTAGTACCATTTTGGTTCCCCTTTTGCCATCAGACTGATATAATTCTTCATGGACTCAACAAGGTACTGGAAACATTCCTCAGGGATTTTGGTCCATATTGATATGATAGCATCATGCAGTTGCTGCAGATTTGTTGGCTGCACATTGATGATGTGAGTCTCCTGTTCCACTACATCCCAAAGGTGCCCTATTGGATTGAGATCTGGTGACTGTGAGGGGCATTTGAGTACAGTGAAATCGCTGTCATGTCCAAGAAAACAGTTTGAGGTGATTTGAGCTTTGTTACATGGCGCATTATACTGCTCGAAGCAGCCATCAGAAGATGGGTATACTGCAGTCATAAAGAGATGGACAAGGTCAGCAACAATACTTATGTAGGCTGTAGCATTTAAACAATGCTCACCTGGTACTAAGGGGTCCAAAGTTTGTCAAGAAAATATTCCCCACACCATTACGCCTGCACCACCAGCCTGAACCACTGCACAGTCTGAAGAACATGGAGGAAATACTAGGAGAGATGGACAGGGAGATAGAAGGGCATCAGCCTAGCAGCAGGGCTGTTATCTACTCCATTGTGCAAGGAGGAACAGAAAGAGTACTGCCACAGCCATACAAAATGACCACCAGATGGCTACTGGTCAGAAACAGACTGTGTGAGGGTGGCATGAGGGCCAGACATTCAGCAGAGAATCCCACAATTGGTAGCTCCACCACTGATGCTCCATTCTCTTCACAGATGAGAGTAGGTTCACAGTGAGCACATGTGTCAGTCATGAAAGAGTCTGGAGATGCCGTGGTGAACATTGTGCAGCCTTTAACATCATCCAGCATGATTGGTTTGGTGGTGGGTCAGTGATGATCTGGAGAGGCATATCTTTGGGAGTCACATAGACCTCCAAGCACTAGGCAATAGTACCCTGACTGCTTTTAGGTACCAGGATGAAATCTTCAAAACCATTGTCAGACCTTATGCTGGTGCAGTGAGCCCTGGGTTTCTGATGGTGCAGGACATTGCCCAGCCTCATGTGGCCAGAGAAGAATATTCACTTGACTATACATTATTCTTCATCTCTTACTACAGCTTCCTAATAAATACTCAACACTTCCATTCTATATAAACTTCTGTTGTTCTTAACATAAAAAATCAGAGAATACTCTCCCATGTTTTTGTTTTTTGTTAGTACATTAGTTCTTTTTCCAGGCCTATGTAATACTGAATTTTGTAAATTAGATACCATTTGTAAAATATTCTGAAAGAACTCTTTCAACTTAAGTTGTCTAAACCATTCCATAGACTTCACTTTCCACTGCCATTGGGCTTATTATATTATGTTGATCTTTCAGAATGAAGAAACAATACGACGTTCAATTTGGGAGAAGAACACAAGATTAATCGAGGCACATAACCAGGAATATGAACTGGGAATCCACTCCTATGAATTGGGAATGAATCATCTGGGTGATATGGTAATGTACACTTTTATTCGCATGCTGCTTTTTCCCCCTACTAACTGAATATATTTTTTATGCTTTGTTATTCAATTGACTTCTATTTATCATCCAAAGGAAGTTGACATTTAGGAATTGTTCTCTTCTTTAAATCTTTAGCAGTAAAGGTGAATGTGAGACAGTCAGAAACTGTGCATTAGATGCTATGAATTAAGCAAATGTGCTGTATCATTAGAATCCCTCAGGTTACACCACTTGAATCTGAAAATGCTTTCTTTTCACCCTGCATTTTGGAACTGTTGTGATACCATAAATCACAGTGTGAACCCTCTACTCCAACGAAGAAGGTACTCAGTACAGATTCAGAGTTGGCTACTGAAATCAGTGCAGCTATGATAACAAAACGTCTAATATATTAAGTTCTGTGACTATGAACAATCTTTTGCAAAGTATGACTATATCTAGGAGACCTTTAAAGAGGAGCTCTTCCAATGATACTTTTATTAAGGAATTAGAAAAATTGTACAGGTGGCTTTCTTTGCTTCATGATTTATTGTGTTCGGGTACGTTTGCTTTCTGGGTTTGACCACGAGGACTGAGGTCAGGCATTCAGTGTGCATTATTTTTTTCAATACTATCACGGCAATGCTTTTATTAATCTTTTAAGAATACCCTGTGTTTAATGTTATTATTCCTAAGTGAAAGGGGTTAATTTAAATGCTCAGAACTTCCACAGAAAAAAAAATTCAAACTTGAAATAAAATTAACACAGTTAAACCCAAATTTTATCAATAACATAATTTAGAAATTTTGGGAATTCCAACACCCCAATATACTGGAAAAAATATATTTGAATAAAAAAAATACAAAAGAAACAAGTATGGTAATAATTGGCTGATTGATAACAATAACATGCTTGCTGTTTGTTTACCGCACTGTTTTATTTAAAGTACTATATGTAATGATGTTTATTGTTTTCCTGCTTACTTTTCCATGCAAAGACTGGGAAATCTTTAGGTGTTCACTCTTCTTACTTTCTTGTATATGAAGTATAGGTAGAGTATTGTAATCATCCAAAGATTCGCTGTCAAGATTGTGATGAATCTCAATGTTTTAGACCTCCCTGACTTTTTTGTATATGAAGTATAGGGAAGGTATTGGAATCCTTCAAAAATTCCACTTGGAGATTTTGATGAATCTCGACTTTTAGACCTAGTCCAAAAATACCATTTTTGGAATTATGTCTGTATGTCTGTCTGTGTATGTGTGTGTGTATGTAAACACAATAGCTCGAGAATGCTTTCACTTAGATCAGATTAGATTAGATACAAGTATTAGGTACAAAACATACATTTCTATCCGCTTTTGGCCTATTTCTACTAAACGGAAGTAGTATTTTACCTTTTGTTTTTCTGATGCTCTTTCTAGACAATATTCTTAACTTAGTTTTTTTGAGAACATGTCTGGTAACATAATTAATTGGCCCAAGTCCACAACTCGTCCCCTCCTTCAATGTGTTCAATAAACAGCCTGCTTCTTCAATCCCTTACTATATTCCTATCATCCACAATCTAACCTTACTTATTACATTATGATTAAAGAAGGCCAAGGGGCCTGAACAGGGATCTGAATCCTTCCTTCACTTTTAGTGGTCTTGTATTAAAAGAAATATTCAAAAGAAAATTAAAAAAAGCTTCTTTACTGTAGTATAGTTCATGTGCATCACAAGAATCCGCAAACCATTTTCCCATAAATAAAACTATTTTAGTTCCTGTTTCTTTTATTAATTTGTAAAAACAGAACTCAATAGAGGAAGCATAAATTAATTCAGAATTTTAAACCACAAAGAAGGAACATTGCAATTTACACAGAATATATACAGTATGTTGTCAGCCAGGGTGGAGCTCCTACCAATGCTTTTTCTACCTTTTTAACTTTGTTAAGTTGCTTGATTTACTTACAGCCATACTTGAGTAAAAATAAATAAACCTTTCTGAAAACATTACTCAAGAAAAAGCAAAAGCTTCTCATGAGCAAACTACTCAAGTTGAAATTTAAAAGTATTAAATATTAAGTGAGCTTTTGTACAAGTTAATGTAGGATCTGTCTGTATTTTATATCCATCCATCTATCCATTTTTGAAACCTGTTTATCTGGGCCAGGCTCACAGAGTGCTATCCCAGCAAGCATCAGTGACAAAGCATAAACAAGCCTTTGACAGGGCATCGGACCATCACAGGGTGAACACCCACACACATATCAGCAGCCAGTTTAGCATTGGCACTCCACCTAATCTACATGTGTTTGGACAGTGGGAGGAAGACGGAGAACTCAGCACAAACACATATTCACATGTGGAGAACATGCAACATCCATGCAGGGGGCACTTGCGATTTAAACCCTTGTCTTGTTGAGAGGCAGCAGTACTACTGTGCCTCCCCTGCTTTATATATAGTCAAAACTAATAAATAGTCCTATATTACATGTCTCACTCATTTTCTTGTTTTTTTCAGACTAGTGAGGAAGTTGTAGAGAAGATGACTGGACTGCAGGTCCCTCTCACAAGAGATCCCAACAATACTTTTATTCCTGATCCTGACCTGGACCTACCCAGATCTGTGGACTACAGAAAGAAAGGTTTTGTAACACCAGTCCGTAATCAGGTGAGTTTTATCACAATATTGACATTATTTCTTTGCCCCACAGCCAGTGGGCTTACTCCTTGTTATGCACAACATTGCAGCCCCAAATGGAAGTGCAACTGACATAACCAAGGAGATTATTTTAGAGAGAATTCAAGCTAAAAATCTTTTGCCTCTTTATACTGTTTTGTTACAAGTATTTTTCAGCACATTTACAGAAAAGGATGTCACACTTACAAACACACAACTTTTTTTTAACATTGTTGCATATACTGTACCCATAACTTTGCACTAAACAGCAGGAACTTCTGAAGTTTCCACTTTTTAACACAAAGTTATATATAATGAAGTCTCAGGTAAATATTTGGAAAGTAAAACTAGCCAGAAGATTACAGTTAACCACTATGTCCCTATGTCCTTGGACCCTGTAGTCACAAATCTTATGTTTCCAGTAAATAACAAACATGCCGGGACTATGTGGAATTTTTAACCTACCAGTACATGATACTGTCTAAAGAAACAGGCCCTCAGGTGTCAGAAGATATCTGTGACAACCACAGTGTAAAAATGATTAACTCAGGAAATATCGGCCAGCACAGATGTAGAGATGGCTGACTGACTGATAACTTTTTCTCTTTTCTGTGTGTGATGGAGTGATTTGTGTGTTCATTTCCAATAATGAATCACATTCTGGCCTAGTAAATAGTGGTGCGAACCCTAGCATATTACTCATAAGAGGGGTATGTGGTTTCAGCCAAGTTAAGTTGGGCAATAACAGGTTTATGATGTCCAGGGATGACAAGTAAGCTAAAATGGACACTATACTCCCTACCCAGTATGAATCAAAGTGGGTCTGTGCAACTATGATAAGCCTTAGAATTCCATTTGTGATGGAGATTGGAGTTTGAAATTGTTATCCACATGCAAAGTATTTTCTGGTAGGACATAGTAATTAAGTCCCTGCCATTTGCACACAGTGTCCATCACTAATACTGACTGGAGTATGGGCCTGGTGTCAGCTCTGACATAGCCATTCAGAGAAGAGAAGATGACCAAACCTGACTATTCAGCAGAAAGAAAGTTTTTAAATGAAGCAGTTAAACCCTAAGTATATGTTCAATTAAAAAGTCTGAGGTTTTTAAAATAAAATCAGTGTTTTATTTTATTTGGTTTTTGTTCTATTTTCCACCATCTTTAGGGGTGTGTTGGTGACATAACAATTGGTTGCTTAGATACAACATACCACTAGAAGCCTGTCATATATGTGTGTGACATTGTGGGGCAAAGATGCACAGCCATGATGGCTATTTTGATTAAGGTCAAGCTACGTGTTCAGTAATTTAACTCTACTTTGATAAAGAAAAGACAAGTCGTTTCTGTAGCATTTCCCTTTCTTTTTTTAGGTTTGTTTTAACTTTTGTCTCGATTAGTAATTTCTAGCTGTTCATGCCTTTTCATTTTGGTCACCAATCATTTGTCTTTTCAGTATTAGAACCCTCAGTATCATAAATTAATATAGATGGTTTTGGTGTTTTCTGTAAACAGTTTTGACAAACAAGTTTTGCTAGAATCATTTAAAAGGGTTTTTTAAAATGTGAATTTCACTGGCACATTTTCCATTGAAAATGAAATATTTGTTCCAAGTTACTGTCGGCTTCTTATGGTGTGTAGGGGCTGAAGTTTGTAATTTTACTAGTTGTAAACTTACACATTTATTACATTGTTGGAGTTTTTTTCTTGAGTCATACTATTGCTAAGAACTCACTAATGTTCCAGTTTGATGTCATGGCGACCATCTTGTTTAAGAAAGAGGTGCAGATGTTTCAGTGACACAAAGAAAAGCCAGAAAAATGGAAATCCCCCAGCAAAGAATTAAAAATGCTTAAATATTGTGCGCTCTTTTTAGATTTTTAATCTTTTCCATGGTTTTGATGAAAGAAACTGGTCTAATAATTATTTTATAGAATATAAATTTATGTCACAAGAGTCTCCTTCTGAATCTTGTTGTAAAGTACTCCTAGGAGAGAGCAGCCATTTAGACCTTAATTTAATGTTGAGTGATCACCTTGAAATTTGCATCTTGTGTTAGCAAGACACCCTAAACAAGTGAAAGGTCACTTGTTGAAAGGTCACCAGGACCCTCTGGTAGCCATGGACGGACTATGCCCCCTTAGCCATTCATTTTATTAAAAGGAGCAGGACCCTCCTTAAAAACGTTTCTGGCTTCCCACCCCCTGTAACAGGAAGCAGGCCTTGTGCCTATTCAGTACATTGCTCCTGTACTGCCATTTGACTAATCCCTGAGAAGATCTCTCAATGTCTGGTCTTTTTCTAAATTACTATTTGCATTCTCTGTGCTTGATGTACTCTAAAAGTGCCTATCTGACCACAGTGGTATTTTTACTCTCTCTCCCATTTTTAGCAGGACATTCATTCCTCTTAACCTTGTCCCATGCCACCATGACACTACATCTTACCTGGAATATCTTTGTATAAATATATTTTTTAAAACACCCTTTTCATACTCCAGTAAGTGCCATGCCCACTATGTGTAGTGTTACAGTTCAGCAGCTTCTACTTCCGATTGGCAGTCTTTTACTCTCATGACATTTTGTCATGCAAAATGCAAGCTAATGTAAGCCACAAAATATTGTGTGTGCCATTGAGTCTTCTGAAGTCTTGCTGTGCCAGATAGATTTATTAGAAATTACAGGACATTACTTCAGACAACTGACACTGCATAGTGAGCATATGTACCTTCTACTGAAGCAGACCTAAAAACAAAAACAAAAAAAAACAAAGTTAACTTGCTGAAAATGGTTAAACAGTTCCCAAAAGCACAGTTGAAGGAAACAATAAAAACATAACAGATGTCAAAGATTCAACCTGTTTCTTCTTTTATAGTGGGAAGAGAATGGCCACTAAGCCCAGGCCACTGCTCCTTTGTGACAGCCCCATACCGAGTTTCTGACCTTATCTTGTGATATTATGATAAAGTAACCATCTTATATTCCTGGAGCAACAGAATAAGAACTGTTAAAAAGCAATAGCAATGCAGTCAATGGGCTAGCATACTTAACTCGCATGTTTTCTGTAACACACAGGGACCCTGTGGATCCTGCTGGGCATTCAGTTCAGCAGGTGCCCTTGAAGGTCAACTCAAGAAGACCACAGGCAAACTGGTAGTGCTGAGTCCTCAGAACTTGGTGGATTGTGATACTGACAATGATGGCTGTGGGGGTGGCTACATGACTAATGCCTTCAAGTACGTCAGGGACAACAGAGGGATCGACTCAGAGACAGCATACCCTTATATTGGAGAGGTGAGCTTTCTTTTCCTTAATCTTGTTGTCCTGAATATGTATAAATGTGTATAAAGTATTAAGATTTGCTCATGGATCAGAAATAAATTGCAAACATTCTGAGAGTGAGCTTTAAAGGTGCAGATTCATGTAAATAACTTGTTATATAAATTGCACGCTCATGTAGCTAAGCAGAATCACAGCAAGCAGACTTTACAGTATATATGAGAATGGTATGTTTTTAAAGAAGGGATAAACACAGGAGAACACAAATTACAAAGTAAAAGTGGAAAGCCAATTTGTTGGCTTTCCTCAATGGGTCTTGAACCCCTGCATACAAGTTATTAAGTTCTACAATACATTAAGAATGATGTCTTATAAAAAACATGTAATTCCTCTCATAATGAATAATTTATTACCTGTGTTGATTATTAAAACTGCCTCAGGATTCAGTATCCTAGGTTCAAAATTGTATCAGCTTTGCATGATGTTTGCATGCTTTTCTCTGTTTTTTTTTTTCTTTTCTAGTTTTCCTCTTACATTTAAATGACATGCATATTAGTGGAATTACCAATTGTAAATTTGCCACGTGACATCTTTTTAAGTGTTCATTCATTCATTTTCTTGGGTTGCATTCAGTACAGCTGGGGTATTTACCCCAGCTCTTCAAAATCTTGAGTTTCATTATGCAATGTTATGTAATGTTTATCATGATCAGCCTACATCCCATGTCACGAATGTATCTGTAAATGATATGGCACTGCTCAACTAAGTGCCGAGGGGCATTGTATTCATGAAAGATGTTATAAAACTCAGCACTGATTGTTGCCATTTTATCCTCTAGGATGAGAAATGCTACTTCAATAAAACCGGAATTGCAGCTACCTGTAAAGGATACAAGGAGATTCCTGTCGGCAATGAACGTGCACTTCAGGCTGCCGTGGCTAAAGCTGGGCCTGTGTCTGTGGGCATAGATGCCTCACTTTACTCATTCCAGTTCTACACAAGAGGTAAGTTCTGAAGATCTTTAACATTCTCGAAAAGGGTTTGTGTTTTTTTTTAATGTTACTATGTTTTTTATTGTACTCTGTTAGTGAGTTCTTGGATGTTATATATTAGGTTTTGTCCATTGTATTTTCCATTCTACAAAACGTATGATTACACAGTTCTGAACTCTGTGCTCTACATCTGCACACAGTTTGGGAGTTGTGCTGTAACTTGCTCTACCCTGATGGTCTGGCATGTCTGTTAATGACTGTTTGTGTGATACAGGCCTACTCCATATACACATGTATTATTGTTGACTTAACTATAAGAGGACTACTCAGGATACTTACAGTTAAACATTTTAAACATTTTTCCTATTTTTATAAAGTTAAGTAAATCAACTGTAATTGTTCATTGCTTGCTTCCATTATATTTGATTAGTTACAATGGCCACACTGATAAAGGCTGATTTATTTTCCTGAGAATTAAGGCTTACCTACCTGGATTGTACCCAGACCCACCCACTTGGCAGATTCAGGCTTCACCTCTGGTGCAGTGAGCTTTCAACCTCATTATAGTTTCCCCATCCAAGATAAAACAACAGGTTAATCCATAAAACAGAATCCCATTAGGCACTATACAGATTTGCTAAGCCTTTGTTGTTTGTTCTGGAATATACTGACATTGCTTTACTAGTACTACCAACATGGAATAGCCTGTCACAAGCCCATCTCCATTGCTCCACTGATTTGCTTAAGGTAGAGCAGGCTGTTTGATTACCAGTGACTGGATCAAGGATGGTAATCATAAATAATCTCTTGGAATTTGGATGAATTGAAAGTTGAGCAACCAGCTGCATCATCCCCTAAGTGACATTACTGTGTTGGCAGCAAGTATATTTCTTATTCTTTTTTTAGTGTTGCTGAAAAATACATACTTAACAGCCATCTGCAGAAATGGCTCCTTCTGGCACTGGAGCTAGTATAAGCCATACCAACTGGCCTGGCATTGAGTAGAGACTTTATCATAGTTCACCTCAATGATGGAGCCGTCTGACAATTTGTGCACATTAAATCTAAGTCCTACTTTAATTTTCTAGGAGTCATTGGAGCCTTAGCCATGACTGTATTTCAAATGCTGCTTTAATTGATTTGGCTAAAATAATACCAAAAGCATTTTTTTAGAATTTAAAGGAATTGCATTCTCAAGGCTTCCTACTGTACCTTTATGCTTTATTATGAATATAATGGAATTTCTGAGCCTGCAGTAAACATTTAACTTGAACTTGCTTACATGCAGAAAATGCCATTTCAGACTTCTAATAGTGCAGGTAGAAATGTTCCATGTCTCTCCCACTGGGAAAAAAATGCACATGACTTATGCCCAAGTTAAACATTCATTTGGACATTTTCTTGGCCTTCTTCTAAAGTTATGTGCTGACAGGGAGTTAGATCATACCTACAAAACACTGTTCTCAGAACAAAAACATCTCCTTGGATGGCATCCATCACTAAGCACGCTCACAGACACATACCAGTTTGACCATGCCATCTAACCAAATTGGCTTGTGTGTATTCCCCTTACTGTATATATGAAGCTAGGCATGGAATTCAAGTCTTTGGATAGCGTAAGTGAGCCACAAAAATTCCTTCAGTTTTGCTGCTGTCCGGTTAAAGTGAGTATTCATTTATACATGTATCATATATTTTTTGACAATAGTACCAACATCAATTATATGGTTATGGTTATTGGGGGCATGATTGTTTTCTTCATTTTAATTTTCATTTAATTCATGTGTTTTCACTATTTTAATTTCTTGCACTTTATTTAATATATTTTTAATAATTTACAGTATATACATATCAGTGACCACTTTAATAGAACACCAACTGGTTAGCACAAACAGCTTGCATTTGTATTTGAACAATCATTAGACTGTACAAGACATGGGCTCCAAGCGACTTTGGCCAAACTATGACCGTTGGTACCAGACATGGTTATTTCTGAAATACCTGTCCCAAGAGAATTTGAAGGCAGTATGGTCTTTAGAGTTTACAGAGAATGGTGTGAACAACCAAATAACATCCAATAAGCAGCATATCTGCATATAAAAATAGCATAATAATGAGAGAGAACAGGAAAAGACTTTTTTTAAGCTAATAGAAGGTCACAAATTCTCAAAGAGAATCGTGCGTGGAAGGCATCTGTGAATGCAAGTGGATCGCTAAAGTTGTCAGCTTTCAAACAGAAGATGAGGCTACTGTGGATATGTGTTTACCAAAACTAAATGAAAGAAGATTGTAAAAATGTGTCATGATCTGATTAATTTTGATTTTTATCATAACAAGCAGATGTTATGTTACAAATCTGGTATAATATATATACCCAGTGGGGGCTGGGTGGTCTCGTGGCCTCGGAACCCCTGCAGATTTTTTTTTTCTCCAGCTCCTGGTGTCTTTTTTTTGTTTTTTCTGCCCTCCTGGCCATTGGACTTCACTTTATTCTTTGTGACTTGGTATTGTCTTGTCTTATTTTTATAGTCTTCTTTTTTCTTTCTTCATCTTGTAAAACACTTTGAGCTACATCATTTGTATGAAAACGTGCTATATAAATAAATGTTGCTGTTGTTATAAACAGCATGAGTCCAAGGATTAAATATTATGCTTCCTACTGCACGTCATTTAAACAAACATGGATACGTGAACATGTGTATTTCCTTATGTTTACAGTCTACTCCTTTTCACATATATATGTACGTCTGTCATATCACCATAATCTCAAGCCTGTTCCATGAATTTGACAGGGACTTCACTTTACTCGAGTGGCCTGTTCAATCCTCAGTTCTCAACCCAAAAGAGCACTTTTGGGATGAGGTGGAATGGGACAGTTACAACTTATGTATGTGGCTGAAAAAAACTGAGTGATGGTTGGAGTCTTTTTAGCACAAAATGTCTAAAGAATGTTTCTAGTACCTTGAAGAATTAAGGCTATTCTGGAGGCCTGTAACTTCAGGTCAGTACAGGGTTCAGTGCAGGCATGATAACATTTGATACCTCTCAAAGTAACAGCTAGAAAAACTCAATGCATGCTGAACACTTAACTTCGTGGATTTTAAACTTATTTAAATTTTACAAATTAATTATATCAGAAAATTACTAAAAGTTTGATGAGAACAGGCGATTTAGCAAAACAAACCTCACCAATCTTATCTGCTTAATTCATCCAAAATAACATCAAGTCGAGTTCTGAATGTCCTTACAGTTCATCTGTCCACCACTCTGCTTGGTAACTTATTCTATTTGCCTATGGTTCTCAGTGTGAAGAAAAACTACATATATGTTACACCACAGCCTAAAATTCTCATCTTACTGCTATAAACTAATTTAATCTCAATATTCAGTTCCAAATTGATGACCCTGGCTCTTTTTTAATAACCTATTAAATTTCACTTTTAGTGTCTGTATTCAATACTGTTTCTTTTATTTCTTTCTTTCTTTATATGGAATACTATTATCTTTATAGCTATTTTTAAAAGCTGCTCAAAGATATTCAGTGATATGGCTCATTATAGGTAGTACTTGATAAAAAAAATGATAAAAAAAACTGTGGTTATCTCATTGAATTGATGCATTATTTGACATTCACTCCTTTGTTTACTGAAGATGAAAGCCTCTTGAGAATCATCATTATGAGGTAGCTCATATTAATTTGATAAATTTGTCTCAAACTTATATACTGGTGACAAACTATGAAAGCTATTCCAACACTTTTATATTCCCAGTTTTTAAATGTATATTCAGAGATGGCCATTTTTCATTCCAGGCATCTACAATGATCCTGCTTGCAACAAAGATGACATCAATCATGCCGTCTTGGCAGTGGGATATGGCGTATATAAGGGGAAGAAGTATTGGATAATCAAGAACAGGTACATGTCTATCTATTATCTATTCATTACTGAACTCACTTAATCCGGTTCAGCACCTCAGAAGCTATAGCATATTCTGACAGTATTGAGCAAAATATAGAAACATTGGATTTGCTGCTAGTCCATCACAGGGCAGATGTAAGCACACTCCACATTTATTCATTCAGACTTAAGGATATATATGGGTACGGTTGGTCAAAAGTAAAGTGACGGGTGGGAGTGCTGTTTAAATGTGCTGATCTTTATATAACAAACATCACAGACTGGAATGAGAAGTTCAAGTTTTAACAGGCACACCATCAGTAGCTGACCAGTGTAAAAAACTTGTTAATAAAACTATATTATGTTCAGACTTCTACAGAGTCTTTATGTGTCTCCTCTGGGAAGCAGAACTGTAGCCCTGTAGTAGAACTTTATTCATAAGTTTTAACTGTGTCATTTGTGTATCTGTCTATCTTATCACACTTTTCTCTTTTCTTTTTATAGCTGGAGTGAGACTTGGGGAAACAAAGGATACATCCTTATGGCCCGCAATCGAAACAATCTTTGTGGTATTGCCAACTTGGCCAGCTACCCGATCATGTAAATGTGGAGCAGCAATGTGGCAGCCGGTAGAGGATGATGGAATGGAGAAACAAAATGAAGAAAAGATGAAATTTACAAGACAGACAGAAAATATCTTTACACATTTTATCTTTTTACCAGTCTTCTGTTGGCTGTCAAAATGATGATGGAGAGACAAATTGTATACTTTCTCTGTGGTACACTTACAAAAGACCCTATTTTAATAGCATGTACTTGAAAATTAAAAGGAAAGCCAATACCGTTCTTGACAAGTGTCGCTCTATTTACAAAATTCAGTCTGTATCTGACAGTCAGCCTATATATGTTACTATAGTGGAATAAAGGAAGTTGTAAGCCAAGCAGTTTTAAGCATTTAGAAAACTTACAGGACAACATGTTCTGCTGGACCAACCTAGATAAAAATCCTGCAGTGATGTGATAATACAAACCATTCCCAGTTCTTTATCTTTCATTTATAGTGTGCAATCAGAATTCTATGTGATCTAATGGATAAGAAGCAGGACTTCAAACCATAAGGTCCCCAGGTCACTTCCCACTGAGGAAATTACTTAATTTTAAATGTACTCACTTAGCAGATGATTTTATTCAAAGTGACTTAAAAAAGAGGTGAACATATCATTCAATGGGTCTGTGCTCCCCTACCTGAATAAGTACAGCATCCATGTATATCTTATTGGACTGGGTTCATCGTAAAGATTGATTGTAAAAAAGTAGGGTTTGCCAACATTAGCTATTTACTAAGGGATGCTATATGTGTGCACCTTGGATTTAGCTTATCACAGTGAAGGTGAGTTACAGCTTCATTTCATTTAGTTTACAGGACCTTGAATTTCATTAGAAGAACAAAATTAATAATACAACACAATATTCATGACCAGCTTGAATTATGGTTTAGACTAATATTCAAAGATATAGTAAACATGCAAGGCCTTGAATCTGACTCTTACTCTTATCTTATTTTGTAATCCTTAGTAAGTCACTTAAAAATGTTAAAGAGATATGTGTGGGTACATTTGAGAAGTAACACTTTGTACATGTAAAGCACTTTCATTAAATTTGAAACGTAAACATTGTTGTGTAGAATAAAGGTTGTTTGACTGATTAAAGAAATGTGTCTTTACTGAGTTGAGATGCAGCGAAGAAGCTCAGTTTTTGTTTCTGTTTTATTGATTATTTAACCAATACACAGTAAAGGTATAATTCCACTGTCATCCTCATATGCTATGTATCATCATTAACCACTTGGTAATCAAATAAGAGTAATTTTGCAGTTATTTACAAATTATAAATCATTCTAAGAGCCTAACACATTTAATGAAAGTCATCAGATTCACATTGTATGTTTGAATGACATAACAAAGAATTTTCCTGAGGCTAACTTATTCTTGACCATAGGAAGTTAAGTTTACAAGGACTGTCCCAACAGAAAATTACCAACTCTCTTGAACTCTCTTCTTCTGCCAGTTTAATGGCCATTTTCTGGGTTCATCCAGGTTGGCTGAATGCTCCCCAAATATTGGAGTATTAGAGCATAATGGCCAGATGTCCTTTCTGGCACCAACCTTCTTTAGTGGCCTGTGTTCCGCTATTAAGGATGCACCCCCACCAGTCCTACACATACAAATTTGGGACTTGATACTCCGCTTTAGAGTTCTACGGTTTTTACTAACCTGAGGCTCAGGTCTTCAGCTACAGGGGTGATAACATCTAATACTGCAAAAATAATTAAACTAAATCCATACTTAAGAGCATTTTCCTCTTTCTCACCAGTACATCATTGTTACCCAAGAATTTAATTCCTTTAAAAATAACAAGTTTTAGCTGACGATCAAATCTTGCAAGTACAACGCTATTGTTATCTCCAACCATGCTGCTCTGATCATGGAGCTCAAAACCACTATGCCCCACAAACTCAACATGTAGCTACCATCTTAACCCCCTGTTATTAGCTAATGAGAAGTGTACAAAATTTATATCCAAGCAAACTGATTTTTTTAGATAAAAATGCATCCTCAGAAGTCACTGCAGGAGTACTCTGGGACTTTGAAGGCATTTTAAGAGGACAGATTATTTTATATCTCTCCCACAAAAATAAATCAGGCATCAGAATTAATCAGTGAAATTGCCAGAATAGATCAAGAACACACTACGTCCAAATGAGGCCTTTTATAGAAAAACACAGGCTTTGCAATCAGAACGCAACCTCCTGACAACAAAAAGAAAGGGAACAACCCCTTTCTTAAATTGCGACATCATTACTATGAACACAGAGAGAAGGCTGATAATATCAGCTCAACAAATCCTCAAGCAGGAAGTTTGGAATGCAATATCAGTAATTACCAACACAAACAGAAAAAAAAATATTGACCATAAAAATATAAATCACACATGTAGAAACTACTATAAGTCTTTATATTCTACTCAGTTTAAAGAAGACAAGACAGCTAGATACTCTCAGTGCAGAGGAATTGGATAAACCTCTGACAATCCCAGAATTACTAGATGCTAGAAACTCACTTCGGAGTGGGAAAGCAGCAGGTCCTGATGGCTACTGTGCTGAATTTTATGAATAAATTTTCAATTAAGTTAGCTCCCCTTTTATTAGCAACATTTATAGAAGCCAGAAACAATAAAACTCTACCTCAAATTTTTCTCCAAGCATTAAGCACTGTCTTCCTTCAGAAAATAATGGCTTATTACAATGTGCATTATACAGACCAATCTCATTACTGAATAACGATGTTAAGATACTCTCCAAAGTTCTAGCCAGAAGGATTGAGAAAGTGCTTCCTTCAGTAGTATCACCGGATTAATTAATTACAGACAATTAGATTCCATTTTTCAACGCCAGTTTAATGCAATATATTCACCCATAAAGTCTAACACTCTGGACATCTTATTATCTTTGAATGCAGAAAAAGCATTTGATATGGCTGATTAGGATTACCTATTCACCACATTGCACAAATTTGGGTTTGGCATGAACATATGTGCATGGATCGAAGTACTGTATACCATTCCAGAAGTTTCAGTTTGTATCAACAACATTATTTCAGAATACTCCAAAGTATAATGTGGTACTAGACAAGGGTGTCCCCTTTAATCACTGCTATTTGCAATCGTCATTGAGCCATTGGCTGTTTACTTTCAAAATGCATCTGAGATAAAGGGGATTATCAGAGAATGACTTGAACAGAAAATATCACTATTTGTAGATGATATGGTACAATATATATCAGACCCACAAATTGTGTGCCTGCAGTCCTAACAGCACTAGCAGAATTTCAAAAAATATCTGGACTCAAAATTAATTTCAATAAAAGTGTGCTTTTTCAAGTGAATTCTCTAGTACACAACTATAAATTGAACACCTTCCCTTTTATCATTGCAGATCCGTTTAAATACCTTGGGGTAAACATCAAGTAAATATAAAGCTCTTTTCCAACAAAATTTTGCTGTCTGCATGGAAAAACTTCAACAAGACTTGCATAGATAGTCTACCCTCCATCTCACTTTAGCGGGGAGAATTGACATTGTCATGATGAATATCCTTCCTAAGCTTCTGTTTCTATTTCAAAACATCCCCAGATTCAATCATAACCTCATTTATTTGGAATTCAAAACATCTAAGCCTTCAAAGGGTGACCCTGTAATGACCTAAAGCAGAAGGTGGCATGGCTCCACCTAATGAGAAAAGCGCTATATAAATGCAAAGAATTATTATTAATTATTACTTTCAATTTTATTACTGGGCGGAAAATTTACAGGCTATAAAAACCAGGACATTGACACAAATAGATGAAAACATATTTGCTTGGTCCGCAATTGAAATAAAATCCTGCAATACTTCTTTATATTCCTTGCTTTGTACCCCAGTATATATAAGTTATTGTCAATATACTAACAACCCAATTGTCCTTCATTCACTCAGAATATGGAACCAATGTAGGAAGCACTTCAAGACAGAGAAGCTTTTATCTGTGGCACCTCTACATGATAACCATCTTTTTCCACCCTTTCAAACTTATACAGTTTTTAATGTTTGGAAAACATTCAGGATTAAATAATTTACAGATTTGTACATAGATAATGTCTTTGCATCCTATGAACAATTACACTCCAAATTTAGCTTCCCTTCAACATGATTTTTCCACTATTTTCAAATCAGATACCTTGCTAAATTAAATCTGCCCAATTTTCCTGAACTTCCACCTATTTCAATTCCAGAAGAAGTATTGATCAGTCTTGAGGACTCAGACAGCATTTCCATAATATATCAAAACATTTTAAAGTCCCTTCCTTTCAAAGATCCCAGAATACCATGGAAAAAGGATCTCTTACTTACTCAACATTTCAAAAAAGGTGTGGAAGGCAGTCATGCACAGAATTCACTCTAACTCTATATGTGCAAAGCATACAATTATTCAACTTAAAATCATTTATCGAGCACATCTGTCTAATTTAAAATTGTCCAAAATGTTTCCAGGGCAAGATCCTGTGAACTTGTAATCGAGCTCCAACTTCACTGGGTCACATATTTTGGGCATGCACCAAATTAACATCATTTTGGACCAAAATCTTTGAATGCCTTTTAAACAGCCTTGGAGTCACAATCCCCCCTAATCCACTAAGAGCTGTATGGTGTACTCCCAGATGGGCTTAAAGTGGAGAAGGACAAACAAACTGTAATTGCCTTTACTACACTATTAGCATGTAGACTTATCTCGCTCAACTGGAAGATCCCTAGCCCACCTCTTTTAAGTCAGTGGGTAACTGATGTTATATACTATTTGAAATTGGAAAATTCTCACTTAGATAATCTGTGCAAAACCTTTTTAAAACCTGGCAGGATCTAATCAATAACATTTTAGAATAAACATTTATATTGGGAAAAGGGTTTCTCTTCTGTCTTTTCTACTCTAAAAGTTGTATTTTGGTTGTTGGCCTTTCTCTCTTTCTCTTGGGTGGGGAAATGACTTGAATTTAGTTTTGCTAAGTATGACTTTTTTCTATGGAATGTTACTTGCTTTTAATAATTTCAGTAAAAAATAAGATTTCTCAAACAATTTGGCAAAGTAATCTGCCATTAAAACACACTTTATATACACCAGAAGATACAAAGACACTTTCCTACTATGAATAAACAAATCTTTCATTTTCTCTTGTCATTGCTTCACTTAATTTAACATATTCATCTACCACAAAAATATCTGGGAGTGTTTGAAATGCAGTTACCTTGCCTTCATTTCTTAATGTCTGTTTTTAAAAGCTTTATTTCTTAAAATCTTTAAAAATTCCTAAGACTGGTGATCCCTGTAATTGTGCAGACTGAGTAAGGGGGATGCATATTGATTCAAAATCTACTTTCCTTATAATGAGAACACACTAATGGACTATTGTCATTTACTTCATGGAGCCATGCAGCTCTTAACTTTTTTTCTGCAGCTAACCTCTTTTTATATAAAGTGGCTGCATGCCCACCTTTATTATTCATTTGATATTGCTTTCTCATTTTCATTCTAGATATGTACTTCTGAGAAAACCCCCAGTAATGACTGCAGCATGGAAGCATTTCTAAACGAATACCTAAACTGCTTTCCCACATGTTATGATAAACAACCAACAGAAAGACTAGAGAAAAAACTTCCCTGTAGCTGAAAAGCCACCACATTTTTAAATTAATGTGGCCAAATTTGTTGGTACCCTTCCACAAAAACAAGGGCCCACAATTATCTCTGAAATAACTTGAAACTGGCAAAAGTAATAGGCACCAGTCTTTGTTAATGCCGTATTTAACAACAACATTTATGTATATAGCACGTTTACATGACAACAATGTAGCTCAAGGTGTTTACAAACTGACATCAAAGAAGGTTAATATAAAAAATAAACAAACAAGACTAGGCAATAATATAATACAGCATGTAACAAAGAAAAAGGTAAGGTCAAATGGCCAGGAGGACAGAAAAAAACTAAATATGTAGGGGATCCAAAGCCAAAAGACTGCCCAGCTCCCACTGGGCATTCTACCTAACATCAGTGTTCTAAATCACTCCTTATGGTTTTCAAGCTTCACATGGAAGAAATTGATCAAGATGATCATGTGGACATCTGGGACACCTGCCATTCAAACCATAAACACAGGAGGCAGCATGGTATGGTACCTTGATGGTGATGGTGGCACAGATCTGACCAAGGCACAAATTTCCATGGTGGAGAGATAGTTAAATGAAGCATTTGCCACTCTCAGTCCAGATCTTCAAAAACAGCTTGCAGAGCAAACAATCAGTTTCCATTTCAACCCACCAGGAGCATCAAATTTTCATGGTATTTAGGAGAAAGAAATCAGGTTGGTGAAGCATGCACTTTACACTAGAGTAGGTTCACACTCAGAGTCTGAAGAAGTACTTAGAACAGTCCTCATGGAAAAAGAGGGAATCCTCAAAAGCAAGCCTCTTGGATATGTGTCAGCAAATGTTGCTGACTTGGACCCAGTTACAGCCAATTTCCTGCTGATGGGGCAGTCGGATAGTTCTGTACCAATTCTGGTGAAGTTTTATAAAGTACTATTTACCCAATTTACAGCCCAGACAGAAGTGGCATAAATTGAATTATACTGACACATTCCATTGCCAAACATAAAAATTCAAAGTATAACATTTCAGACAAACAATGAGTTTTCTGAATTATAAAAAAAGCACCATAACTACTATATGTGTTGTTCCTTTTCTGTTTATTTTCACTAAATGATACAGTACATATCTATATGGGAAATGAATATGGGTAATATGTTTAAAATAATTCAGATTCAATATAAATAAAACAGTACCAAAATATATTAATAATCAAACTGAGAAGCATTAGACTTTAGGAAATATCAAAAAAGTGTGTGAGCTGTAATTTAGGACTGAATACATTGTTAATAGCACACACTGTCTGTACTGAGACAATGTCACTAACCAAAAAAGAAAAGAAAAGAAAAAGAAAAAATACAAGTCCATACAAACTCGCAGCCTCCATGACTTTTGATTAATTGTCAGTATCATAGAAATTAAGTCATTTTAAGAAGACGACAAGACTACTACAGTCACTTCAATAAACGCTCCCTTTAAAATGTTTGCGTATACAACATATAAGACAGAATCTCAATGAATCAGGACTCATGAGTAGTAACAAATATTATATGACAGTGAGGAAATACAATGCATAATAATGTGAACAAGTAAAAATTATGACTTTCTTTCTTTAGGACACAGGAAATGTAGGCATTTCAATATATAATTTAAGCGGCATGTGTGCATTTCTCTATAGATTTAAGAACTAAGTAAGCCATCTGTTACACTAAGCAGTAACTCAAACAATACTTATCAGTAAATAGTTCAACAACTCAATGCAAGTAAATGAAGCACTCGTCTAACAATGAAGGTTCATACTATCATGTTGGAGGTTTGGAAGGTGCTGATTAGCTGAAGCTATTTATAGTGAGAAGGGATAGGGATCAGAAACAAAAGCACAGATTTAAGCATTGTGAGATGTGGCCGGCTTGTCATCCCGGCCAATACCCCCAGGCCGCCAGATGGAGCCCTCCCTGCAGTATGGAGGTGCCCCGAAGACCAGCAGGGAGTCATGGACATTGTAGTTTTTATCCTCAGCCCTGCTGGATACCACAGGGGCCGCAAGATGAGCTGCAGGGAGAACCGAAGACTTATTTGTGTCCTTTAACCCGGAAGTTCATCAAAGGAAGAGCGACGAGCTTCCCGGGGTGAAGAAAAGAACATTTTACCTGACCCGGAAGTGATACAGGATCACATGGACTGGGGATTGGGAACACTTCCGGGTCAGGATATATGAAAGGACTGTGGGAGCTCCCAGACGGCGACCTGAGCTGGGTGGAAGGGTGGCAACGCGTCTAGGAGTGGAGGATTGGTTTATTGTTTGTATTATTGTGATTATATGAGTATAGTGGAGGAGAGGGTGCTTTGTGCACTGTGGCATTTAAATAAAGTCAATTATTGGACTTTTACCTGGTGTCTGGAGTCATGGACAGGGGTTCAAGGGAGCGAGAGTGCCCCCTATCTGTCGTAGCATGCTGGACAGTAGTATATTTTGTCTCCAAACTCTCACGTATGAAGTTTAATACATTTTACAGTAAAACTCTTAATATATATATATACAGTGGAACCTTGGTTCACGAACGTTTCAGAGCACATAGAAATCGGTTTACGACCAAAAAGTTCGCCAAACTTTTCCATCTGTTCATGACCACACACTCGGTACACCAACAAGCCAGTTTACCTTTCGGTTTGAGCGCGCCGATGATTTCCATACGTGTTCAGTCTCTCCCTGTGCATTCCCTGTGCAGAGAGAGAGAGAGACAGATACACACACACACACACACACACAGACGCGCACTCTAACGAGAGAGAGAGACACACACAGACACGTGAGAGAGAGAGCCAGCTGGATGCATAAGGCCGAGAAGGCAGTTAAAGAATGCACCAGGCTTGTTTTTAAAGAGACAGATCCGAGCATTGTTTTAACCTCGTTGTATTTAATGAAGACTTTTTTCTATTGGATTTTAACCTCCACTTCACTTCTGTTTACAGTGATCGGTTCGTAGCATGCACTGTTGCAATGTTACTTTTCTTGGTGGTTTATTAAATTACGGATTTTTCAAATGTTAATTTTTTCCCTGTGCTTAAAACTCATTAAAAAAATGTTTTTAGCAAGCGGTTCATAGCGCAATAGCGCAAACTCTTGAAGTGTTAGTTTTCTCTGTTGTTCAAGGTTTTCTCAGTGTTATTCAATGTTTTTACATTTAGTTTACTATTACGCTGTGCATTCTATGGTATAATTAACTATATTTGTGCTTAAAAATATTTTAAAAAATATATTTACATACAGTTCGTACAGTCTGGAATGGATTAATTATATTTACATACAATCCTATGGGGGAAATTACTTCGGTTCACGACCAAATCGGTTTATGACCGGAGTTTTGGAACGAATTATGATCGTGAACCGAAGTTCCACTGTACATAACATAGTATATACCTTTAAAAATATAATATATCTTTGACACTATCTGTCAAACAAAGTAGTACTAGGGTGTTGTACCGTGTTAGCCATTATGAATGTAGAGAAAAGCCATGCAAAATGACACCTTTTATTGGCTAACTAAAAAGATTACAATATGCAAGCTTTCGAGGCAACTTAGGCCCCTTCTTCAGGCAAGATTCTTCTCCCTTTCGCTGAGGGAGGGTTTCCTCAGTAGCTGCACTTATGAATATACTAAGCACAGTCCTTCAGCCGCGAATATTTACCTTATATGGGCAGGCACTCAATTACGTGGGAGGTGTGATGATGCGAGACGCAACTCCGACTCACACGGCGACCAAGCTGCAGGCTATGGCCGTATACACTATATGGATTAAAGTAGGTTCCAGTTATGAACATTACACGTAGAATTTCGAAATGAAACCTGCCTAACTTTTGTAAGTAAGTTGTAAGGAATGAGCCTGCCAAATTTCAGCCTTCCACCTACATGGGAAGTTGGAGAATTAGTGATGAGTGAGTGAGTGAGTCAGTGAGGGCTTTGCCTTTTATTAATATAGACTAGCAAAATACCCGCGCTTCGCAGCGGCGAAGTATTGCCTTAAAATTTTTATTAAGAAGAAAATTAAATCTTTTAAACTGAGGGAAAATATACCAATAATTATTTGTTAAGGATCTCTTTGTATAACACATTGTCATTTTGGCCCTCTGGTTGTAATATGATCAAGCTGTGCGCTGAGCTTAATCTTGAGCATGCAACGTACACTTGGCCATGTGAAAAATAATCTTGTTTCAAATCTCACAGCTTGGATTGCTGCTGTGACAATCGGTTTGAGTTTCATGGTTTGTTTCAATTACAACAGTATTTGCAGGACTTGTGTTGAAGTGACATTCGGCATCTGTCAAGCGTTGTAAGCATACAACCGGTTTCATCGATAACTTCACATCCAGCTTTTGAGAGTTTAAACATTCATAAACATCAAAGTGTCCACTACTGAAATTGTTACCTGTGAATCTAAGATGTTTAAGAGGCATTGGCGGTTTTCCAAAGGTGTAAAATATTTGGCCATTTTGGTACACTTGAAAGTGACAACCAAACAATTCAGCAGCAGCTATCAACTCACATGCAGAACCATAGGTGAAGGGCTTAAGCATTTCACTCTTATAGTGCTCCTGTGTAGTATAATTATCTCCTGTACCATCATCAGTCCACACCTTGAACCTGTCAAAGTCATTCAATACATAAGACACAATGTTCCTCCAGATATCAAGAGTGAGCCTGATATGGCCGTGCAATATGTAACAAAGAGAATGGAAAAGGCAGGTGCCATCACCGGGCATGGAAACCACTCGGTAAGTGACAGTTCTTTGATCGATGGTGATCACCTCGATAGACATGTTAATAGGGGTATGGTTGGAACAATAAAGGAAATGGGTACCTGAACAATGTAAAGTAAGTCTAAAATACCTACACAATAACTATAATTGTAATAAACGAACAATAAAACAGCGGAGAAGCCGTGGATTAAATAAAAAGGCTGTAGTTATCAGCAGGGAGACGTGAATCCCGTGGCGAAGCAAGGAAGGGAATGTAGAGACCGGAGCGACGGACGGCCTTATATAGGCAGGCAGCCAACAACGTGGGAGGCGTTGGGATGGGGGACCCAACGCCGCCTCACATGGTGACCGAGCTACAAGCTATGGACATATACTGTATATGTGCGTAAGTAGGATTCAGCTAGTGTTGGGAACCCGCGTGCCAGAATTCTTTAAGATGGGCCCATAAGTAACAAAGACCGTTGGAAAGTTCAATATGGCGGCCGACAGAGGCGTCATACCACCGAAATAAGTACGTACATTGGTTTCGGTTAGCGCAGGGAAGCCGCCTACTAAATTTCTTAAAGATTGGGCCATAAATAAGAAAGTTCAACATGGTGGACATTGTCGACCGTTATGACCGTTATGCGTAGAATTTCGAAATAAAACCTGCTTAACTTTTGTAAGTAAGCTGTAAGGAATAAGCCTGCCAAATTTTAGCCTTCTACCTACACGGGAAGTTGGAGAATTAGTGACTTTGGAAAGTTCAATATGGCGGCCGACAGTGGCGTCATACCACTGAAATAAGTACATACATCAGTTTCGGTTAGCGCAGGGAAACCGCCTACCAAATTCTGTGAAGATGGGGCCATAAATAAGAAATATCAACATGGCAAACGTTGTCGACTGTTATGACTGTTGCGTGTAGAATTTCGAAATGAAACCTGCTTAACTTTTGTAAGTGAGCTGTAAGGAATTAGCCTGCCAAATTTCAGCCTTCTACCTACACGGGAAGTTGGAGAATTAGTGACATTGGAAAGTTGAATATGGCGGCCGACAGTGGCGTCATACCACCGAAATAAGTACGTACATCAGTTTTGTTTAGCGCAGGGAAGCTGCCTACTAAATTTCGTGAAGATGGGGTCAGCCTTCTACCTACACGGGAAGTTGGAGAATTAGTGACGTTGGAAAGTTCAATATGGCGGCCGACAGTGGCGTCATACCACCAAAATAAGTACGTACATCGGTTTTGGTTAGCGTAGGGAAGCTGCCTACCAAATTTTGTGACGATGGGGCCATAAATAAGAAAGTTCAAAATGGCGGACGTTTTCGACCGTTACGAGTAGAATTTCAAAACGAAACCTGCTTAACTTTTGTAAGTAAGCTGTAAGGAATAAGCCTGCCAAATTTCAGCCTTCTACCTTCTACCTTCTACACGGGAAGTTGGAGAATAAGTGATGAGTGAGTTAGTGAGTGAGTGAGTGAGTGAGTGAGTGAGTGAGTGAGTGAGTGAGTGAGTGAGTGAGTGAGGGCTTTGCCTTCTATTAATATAGATTACCAAATTTTCTCCTGTTTTAGTGAAAAAAAATTTGGGCTTACAGCAAACAACATACTTCAAGTCTTTGATTAGACAGATGCTAATGCAGTCCTCCACAAGGACTTTTTGCTGACTTGGATGTTTCTGTTGGTATATCATTTCTTTCAGAAATGTGCAAATGTCTTCATAAGATATTTGGAAATTAATCAACATTGAGCTTCCCTTTTTGAAAAAAGAATTTTTACTCGCAGCTACCTCAACACCAAGTACATGCACTGATATGCTTTCTAACTGAAGTGATTTAGAAGGGTTGGAGTGAACACAGCCAAACCTGTCTACAAGTTCAAACTTTAGTAATGCCAGAGAAGTGGCAGCTGCAGAAAAGGCAAAATAGGTAAATGTGGATATACCTGTCTTCATGGATATCTTTTTTGTGTGATGTCATCATACCACTCCTTCGTATATTTTTTTATGTTTAATAACTAGATGGTTCAAAACACCCTGAAAGAAAACCTGATAGTGTGGATGTTCTTGAAGAATATGAGTTCACTAAAACACTGAAGTACAGCATGAGACGGCAGCTTGTTAACATTCTTGTTAGCCATTTGACAGAGGTTCATGGGTAAGATACCAGAGCATTGATACTGTAAATGCACACAATCTCAAGCTTGGTTTGGGTCTATTCATGTAGATATGGAGGTTTAAGTTTTGGATAAATGACTAAGTTCTGCTTAATCTTATAAAATTTTCAGGAGGATCCCCTTCCGTAAACAGAGAGAGACATGTGCCTTGGGCATCATTTTTTTTTTCCCTGCTCAAATAGACCCATATTCATCGAAGGGCTTTTTAAGTACATGTCATTCACTTTCATGTACTTTTATGTAGTTGAATACTGCAATGATTTGTTTAAAATAAATAAATTAATTTTATTTATTAATATTTTTGTTTTGCAAGTATTTGACAATTTTCATTTGGTATGATTAATTGCAGCATTTATATAGTTGTAATTTACTGGTGAGATTTAATAAATGTATATTATTGCTTCCTTGCTTGTCCTTTCATTTTAGGAACATTGTTATGATCCAGAGAAGGGAACAGGATTCATTGCATGGTGACATTTTATGCCTTCTTCACACATCTGATGAACCTGAAGTTAGGCAAAAGATAAAGCAAACCTTTAAGCATCGGCAAGAACTTTTTCACAACTCAGAAAGATCAACTGACATCTTAAAAATCTTTCCAAGATTTTTAGATGTTAAAGGTCTGGTAAGTACAAACATTCTCTTCTCTTTATTTCTAGGTTTAAGGAATTAAGTGTGATTCAGACATGATGGCTTTGTGTTGTTTTGCTGTATGCAATTTCATTTGGTGAATCAAGAATTTATTTTGCTTTTCAATACTGAAACATCTGCAAAATTGCTTGAGCAGTGGGAGACAGCATTCAAACAGAAAGTCATCAAAGAAGTAAAGTCTCTCACTTTACCAGCAGAACTTCAAAGTTATATCAGTGCAGCAGAGAAACGACAGTCTGAAAATGGTAAGAGGTATTTTAAAATTTTAAATGGCAGGCAAGGCTATCTGTTTTACATACTAATTAATTTTTCTGAGCATTAACCCCTTTTCTTTTTCCATCAGACTGGGACAGTGACATTTCCCCTTTCTTGCTGCTGTTGTATTTGTTACCACCTTCCGCAGGGAGAAAAAAGGCTAAAATCAGTCCAACTGATGCTGTTGACAGGCTTGTGCATTTTCATGAGGTAAATTTATTAATACGAGATCAATGTCTTTGCAATGTGTTTTTTAAGTTTTATTAATGACATATAAATTTAATTTCAGTTTTAACCATATCACAGTGGTCAGTACTTCTCTTTGTTTTCTAGCATATTTTCTTCTTCCCCTTGAACATGACATGAATTACAAACACTTGTAACTTGTATTTGCTGACAACCTCCAAACTTACTGCGTTAAATTTTAGCCATAGCACTTTTCTTATTTTCAAACTGATAAAATGTTATTCATTGTTTGTAGTGTTTAATGTATTAAATAATACTGTTCTGTGTTGAAAGTGCTGTGTATTTATCAAATGCAAAATTAACTTGTCATTCTTTCATAGTCCTGTACCAGCAGTGAAGAACATCTCAGCAGGAAAAAAGGTAATGAACCTTACCTAACTGCAGTAGGACAAGCCAAGAAGAGGATCGACAATTTTAATGTGGTTATTGACAAGCAGCTCATCCCTTGTGCAGGAACCATTTCCCTGAGTGCCATAGGTGAACTTTTCAGAGTTCATTACGTCTTTAATATCACCTATGAATCTCTGGCAAATGTCTAGAGCCATTTATTTAATGGTATCCTTTTTAAATCGTCACCACTACTACTTTATTATTTATTTTTTAAACAGTTGCCATCTATACTGCCATGTATATTGATAAGCTCAGTGTTACAGAACAGTGTTTGCACAAAAGGATTAACAGCAGCTGTAACCAATATGCACAAATATGAAAATTAACCCTTGTATCCTCTATAAATTGCCATTGAGACTGGGCTTTTTAATTTATTTAAATGCTCTCGGCTTTAAAGGTTATGAAATATTTTGTAAACAGTTTTATTTAATAAAACAAACATTTTGAAATGTCTTAATTCTGTTTTTTTTTTAAATCTGGTGTATTATGTGTATACATTAAACTTTTATTAATGTGACATTAAGGTGAGGTGCAGTAACTTAATATTGCATCTAAAATAATACAATGCCAGATACGTATACTAACACTCACTATTAACATATTGACACTCCACACTTGACAGGAGTTAAAATCAACACTGTAAGAGTTAATTTTTTAACACAAGCAGTGTTTTGAGCATACACTTGATGTAAACTAAATTCCTAAAACACTCTGCTGGTGTTAAAACATAACTTTTATTATTGATTTCAACACCTAACACGTGTGAAAAGTATAACACTACACAAAGTGTAACTTTAACTCGATTTGGTGTGGACCTATATAAACTCTGAAGAAGAGTTAAAATTAACACTGTAGGTGTGAAATTAACGCTTTGGATTTTGCTGTGTATACAGTAGATATCAACTTGTAATGTCCCTTTCCAGAAATAAACCACGCAGGCAAGTAGTTGTAGCAGTCCAAAAACAAAGGTTTTATAGCTCTTTCACCTTAACTGGATAACGCAAACTCAGAAAAAAAACAACGGTGCCCAAAAAAAAAAAAATCAAAGAACAACCACCTCTCAAACTTGTTTTTTACACCCCTCCTTACCTCTATTTCTTTTTGCAAAAATGAAAAATAAAAATAACAGAACTTCCTTAAGGACACACTGCCTCAGTGGTAATTTCTTTTCCAGACTGTTACAAAAGAGAGTGTGGATCACTTAATACTGACAGTGCTCACCTTGGAATATCCTGTGTATGAGTGTGTGTGTGAAACAATGTGCTAGTGACTGCTTCTGTGCCGTGTCTCTCTGCCTCTGTGATGTGCTCCGGATTGACACCTTTAAATTTTTTGTCCAGCAAAGTGAATTCAGTCTAATACTAATAACAGGAGCAATGATAATGGTACAATGTAAAAGGGGAATATATTTATTTAAAAGAGCTGGGGCACCATGAGTGAGGTGTCTTATTTGTTTTTAGTAAAACTCTTACTTATCATATAGTACATTCCTCCTGTCTGCGATAGTTATATCTATTTTTTTTAGACATCAGACACTGGAAGTTGCTGGCGAACCTTTCTCTTCATTGCCAATCTGTATCAGTGAAAAATAAAAATTTAACAGATGTCATTGAACTTGATTATGAGTTTGTGTAACGTTAATGCAAATGGCCAGGAGATGTCACTAAAGAGGTTAGCGTCAAATGCTTTGAAGCTTTGATACAATCGCTTTAAATGTTTTGGTGCTTCATGAGGCTTCACTCCACCCATCACTAGTCACAGGATCATCAAGCCGTTGCCTTGAACATGCCTTGAACATGTCTATAATTTTCTTTCTTATCTCCTCAGACAACTTTCTCCTTTGCTCTCTGTGTACCACGTTCAGTGAGGGACACATGATAATACAAAACAGAAGAGTGGCTACTTTTCTCTGTTTAAATAGGCTGAAAGACTGATTGCATGATTGCAGACATGTGTGATACTAATTAAAGAAAACAGATACTTTGAAAAATCACTGTAACATTTCCAAGGGTAATACCAAATGGTGTGTCAACAAATGTGTCCAGAACATTTTGGAACCTCTTTCTAGAATAAGCAATACTTGATCTCTTTTCACACTTGCTCAATGACGTATCAAAGACATATTCAAAACAGCCAAGGAAGTAAAAGGAATTTAAAGAAATACAGTAAATCAGGAAAATAATTGCTTCCAAAAACTAAACAAGACACATAGCATGAAAACTACTGCTAACCAAAAAAGGGAAAAATAAGCAAAACCACAGCTGTTCATTTAGCAAAAAATTAAGGAAATAATGAATCAACTAAAGCAGGGATCGACAGACTTTAATGGTGGTGGGCTAAAATGTTAATAACACACTCAGTGGGCCATAGTGTCACTATGAACCCAGGTAATCAAGTACATGTGCTATTAGCAAACATTAACTTTAAAAATAGTTGCTCCAAGAACTTGGTTTAATTATACAGTATAACTTCTTATTAACTGTTATTAAGAGAAATGCTCAAACATTGATGAGACAGCAATTTTTAACTAAAGTGATGACTCTGCCCTGGTCATGAACAGGAAGCTAGTTACTTCTCCTGAAACTGTAAATATCAACTCAGAAGTTGGATGTCACAACAATTAAATAAATCCAAAGATATGTATCTGTATGCTTGATTTAAGTAATTTGTATTTGTAAAAAGATCTGCTCAACCGCGTTTGCAACCAGATAATGATGCCCTGCACACAGCACACTTGCAAAGTCTTAGAAACAAATTCTGAGTAATTTATAGTTGGAAGAAATCAAGCATAGGAACTTTGTTATATTTATTTTTTAGTTCAAAACTGCACTGAAATTCAGTTGCTTTCAGTTGCAGGACATCTGGAACATTGTCCACATTAGCAGCAAAATAAAATGAAAAAGAGATGAAAATATTGCAAAATCTGTATCGCTGCACTAAAAATCCTGATAGTGAAATTCATTTTCAGGAATGATAAACTGTATTGCATATCTGGTGAAGTACTCACTTCTCCCTGAACACTGATTTCTTAAATTCCAAAAACAAATGGGTTTTTCTCTGGTGCTGCTGATTCAAATTATTACAAAATTTGTAGAATGAAGGAAAGATTCATTTTCACCGCTACACCAAAATTGAAATGAGCTCACCTGGGGCCTCATGTATATATGTTTACCCCTAGGTATTTAAACTGTTCTGCAATGATAAAAGGTAGGGTGTCTAATCTAATATTATATGCTTGAGAATTCACTGGAAAGAGTACACTTTTATTCAGATTAATTCTGAGACCAAAGATCTTTTGAAATTCTGTGAGTGCTGTTAAGACTGCAGGCACAGAATTTTGTGGGTCTGATATATACAGTACCATATCATCTGCATATAGAGAAATTTTCTGTTCCAGTCCTTCTCTGATAATCCCCTTTATCTGATCAGCATTTCCACAGTGTATTGCCAGTGGTTCAATGGCGATTGCAAACAATAGCAGTGACAAGGGGCATCCTTGTCTGATACCACGTTCTAGTTTAAAGTAGTCTGAACAAATGTTGTTGATACAAATTGAAGCTTCTGGATTGGTATACAGTAGTTTGACCATGCACAAATGTTAGGGCCAAACCCAAATTTCTCCAATGTAGTAAAAAGGTATTTCCATTCAATCATGTCAAATGCTTTTTCTGCATCCAATCATAATAATATTTCTGGGGTGTTTGACTTAGTTGGTGAGTATATTACATTAAACAGGCATCGAAGATTTGAAGATAAGTATTGACCCTTGATAAATCCAGTTTGATCTTGTGATATTACCGAAGGGAGTACTTTCTCCATCCTTCTAGCTATGATTTTTGAGAGTATTTGAACGTCATTATTCAAAAGTGAAATTGGTCTGTATGATGCACATTGTAATAAGTCCTTATTTTGTTTAGGAAAATGGTGATTAATGCTTGGCGAAAAGTTTGAGGAAGAGTTTGATTGTCTCTGGCTTCTGTAAATGTTGCTAATAGGAGGTGAGCTAGCTGAGCGGAGAATTTCTTATAAAATTCTGCAGGGTAGCCATCAGGGCCTGCTGAAAGAGGCGGAATTCTGGGATGAATTGGGGCAGGACAGCAGGCGTGTGCATGTGTGCACGCTGACTGGGATTTATGGAGCAGAAGAACGTGGAAATTGGCGTTCGCACATATTTATGCATCTGGATTTTTTTGAGCGTAAGCACATTTCCTCTTTTGTCCGCACACTATGTTATAGTGTGAATTCTACGCACACTGTTATGCATGAGGCCCCTGGTGTTTTGTCTTGGCAGAGTAATATATTGCTCTACTTTCCCCTTTTGTATTATTAAGTAGCCTTTGTCAGGATGCCTCAAATCTCCCAGACTTACCACTGTTTATAAGATATTGTAGTATTTAACTTCTCACCACCTTTCCATGCCTGTCTCAATATGGCTGCCGAGCTGTGCTCTTCATTGTGTTGTCCTTTTCAGTTCATGGTGTGATGCTCTTTCAGTTTGGTAAGAAAGAGAGTGTGAGGTAAGCAAGCAAATTTATAGGTTTTCTGTCCAACTCCTAGAGCCATTAGGACATCATGGTATTTAAAGGCTTCTGATACAAGCCAGTTCCAAACAGCCATACTTCAGACCAATGGGGGCATAGAACACCTTCACACCTGTCCCCAAAACCATATGTTAAGGTAAACCTTGGCAGTTAGGCAGCCTGGCTTTCCTGCAGGGGTTGAGAGAGAGACTTTAGCAGAGAAACACTTGGCAAACTGGTTTGAGGCACTTCCCCCAACTGTTGTAAAATTACAAAGAGACTCAGTCCTAAAGATGGAGTAAACATGAATGCTTCTCACTAATGTAACACAAATATTACATTGCTTTGCCTAAATTACAAATAAAGACATTCAAAATATTTATCAACTTGTATGCAAAATTTCACATCACAAAACTCCACCCCGATAAATCTTTTGTACAATGTCTTTATAATTAAACAGTCTTAATTGTTTGAAGAGTCTGTTGAATAAATTGTGCTTTGATTTGCAGTATTTGCTCTCCCAGTGTTAAAAGTTGTGTGTGACCATTTGTCCATTACATATCCACTTTATTTCAAAGACAATCTGAAGAACCTGGATGCATTCCTGGTGACTTGTATCTGCTCCAGCTTGCTTCAACTGTTTCTTTAGCTTTCTGCAGTCTTCATATGTCATAAGATCTGGTGGTTCAAAATGAGACAAGTCCACACCTTCCACTAAATTAACCTACTGCAATTTAAGTCTATTGTGTGAATTCTTTTCTTAATCTATACTGGTTTTGTGTCTAACTGCTAATTAGATCCCTGCCCCAAACTATCCATTTAAACATATGCAGCTGTACTATTAAATTTAAAATTTGAAAAGTAACATACCACATTTACCAGTATAACCACTGCTGCCCAAGTGAGAGCACATGTGCCATTGCATAAACTGTTCACAAACCAACATATGTGGCCCCTCTTCATGCATTTGGGGTTGACTTAGTTGCCTGTTGTGCTTTCTACCAATGGTGCAACTCTTGACTGTCATCGGCCTTTACCAGTTTAGGCTGGCAACACAACCATGAGACATCACAGCTATGCAACTCTCATCATTCCCCCTGTAGGCCACCCCTAGAGTTGTTTGCTCACCATATGCATACTCATTGTGCTAAACACCTTGGTTCAGAATTGGCACACTGGTCCTGTACCTGTACCACAGCTGACAACTGAAGCAGGGCTTCCATATTTTCCAATTAGATTATACCTAAACATTGAAGCCCATATGACTTGCAAATATACCAGCTGCACCTGCTTTTCTGAAAAGTTCACCAATTTTCTTAGTATACCTTTTCCTTAATAATAGTGTTAATTGTATTAATTATCCTACTTAATTAATTGATACACAGAATGTATACTCTATGAGCCCAAAATGAATCCCCTTATTTTTGGCATTCCTAGCTGGTTTGCTCAGTTTCCACCCCTTGGAATACAAATTTGCTGCAGTAATGAACAAACCTTTCCTTTAAAACTATAGCTATTGTGACTAGCCTTATTATTGCATGGCTTGTGGACTTGTTACTCACTTAAACCCCAGTAAGTGTCTTTTTCTTGCTGTCTAACTAGTTCTTTTTCATGTCTTTGTCTTTGCTTGTTGTCTTTTCCTAGCTTCTTTATTCATTCCGCTATGTAGATGGGTCTGCAAAATGGAAGGTGACAAAGCAGTTTCTGTCCATCTCATCTTCTTAGTTGTTGGCAGCAGATTCTGCTCATCTCATCATTATGGTTGTCGACCTGGTGCAAACACTCAAGTGTTGCTTCTAGGCATTAATTGGAACAGCTTGACCACTAGTGCCACTCCACTCCAATGTGCTAGTGGTAAACTGATCTCCTGCATGGATTTTACTCTGATAATTGCCTTCACTATTTATTACCTGCACCAACCCAAAGTCCATAAAATTTCACAATAGAAGTAAAACTATTGCAAAAGGCCATAAAACTGAAATAGAATTAACTATTTTCCCTTTCCTGTTTTCCTGCGCTACCCTTCTATTTTTTTGTCATTGCCTGTGTGTCCTTTTTACTGTATGGTAACTTCTACCTGAAAGTGTGAGCTAAAACCTCTCCAAAATCCAAGTGCTAAATCCAGCAACTCTCCTAAAACTGACCTTTGTTCTTTAGTCAAGACCAACTCACTTTTCTCCATTTTATTGCAGGGAGTTTGATAGGCTGTCTTTTTGAAGAACTGGTAAGTCAGGTTCCGAATTACTGAACCTAAGTGTGTGTGCTTTTTAATACTGCCGGGCCCAGCAGAGCTGTTAGGACCCTTACACCCTTATGCATTCCTGACTTGCTGCCTGAGCTTGTAAACCTTCCTGCTGCACCATCCCCCATCCTTTGTTCTTTGGCTTGTCCTGTTTCATTCAAACCAACTCCTAAACTGGTGCACTTTATTTCCAACTCAGCCATTCTTGCAATAGCACTTTAAGACCTTTCACACTCAAGCACTTGAAATCATTTCATTTCCAGTGTTCCTTGTTTTAATTCCACACTTTCTTCACTCAGTATCCTTATTCCATTATCAATTTCATGCCCTTCAGTCAACAATTGCCATTCAAACTCACCAGCTCCTCTGCCTTCTATCTGATTTCTTTTTCCTAAATCAAATTTCAATACAGCACTGGTTACCTTTCCTAACTGTGGTGAAATATCTATCGGTGTAGAATGTTCTTTAAATAGTAGACAGACCTCAGAATCACCTGGAGATTGTGGTGCAGTGGATAATAATAGAAGGAAACACCCTTTCTGTTTTCCCTTCCTTTCATCTCTCTCCTTTTGCTCACACTCACATTCCCACTCTTTATCTGAGCACTCATCTGTCTCAGGTAAGTCACTCACCCATGTTTTAGGGTTCCAGTCAGATCCCGTTACTACTGCCCTAACTTTCACCATGGGAGGTTTTCTCTCCTTTTTTCCCCTGCTTTCACTGCTTTCCACTTTAGCAGTGAGTGTTCTACATGCTAACACTTCACATTATTCATAGCAACTGTTACATCTTTTAAAATTTTCACACAACTTTCCATTTTCAGTTTCATTCACTTTGCTATTTTCTTTCTCATACTAATCTTCCTCTTATTACCAATAATGCAAGATAGTAAACCTCTTATAACAGCTGTCTTCTTTATATCAGATTTCTGTTTTCTTGCTTTTAATCCTTCCAGCCCCCTTCCATTTTGTGGCACGCTCAGCTCAGCTTCTGCTTTCTCTATCTGCACTACAGGTTTCCATTTCCTAGCTTTAGCCTGCTTGCCCCAGCCACTCCACTGGAAGATGGCTGCTTTAAATATGAATTTAGGCATTTCTGAGTCCACAATGCTACTCTAATACAATTTGCCAACTTTGTTATGGGTTGGCCTACATTTTCCCCTGTAAGCAAACATACACATACATACACAACAATCCTAAACGAATAAGTGCCATATGAATGACACATGCATGTCTCACCACTCTCTAGCACTTTCACCAATTAAGTGCCGTATGAGTGATGCATGCATGTTCCACCACTCTTTAGCACTTTAATTAGGGACTCACTACCACCAGAACTAACAAACATGCGGGTGTCCTCGTGACACACATTGAAGTCTCTACACTTTTGTTGGTTATATTCAATTCAGCAACCAAACAATGTTTTACTTCACCATATTTGTACACTAAAATTCGCATACATACACACATATATACATCAAAACAGTATTAGCAAACAGGGTTCAAAACATGGTTACCCCAAAACCCTGCTGACTGCACCAATTTTTTTTCTTGTTAGAGTAATATATTGCTCTACTTTCCCCTTTTGTATTATTAAGTAGCCTTTGTCAGAATGCCTCAAATCTCTCAGACTTACCACTGTTTATAAGGTATTATAGTATATAACTTATCCCCACCTTCCCCTCTACATCTATAACCTCAGGCAATTAGGTGTAGTAAAAGACAAGCAGGAGTTGAGTTACAATTTAAACAATGTATTGTTGGTAATATTCATAAATAATAATAATATGCAAAGTACATTTGAATATTGGCAACCATACAACCTGATAAATGCTGATGTGTAGTTTCAGGTGGCACACAGACTTATTAGTTACTTAAAATGTTTCTAGTTAAGGCATCATTTGTGGTCAGCTTTCTTCAGAACAGGCCGCATGCCTGTCTCAGTATTGCTGCTGAGCTGTGCTCTTCATTGTGTTGTCCTTTTCAGTTCATGGTGTGATGCTCTTTCAGTTTGGTAAGAGTTAGAGAGTGTGAGGTAAGCAAGCAAATTTATAGATGTTCTGTCCAACCCCTAGAGCCAATAGGATGTCATGGTACTTTAATGCTTCTGATACAAGCCAGTTCCAAACAGCCATATTTCAGACCAATGGGGGCATAGAACACCTTCACACCTGTCCCCAAAACCATATGTTAAGGTAAAGCTTGGCAGTTAGGCAGCCTGACTTTGTGTTGGGATTGAGAGAGAGACTTTAGCAGAGAAACTCTTGCCAAACTGGTTTTAAGCACTTCCCCCAACTGTTGTAAAATTACAAAGAGACTCTGTCCTAAAGGGGGGGTAAACATGAATGCTTCTCACTAATGTAACACTAATATTACATTGCTTTGCCTAAATTACAAATAAAGACATTCAAAATATTTATCAACTTGTATGCAAAATTTCACATCACAACACCTGGAAAGCAAAACCGTTCTCCTAGGACACAGTGCTGAAGCATTTGAAAAATACACTAATTGCCTTAAGGCTCAGTCAGGTTGAATTTGACTTCTTGTGTCATTAGACACACAGGTTGAAGTATAGGAATAATCCTTTTTCAGAGATCTGTTACCAGAAAGCAGTTCTTATTCGAACCTGATTTTTTCAAATTTATAAACAGTGTACTTTATACGGATTTATGCACAGACCAGAATCATTCACAAAGTACCACCTTCAGGAGTGCAACAGGAATCAGAAAGTTAGAGATCAGAGAATCTTTTCCTTCAGTCTCTACCATCTGAATGAAGTGTGGAGGGCAGCCAAATCATTGGATAACCTTCTATAGCAATTCACAAGGAACCAAATCAAATGCCTTTACTATGTCATAAAAGAGTATTCCAAGAGGCTGCCACTGTTCACAAGACTTTTCATGGATCTGACAAATAGTGAAAATCAAACCAATTGTGACTCTGTTGGCCTTATATCCTCACCAGAACTCAGTTAGAATTGATTCAATTATAGGTATCAATCGATTAAATAGAAAGAGCAAGAAGTCTTTCCACAGTGGATAAAGGGAAAATTCCCCGAGAGTTCAAATACTCACAAAATGCTGACAATGAGAGCATTTTTGAGGTCACCAGGAACATAGCCTTGTTAATACATTCTCAGCAGAAGATGGTAAATGCGAGACTTAACTGCCTACCTGGTATGTTTCAGGAGTTCTGCAGGAATGCTGTCTGGACCCAGGGACTTGTTCTGTTTCAGCTTTGAAAGTGCCAGGTCTAGTTCCCTCATTCTGGGGTAGTGGTCAAGTTCTGGGCGAATTGAGAATTGCTGAATGATATCTTGTGCATCGGGCCTGGGTCACAAAGTGCTCCTTTGATCTTTCTAGGATCTTACCTTTGTTCTGAATGAGTGAATAAATGAGACTGGAGATTTCTTGATTGTTCAAGTCAAACCAGTCCTATGGCCTCATGCATAACGGTGTGCGTAGAACTCACACTATAACATGACGTAAGCACAAAAGCCGAAATGTACTTACGCACAGAAAAATCCAGATGCATAAATCTGTGCATTCGCCAACTTCCACGTTCTTCCGCTACATAAATCCCGATCAGCGTGAAATGTAACGCTCGTGCACGCGCCTGCTGTCCCGTCCCAACTTCTTCCAGAATTACGCCTCTTTGAATATGAAAATCAATATAAATAGCCCTTAAGCTCAGTGTTCTGTGAAAAGACAATGGGAAAAGCAAGAGGGAAAATGGAAGAATTTCAGCGAATACCAAGTGGAGGCAAGGAAAAACTTACTATTTGTTGGTTTAAACAGTGGTATAAACAACAAAAAGAATTTGATCAAGTGAAATAGCGTGTCAGAGAAACTCGAAAGCTTAAGTTAACAAGGTCGCACAGTGCCCAAAATAAAAAAGAAGTTGTCAGGTATCAAAGTCACCGTGAAAAGGCGAGTCGTAGCCCACCATCTTAACTTCATCTTAAAATTGTTTAATTAACCAGTTTCTCGTTTACATCGTAATTAAAGTAGCACGTTAAATGCTTTGTTTTGTATGTGTTCTTCTATGTATGTGAATCACTACGTGCTTCTTAAACTGGATTTCTCTTCTTCCGACAGGACACAGAATCCATTACATTTGTGATATTACAGCTCTCTGAATAACTAAAATACTAAGATGTATCCATGATATAATTTTCATGATGATAGGAGTTAAAGCATGTTATTAAACATGGGAACACAGTGGCACAGTGATTCAATGAAATAATTTATTGCAGCAGTACTCAGGGGCAGCTCTAGGCTCGTGGCGGCCCTGGGCAGAGAAAGAATCGGTGGCCCCTTCACCCACCAATGTCAATATGGTATCTTATGCATGGCGGATGGCCACGTCCGTTGCGAACACTGCATAGCCGCCTCGTGCTCATGACACAAGCGTTTAACTTTTGCCAAAATTTGCCGCTGCATTTTTAGCTGTGTCATTATTTTCTCTTTCTGTTTTATATTCAATATATATTGGCGTGGAGGCCCCTGGGATTTGGCGGCCCTGTGCAGGTGCACAGTTTGCACATGCCTAAGGCCGCCCCTGCAGTACTGTCTCTTTCAAATGTGCTAACCTCCAATTCCTGTCCTTCCTTTTCTTTCTCCAAGTAACCGATCGCCACACAATCAGCTCTGTAATAGACGTTAAGCCATCTGTAAGCTTATAACGCCGATTCTTCAAAACTTTTAAGGAACATTGAAATATCTTCATAGTACATATTTAATTATTCTATCCTTCATGCCAGTCCCAGTGAAGCATACAGTGCGAGGCAGGAACAATACATGAGCGGAGCACCAGATCCTTGCTAGCGTAGCAACACCGTGTCCTTTAATTATTAACAATATAGATTATTTAAATGAAGTTAAAGTTTTATCTGTATAATATAATAAACATATTTTGCTGCATTTCATCTTAATGATATCGTCATCATATGTAAATGCACGCTTTATAAAGTGGCTCAGGTTGTGCAATATTATAACTGTAGTGCAAGTTTACAGTGAGGTGATTGTACGTATAAGTACAAACAGTTCTACAAGGAGCACTAGATGGACTGATTGAGTGTGTTTAGAGCTCTTTGGATGAAACTCTTTCTGAACCGCGAGGTCCATACAGGAAAAGTTTGAAGCGTTTGCCATGTGAGAAGAAGTTCAAATAGGAAGCATGGCTGAGGCAGCATGTGCTTGATGCTGTATACCGATAATTCTCTTTCCGATCAGCTGCTCTGAGTGGTGCAGTGAGATTAATATGTTAAAAGATGATCTGCTGTGGCAACCCCTAACGGGAGCAGCTGAAAGAAGTAAAAGAAGGTGCAGTGAGAGTAACAATGTTAAAACAGTTATGGTATTTTCAATAGTTTGACCATTCTGTGGACCATGATATTGTTACTGGATAATTACAATCAGATGCATTAAACTAATAAACAATATGCAGTTAATTTCAGTGTATTTATAAAGCTTCATCAGGGACGTGGATCTGAAAAAGAAAGATAAACCACACAGGAACAGCAGCACTGCTTTGACGCTGAGTGCTGCTAGTCTGCAAAACCGAGCGGAGAACTTGCGTACAATAGGGTATGAGGTACCGTGGAAATGTGCGTGGCTGTACACCAAGTTAAGGTTTTATACATCGCAATTTGAACGTGGAAACGTTCTTACGCAAAATTTCTGTGCGTACGTACCGCTTATACATGAGACTCCTGATGTTTGACAGAAGTTATACCCACTGTTTCTGTTGCTGCTGTAATGATCAAGTTCTTAAGATTTGTCCATTCTTTTTCCAGGCTAGGGGTTGCCACTGGATAGGATTCTAAATCTTTAGACATTCTTCTTTGTTACTTATTCAAAATCGGATTTTGTCATTTGGGGATGTCATGGTGTTTCAGAGGTTTCATTGGATCTTGCTTTCAGATGTATTTTCAGGAGAAGTCTGGACAGAAGGTGTCTATGATCTGTCCAACAGTCATTAGTTCCACTGAGAGACAGAGTGAGATGGATATCTGATATATCTCAACGACGCATGATGATGTAATATATCATGTGTAAATGACCTGAGCTTGGATGCATCCACCTCATTTTACAGCATTTCTTCTGTCTGAAGATAGTGTTTGTAATTGTCAGGTCAAATTTGGCACAGAGATCAAAAAATAGTAGGCCGTGTGCATTGCAGTTTCTGACGCCATGTCAAGCGCTGAAATTTCCCATTAGCAATAGCTTATCTTCCTTCTGAACAAAGAGCAATGCACATTGAAGAAGCTTGTAGAACTCATCCTTTGTCATCTGCTCTGCATCCAGAGTTGGTGCATATACATGGAATGTTTTTAGGTGAAGTTTTTCAAGCAGGAGATGAAGACAGCAAAACTGTTCATTGACATGAACCTTTAAAATGTTAAAACGTCTCACCAGATGAGTCTTCATGACAAATTGCACACCGTGGATATAGGGTTTCCTAGCAGGTCTGCCCTTCCAAAAGAAAGTGTAGCCTGCTATGACTTCTTGGAGGCTTCCTTCATCTGAGAATCTCATTTCACTCAGAGCTGCAACTTCAGTATTATACCATTGAAATTCATGAATGACAAGGGCGTTCATCTTTCAGGGCGATTGTTTGTCTTTGAATCAAGCAAAGTTCTGACATTCCAGGATCCGACAAGAAGTGGCTGAAAGGATGTCAGTTTCTTATGTGCACAATTCCAACCACAGAGTGGACCATTCTTCCTGAATACGGCTATCCAGGCAGATTTAACGGGACAGGTTTTACTTAGGCCACCTTTTCTAGGCCCTTTCTCTGGCGAGGAGGAAGTGGTGCTTCCCTCAATAGGGCTGCTTCGACACTTGTGTAGCTGCCAAACTCCAACAGCACCATTTCAATTAGCGAATGACTTTCTTGCATAAGCTGTCAACATCCAGGTTCTGGACTGGATGCTTCCAGGACAGGTCATCCACTGCACCCGTCGCCTGTCCCCCATCACCGTTTTTATTTGAGTTGTACTGAAGCACAACTTCCTCAGTCACACCATGCCTTGATCAACTCAGCCCCATTATCCTGACTGGCTGGACTGAATCCAACAATGAAGGGACCGGATGACTTCACTGGAATCCTTTTTGCCTGAGGATGGTGTTAGAGCTTGTCCATTCACTGATGATGCTAGGCTTTTTCCCTGCTTATTGATGTTACTTGAATATGTCATACACCCTTCCAGATAACACAGACAGTAACTGTATGGCACCTCAACCAGTGAGGTGCCTTTGATGAGATTTGTTTATCATCCCGACAAGTTTTCTAGCACATTCTCCTCCAAGGATCAGTGCTATGGGGTTGGTTTATTCACCAACCACTCAACCATATGGCAGGTTGCACCAGGTTACATGGAAATGGTGGAGGATCGAAATCCCACCATGCTGTCAGGAGTATGGGTTATTGAGTGTAGATCAATGCCCAAAAATGGCAAAGTTATTCATTTAAAATTGAATCTACAACTAAATAACGTGTGCAGAAAAATGAAGGGGTCTGAATCCTTTCTGAATTCACTGTGCATAAGATGGCAAATAAAAACTCTGGTAGTATTAGTTAGGTGGAAGAATCTCAAGTGAGTATTAGGCACTCTGGTTTGAAAACTCCTTTTGTCAGTCACTGTTTTTGTGTTTTTCTCTCTCTTTCTGGTGTTTCAGTCGATTTTCTTGTGTTTTATTATCTTTTTGCCTGGTTTTTCTCTGGTCCTCAAAATAAAAATAAAAATTTGTAATGTCCATTGTTTTTGCTGGTCTCTCAACATTTTACCACATTTAAGAAATAGTAACTGATATAAACATTAAGCCGAGATTAACTGAGTGATTGAAACCTTTACCCTAAATTAAATAGTTAGCTTGAAAGGAAAGCTCCATCAATCACTATAGAATTGTAGAACTGTAAATGATGAAAAAAATGAATGTCTGTGCCTCAATTCATCCTATATTGCAGTTTAAATGTTAGCAGAACAACACAAGTTTATTTTCCCTCAGATTAAACCTCCTAATTAAAATTTCATTTTGCATTTTTATTACGTATGGCTTTTATATCTTTTAATTTTAATAACCTTTCTAAAACATATTTGATTTCACACTCGGCTGACTCTTGACATATAGGTAATTTAACACTCCTCATACACTTGCTGAGAATTAAGTTTGAAAATGGAGGGATCAGTGTTTTAAGAAACCTTGATAAGTAAGAGGTCACGGTGGTGCAGTGATAACACTTCTGCCTTGCAGCTAGGAGACCTGGGTTTGCTTCCCGGGTCCTCCCTGCATGGAGTTTGCATGTTCTCCCCGTGTCTGCATGGGTGTGCTCCGGTTTTCTCCCACAGTCCAAAGACATGCAGGTTAGGTAAATTGGCGATCCTAAATTGTGCTTGGTGTGTGGGTGTGTGACCTGTGGTGGGCTGGCAGCCTGCCCAGGGTTTGTTTCCTGCTTTGCGCCCTGTGTTGGCTGGGATTGGCTCCAGCAGACCCCCGTGACCCTGTAGTTAGGATATAGTGGGTTGGATAATGGATGGATGGATGGATAAGTAAGAGGACTGGCTATGTCAAAGACTTCTCCCATCCATAAGAGCTATGGCAAAGCGTTATTAAAGCTCCATTTGTTGTGGTATTGTGAACAGCAGCATTTAATGTTTCTTTTCATTGTTATGTTGATGACACGCAAGTCTAATTTCCTCTGTGTAACTCTGCAATGAATCGGCTGCACAAATGTCTCGTAGAACTAGGATCCTGGATGGCTGACAATTTTCTCGAACTTAATCAAAATACAATGGAAGTGGAGATAGCTGGTCCTTCTGCCAAAGTTCAAACTAGTTTTGAACTCTTGGGCTCTTTTGCAGACTTTTGCAAACCCCATGTTCGGAATCTTGGGGTTATTGTTGATAGTAAACTCTCTTTTGAGAAACAGATAAATTCTGTGGTCAAGAGTTGCTTTTTCCAGCTTCGTCTTTTAGCCAAGGTGAAGCCTTTTTTATCTCCTAGATATTTTGGAAAAGTTACTCATTGTAGTCTGGGATTAACAAATCCCTGAATTGCAGGGTGGAGTTGGTCCAGAACGCTGCTGCCCATTTTTTGGTCAGGGCAAGAAAGTTTGATTCTGTTTATCCAATTTTAGCCTGTTTACACTGGCTACCTATTAGCTTCAGAATTGATTTTAAAATTTTCCTGCTGTTTTTTTAAATCAATACATGGGTATGTTTCCACCAATTTTCTGAATTGCATGTTATACACCAGCCATCCAGCGAACTTAGATCTACCGGTCAGTTGTCTCTTGTTGTCCCCTGTACTAAGTGCAAAACTAAGTGGGGCCGTGGTTTTACAGCTGTTGCACCTTGTCTATGAAATTCATTACCTAATTACATTAAGGAGTCACCTTCAAGTGAAGCGTTTAAAACAGGATTGAAGACGCATTTCTATTCTCTAGCTTTCTGTGACCTTCAGTGATACTGACGGTTCCTTCTTCATGGTCATTTGTTTGTTTCAAATTACTGCTGCTTTGTATTATGTTTTAATTGTATTTTGTTTCTATTTATTTTATTTATGCTTATTGTATGTTTTATTGTAAAGCACTTTAGCTACAGCATTACTGATGCTGTTTTAAATGTGCTACAGTGCATCCGGAAAGTATTCACAGCGCATCACTTTTTCCACATTTTGTTATGTTACAGCCTTATTCCAAAATGGATTAAATTAATTTTTTTCCTCAGAATTCTACACACAACACCCCATAATGACAACCTGAAAAAAGTTTACTTGAGATTTTTGCAAATTTATTAAAAATAAAAAAATTGAGAAAGCACATGTACATAAGTATTCACAGCCTTTGCCATGAAGCTCAAAATTCAGCTCAGGTGCATCCTGTTTCCCCTGATCATCCTTGAGATGTTTCTGCAGCTTAATTGGAGTCCATCTGTGGTAAATTCAGTTGATTGGACATGATCTGGAAAGGCACACACCTGTCTATATAAGGTCCCACAGTTGACAGTTCATGTCTGAGCACAAACCAAGTATGAAGTCAAAGGAATTGTCTGTAGACCTCTGAGACAGGATTGTCTCGAGGCACAAATCTGGGGAAGGTTACAGAAAAATTTCTGCTGCTTTGAAGGTCCCAATGAGCACAGTGGCCTCCATCACCCGTAAGTGGAAGAAGTTCAAAACCACCAGGACTCTTCCTAGAACTGGCTGGCCATCTAAACTGAGCGATCGGGGGAGAAGGGCCTTAGTCAGGGAGGTGACCAAGAACTCGATGGTTACTCTGTAAGAGCTCCAGAGGTCCTCTGTGGAGAGAGGAGGACAACCATCTCTGCAGCAATCCACCAATCTGGCCTGTATGGTAGAGTGGCCAGACGGAAGCCACTCCTTAGTAAAAGGCACATGGCAGCCTGCCTGGAGTTTGCCAAAAGGCACCTGAAGGACTCTCAGACCATGAGAAACAAAATTCTCTAGTCTGATGAGACAAAGATTGAACCCTTTGGTGTGAATGCCAGGCATCACGTTTGGAGGAAACCAGGCACCACTCTTCACCAGGCCAATACCATCCCTACAGTGAAGCATGGTGGTGGCAGCATCATGCTGTGGGGATGTTTTTCAGAGGCACGAACTGGGAGACTAGTCAGGATAAAGGGAAAGATGACTGCAGCAATGTACAGAGACATCCTGGATGAAAACCTGCTCCAGAGCGCTCTTGACCTCAAACTGGGACGATGGTTCATCTTTCAGCAGGACAACGACCCTAAGCACACAGCCAAGATATCAAAGTAGTGGCTTCGGGACAACTCTGTGAATGTCCTTGAGTGGCCCAGCCAGAGCCCTGACTTGAATCCGTTTGAACATCTCTGGAGAGATCTTAAAATGGCTGTGCACCGACGCTTCCCATCCAACCTGATGGAGCTTGAGAGGTGCTGCAAAGAGGAATGGGCGAAACTGGCCAAGGATAGGTGTGCCAAGCTTGCGGCATCATATTCAAAAAGACTTGAGGCTGTAATTGGTGCCAAAGGTGCATCGACAAAGCATTGGGCAAAGGCTGTGAATACTTATGTACATGTTATTTCTGTTTTTTTATTTTTAATAAATTAGCAAAAACCTCAAGTAAAGTTTATTCACGTTGTCATTATGGGGTGTTGTGTGTAGAATTCTGAGGAAAAAAATGAATTTAATCCATTTTGGAATAAGGCTGTAACATAACAAAATGTGGAAAAAATGATGCGCTGTGAATATTTTCCGGATGCACTGTATATAAATGAATTGACATTATCATCTATGCCATTCCATTTTTACATATATCCTAAAAAATAAATGTTCAACCATGGTATTTAATGCATCAGTCATAATGTAAAACAGTATACTGTTTATAAAACACAGATGAAATGATACAGTCACTTTCAAGCTTTTCATTTTGAAAACATTCCTTAGCACAAAGCATTGGAGAACCTTTGAAATTAAAAAATTTACTCTGAGTGATGTGTGAACTTGATAGTATGATCTAAATTACAAATGCATTAGGGAGGCAGAAAACAGTTCTCAAACATTTTATAATCACTTCAAGAATATTTATCAGCACAGTGGTGAGTGTTGTTCTTCATAGCTCTATCTTTGACACAATAACTGGCCACAGTCTGTGTGGAGTTTGCATGTTCTACCTGTGTCACAGTGAACTTTGTATACTCTAATTTGCTTCTACATCTCAAAGACATGCGTGTGAGATTAATTGGAGACCCTACATTGGCTTATTACAATAGAATGAGTATATGACTTTATGCTTCCATTGACTGGTGATCCATCTCAGTTGCTTCTTATCCCCGTATATGATACTGGATAACCTGGACACTCTGTGTTGGAGAAAGCATGTGCAGAAAAATGGATACATAGGCAAATCATAGAACTAAATCCTGTCGCAAAACTGCCCTTGATAGGTAAAGTTGGTGCAAAAAAAAGCTAAAAAAAATTTACTTTGTTTTACAGGAATTGGACTGATATATTTGTTGTTATCTGCATGCGCTACAGTACAGTATGTGTAAATGGGAACATCCGTTTTTCTTCTTCTTTCTCTAATTCTTTTGAGTGTCAGAGGGGGATTGCCATTCTTGTTTGCATTATTTGTGCTTTTTTTGAGCTTTTATAAAAGCTAAATTTCCTCTTGGGACAAAAAACGTTTGTTCGTTTGTTCGTTCAAAAGGTAAGTCGTTGTGGGTCTGAGGAGACCTGTTAAACCTGTTTCCGAATTCTCACCTCTTGGTACAACCAACTGCCACAATGGAAACAGTGGGGGCACAATTCTTTTTCCTGCTGAACACACTCTCTGCATCTTTGATTGGGACTACTCCATCATACCTCAGTTTTTAATTATGGAAGAACATGGACAGTTGTCCAAGTATTGTTATCAGCATATTTCACAATATTTTTAAAAATTTCTGTTAGTTCTGACACTTGAGCTGTTTCACAATCTTTTTAAACTTGTTTTTCTAGCACATACACTTGAGCTTTTAGCTGCTAAACAGATTATCATTATGTTTCACAATCGTTTTACATTTTTTGCTAGTTCACATGCTTGAGCTGTTAGCTGCTTAATAGCTGCACTGCCCACTTGCACCCTATCATTTGCTTGGCTCACCTTAGTCTGGTCAGCCTATGAATCTGTCTAGTGCTGTCTCTGTCTGTCTTTTATACAGTCAATCTGTCTATGTAATAATAATAGTAATATTATTATTATTATTATTATTATTATTATTATTATTATTATTATGCAGTGACTTCCCTGTCTGCCTATTAAAGTGTCTTTCCATACTATCTATCTATCTATCTATGCTGACCCCTTTATATTTCACTTCATTTCAGTCCTCAAATCAAAGTATTTATAAGCACAACATTATTAATGCTTAATGGGGGCTGTTGTAATGTTAGATATTTATTGTCAAATATTTGTGAAAATGTAAATGTTGCCGGATTTTCTTTAAGCATTTATGGCATTTAAACAGATACTAATCCTGACTTGTACACTAGTCATGCGTTGTGTAAAATGGTGATGTGGGTGGTATAAAATACCACTGTGTGTATCAAAATGTACAAAGTTACGTAACATTATTTTGCAAAATTCAGTACATTGCTTGCATAGAAAAGCAAACACTGCATTTTTATATAAACGCATGGATGATTTGGAGTTGTGTGGTAATGTGTACCATGGTAGGATAATGGTGATTCGTAGATAAGCATACTCATGAAATCGCGGTAGATGATATTGATCTTACTCAGATTATTGAGAAGTTGGGCAATCAATTTGGAACATGTCAACACTGTAAGGCAAAATGTTAAAAGGTGAATCATGTAATATTAAAGCGACTGTTTGCAAACTGTGTTAGTAAGGCTTGGGTTGACAAAAAAAAGTGACTTTTTTTAGAGCAGTACTTTGCTCACATATACAGCCGTGGCTTGCTCTTGCAGAACTTGCTCTTGCAATATTCTGCTACACAGCCTATCTCACAAGTCTTCAGATGATGCAGGCTGTAGAAGCTCTTATCAACAAATTTCCATGTTTGAAGGAGCCTGGGTAAATTTCAGGAATGTATGGCTGGCAGCAAAGCCTGAAATATAAGATGCACAATTACCATGCAAAATTGAAATATCGAAAAGTATCCTGCCCTGAGATTGAAGTTAACTCCTTAAAAAAGAAGCATCCAAGTGAACAGACCCTTCTAAAGAATATCAAGAAACCAAAAAAGGCAGAGTTTAACTATCTCCCTCCACATCCAGTAGGGGAAAATCAAGAAAGTCTAGAAAAGGAGAGACTTAACTTGCTTTGTGAAGCCAAGAAGAAAAACAATAAAAAGGTTTATGTAGAAAAAATGGCCAAGACCTTCTCAAGTCGTAGACTTGAAGTGGTTGGTTCCACACCTGCTGTCCATGATTTTAAGGAGAGATATCCTGCTTTATTCACTGAGGCTCAGGTAAAAAATGTTCAATCCAGTCATTTTCATTGCTTTTTCATCAATCAATTAATTGATTAGTTTTGTGACTTTGCACAGGTTACATATAAAATAAAAAGTCCTGCACTGATTTTTATGAAATTTTGAAGGAGTGATACAGCAAGGGCCAGGTCACATTTGTCAAATGCATATTAGGGTCCAGGTGTGAGTATGGATTGATCCAGTATTGGACCACATATTGTACCTGCATAAAAACACACTTACAAACACACACACTAACCACAGAGATCGACTAGACTGCATCTGATCTAACTTTTATCTGAATCTGTCTTGGATATGATGGCACATACTTGCAGACCTATATTCTTTGTAACACATACACAAATGCACTACGAATACTGTACGCTGGACAGATAAAATATGAATCTGAATCACCATACACATATTCATATCTGAATTCTCAGCACTTTATCTCAAAGCAATGAATGGATAGTATATTCAGGGCTCTTGGTGGATATATGGTTTCTTCTTAGTGCTCTCTAGTTCTTTATGACCTTTTTAGAATTTGTGACTGTACCATTCTGAATGTTCTCCTGTTCTTATGAAATTCCATTACGTACTCACTAGGTCAAGGAAGAATTCGGAAGAATTACAACTGTTCACCTGGAGCAGATGTTTTCACCTGGAGGAGATGTTTTTTTGTTTATGAGCAGACTCGATACATATACACCACGTCTTCTTGAACTCATGAGAGGCAAGGGAGGAGTGCCTGGAACTAAAATAAGACCAATCCTGGATACTTTGAAAGTGGTATATATTAATGTATTTCTTTTGGTATGTTCTTTACTTGGTGTAACAAGATGTGTAGTAGTATTCAAACCTGCAGCCAATTCCATTTTATTGCTGAATAACAAGAACTACAACAAATATTTGTAGATTTAGCAAAATTTATATCTATGAGTTAACACGGCATACACTAAAAAATGGTGGTGGAAGAATTATGTAATTTCCTTAATTTTGGAAAAAGGCACTGGGTGTTTTGTTCTAGCATAGAAAGTACTGCTTGCTATGGTGTACCTGTCTGACTATGATGTTTTTTTGAAGAATACACAGTCTGAGTATCTTTAAAAGCTGTGAAAGACAGATTTAAACTAACCAATTGGTCGAAACCACTCCCAAACAGGGTGTAAAGCTATTATTTTTACAATGGGTGGCTCTACAAAAATACTGGAAGTGCATCAAGTCAGTATTTATAAAAAAATGCATTGCATATTTGCATATTTATAAAAATTCTGTTCATGAGAATATATTCTGAACCAAAACATTGACACTTTAAATTATTTTGCATTTTAATGCTTTGAATTTAAAATATAACAGAAACAGAGTTTAGTATAAGAAGTGTAAGATTAATCCTCTTTAATTGTACTATAAACCAATTAAGCCATATTCACTCTAAATATATGTCTTGTCAGAACCTCAATATTAAAAGGAGAAGAGATGGAATTATCATATTATTAACAGAGTACCTCAGAGAAAGTAATGAGGACTTTTTCCAAGACTGCCAGGTATGGCCTTTAATTTAGTCTACTGAAGGAATTTGCATGGTTGCATATAGAATTTGACAAAAAATAAACATAACACATCATTATATTTGTATTAATCTGTCACTTCTAAAAAAAAAAAAAATGGAGGATAATCAAGAAGGAAACACTGAGCATCTCTTAAAGATCCTTGTCGTCCATAGTGCCACTGCTAATGATGATAATGATAATAATAATTAATGAAAATACTCAAGCTCTTAAATTAGAGTGTCGAAAACTGGAGCATAGATGGAGAACAACAAAGCTACATGTCTTTCAAATTGCATGGACAGAGAGTGTTAATAAATATAAAAAGCCCTCTTTAAAGCTCGCTCAGAATACTATTCTACATTAATAGATAGCAATAATAAAAATCCTCGGGTACTGTTTAGAACAGTGGCTAAATTAACAATTGGCAATTCAGATCAACAGTGCAAAATACCAACAGATATTAGCAGTACAGACTTTATGAACTTCTTCAATGAGAAAATTAAAAATATAAGATCCCAGATCTCAGCATCACAGTACAAACCAAATACTAGCTTAGCAGACCCTGCCGCACATTGCATTCAGCACTTTAGTAATTTTAATCCTGTAACTGAGCAGGAAGTCTTAACTTTAATTACTAAAATGAAGCCCTCTACTTGTTCCCTAGATCCAGTGCCAACAAAACTAGTAAAAAGTGCAATGGATGTTCTTGCAGCACCTATTCTAACCGTTATCAATAGTTCATTACTGCATGGCACAGTACCTGATGCACTAAAAGTGTCAGTCATTAAACCTTTACTTAAAAAGTCAGACCTAGACCCACACATACTAAATAATTATAGGCCTATTTCAAATTTACCATTTCTCTCTAAAATACTAGAAAAAGTAGTCGCCAGTCAGCTTCAGTCACACCTTACGCATTACAATTTATTTGAGAAATTCCAGTCTGGTTTTCGCACTGGTCATAGTACAGAAACTGCACTAACACGGGTTGTAAATGACATTCTGATATCCTCTGATGAAGGAAACTCCACTGTAATTATGTTATTAGACTTAAGTGCAGCATTTGACACCATTGACCATTCTATTTTACTGCACAGGCTAGAAAATGATGTTGGTCTTACAGGCCACGTGCTCGCTTGGTTCAGTTCTTATTTATCAAATCGATTCCAATATGTACAGAAATGTGCTGACAGTACTCCATCATTATACACAGAAGTTCTATATGGTGTCCCACAGGGCTCAGTACTGGGACCTTTACTGTTTTCACTTTACATGCTTCCACTGGGATCTCTCATTAGGAAACATAATGTTAATTTTCACTCGTATGCAGATGACACCCAGTTATACCTTTCATTTAAATCAAATGAAGTTTCTCCGATGTTGTCTTTAATTAGTTGTGTTAGTGAATTAAAGGAGTGGATGAATGAGAACTACTTGTCTTTAAATACAGATAAAACAGAGATGTTAATTGTTGGAGGGAGTGACGCTGATCACAGCAATATTTTGTCGACATTTAACTCAGTTGGAATCCCAATTAATTTTACTGAATCAGCCCGCAATCTAGGAGTTATCTTTGATTCTAGCATGTCATTTAAAGCACATATTACAAAGTTGTCCAAAACATGTTTCTTCCATCTTAAAAATGTTAGGAAATTAAGGCGCTTTCTAAATAAACAGGATTGTGAGAAATTAATTCATGCATTTATCTCTAGTAGGATTGACTACTGTAATGCGGTGTTCACTGGCTGTTCAAACTGTTCTTTATACAGCCTCCAGTTAATCCAAAATGCGGCTGCAAGAATTATTACAAGAACAATAAAATATGAACACATAACTCCAGTTCTTAAATCCTTACACTGGCTCCCGGTTAAGTTTAGGGCAGATTTCAAAATCCTCCTTTTAACATATAAAGCATTAAATGGCCAAGGTCCGTCTTACTTGTCTGAACTTATCATGACTTACAAACCTGAGCGCACATTAAGATCTCAAGATGCCGGTCTGCTTATGATTCCAAGGATTAATAAAATAACAGTGGGAGGTCGAGCTTTTAGTTACAGAGCCCCTAAACTATGGAATGGTCTTCCTGCTTCTATAAGAGATGCCCCTTCGGTCCCAGCCTTTAAATCCCGGCTGAAGACTCACTACTTCAGTTTAGTATATCCTGACTAGAGCTGCTGATTAACTGTACATACTGCATCTCTGTTGTTAGTCATTAGCACTAAAACATAAGTAACATGATAATTATAATTGAATACTAACCCTCACCTATTCTGTTTCTGTTCTCGGTACTCAAATGTGGCAATTGGTGCCACGGCCCACCTGCCAAGTTGTTTGCCTGCCTATGGTAAAGTCATCCCTGGTGGAGGATCACAGGAATCATGGGAAAGAGGGGCCCTTTCATCGGATTGGCTGGCCGAGCAACGTTTCAGCTGTGGAATGGCCAAATGGGGAGGCAGCTTGACGGATGAGGTCTCCAGCACTCTAAAAATATCAAAATCTTATTATGTGATATCATCTACTGTTAAATTCTGCTCTGTACTTCTAAAATTTGTATTATTATGCTGTATTAAGAATTTGTTCTGTTCTGTGTATTGTCTTGTATTGAACCCCTTCTTTTGACACCCACTGCACGCCCAACCTACCTGGAAAGGGGTCTCTCTTTGAACTGCCTTTCCCGAGGTTTCTTCCATTTTT
>JANRMT010062854.1:29008933-29085355 GCA_026402145.1 Polypterus bichir lapradei | reverse complement strand
CTCCAGAAATGAGACACACGGGTTTACCGGCAATGTCAGTAAACATATACTCAGCCTCCCATCGGTTTTTAAAGGCTCTATGTTCAGAATCACCTTTTCTCTTCGGCATCGTGTGGGCTAGCTTCGCAATAACTTGCAGCATCATAAGCTAGACTTGATTAACGCGGTAAGTGTTCGGCAAGGCAGCTGAAGCGCTGCATTATGGGATCTGTAGTTTATTGTGTTACCAGCGCTTCATATCCCCGGGCCATTAATAACAATAATACAGTATATAAAATGATCTCGCGGGCCGGATATAATTACACGCCGGGCCGGATGTGGCCTGCGGGCCTTGAGTTTGACACATATGGACTAAATAGAACTTGAAAAGATATATTTTTTCAAATGTGATCGCGCAATTCAGATAGAGTTGACGCGCACTACAGTACATCGAGCCCGCGTGCTATTGTGGTTTTGCCTGCGTGCCTCAATAAGTCATCCTCCCCTCGCTCTTACTTTTTTACCGTTCATCTAATGAATACACTGAGTATGGCTTTACCAAAACAATCATTGATGGCGAATTAAGTATCCATTATTCGAGTATGTAGATCGGGGTATATATATACATATATATATTCCCGCGTATCGCAGCGGAGAAGTAGTGTGTTAAACAAGCTATGAAAAAGAAAAGGGAACATTTTAAAAATAACGTAACATGACTGTCAATATACAGTAGTTTTGTGAGTGTTACTGAGTGTTGCTGTCATCAAGGATTTAATTATCATTATTTCTTTCAATCAGGTTCGTATTTGTAGGATGTGTTGTGTTCAAGTTACATTCCGTGTTTGTCAATCGTTGTAAAGATGACAGGTTTCATTCATCGATTCGTTTCTTACTGCATCAATAAACAGCTCGTCTTCTTCTTTATCTGAGACCTGACACACTGCATGCACGGGTTTTTTTTGCTGCACTTATGAATATCAGTATGTATCAGACGCTTCATATTTTTTTGCTGCCTTTTCAATTGTGTAATTCGGTTTTTGTTCAGCGCTCTTTGGAACTGTTGCTTTTTGTCTGTGCACTGCGTCAGTTCACGTGAGCCGCTCGGTGTACATGCACCGAAGTTTCCCAGCTGTGCTGGTGCCATGTCGTGCTATGTCCATGCCTGTATTTAATGTTACCGAAGTCCTGGCACTTAAAACTTTCTCTCGCAGTTTCGCTGAGTTTGTGCCAAACACCACCCTGACCATCTCATCTTCCTCTGCATAAGCACAGTCCTTCACCTGTGAATATTTAGTGGCAGTTTGCTATTGGATTGCCGCTGACGGACGGCCTTATATGGGCAGGCACTAAATTACAAACGCCAGCGGCAGCCTGTCTATGAACTTAATTTAAAGTTTAGGTTTACATCGTGCTTTGTTTCCGAAGTAGCAGAACTCATGAATATGGTTGTATATGTCACTCGCTCGCTTCTTATTGTTTCGCTGCCTTCTCAATTATATAATGCATGTTTTCATCAGCGCTTTTTGGGGCTCTTCCTGGTTTTCTACGTACTGCGTGATTATGTAGGAGGCGTGATGATGTCACACGAAACTCCGCTCCCACGGGTTTCAAGCTCATCTCCATTACAGTAAATGGAGAAAAACAGCTTCCAGTTATGACCATTACGCGTAGAATTTCGAAATGAACTTACTTTTGTAAGTAAGCTGTAAGGAATGAGCCTGCCAAATTTCAGCCTTCCACCCACACGGGAAGTTGGAGAATTAGTGATGAGTGAGTGAGTGAGTGAGTGAGTGAGTGAGTGAGTGAGTGAGTGAGGGCTTTGCCTTTTATTAGTATAGATTTTTCATGAGGTAACGCCTTACACATCACAGTTTTATGGTCAGTAGTTTCATACTAGAGTGACAGAAGTGTACATTGTGGTTTCAATATGACTTCTTTTTATTAAATTCTGCTGTATTTGAATTTTTGAATTAGTGTCAGGACTGACAAGTACAGTAACAGAACTGTTAAATTAATATTCTGATGCTGATATTAAAATGTCAACAATTTAAAAAAAAATTATTTACTTTAAAATGTAATGAAGATCTCAAAAAAGAAAATATTTTGTTCAGAACACTTGTTTCTCAATAAAAAAAAAAGTGCGTCATTCATTTTGTAGTCTGAGTGATTTTAGTCTTAAATCATGAAAACAGAAAATTAGGTACAAAATACTAACAATTGTTAGTTAGTTCCCTACTTTTTAAAAGTAATTTTAAGCTTAGTACACTGAAAAAAGTGAAACATTGATGTTGTTCATTCAACGTAAATTTTCTCTTTCAAGCAACTTAAGATTAGTCATTTAGTGTTGTAGCTTGAAATATTTGGTTTCAGATCTCCATCAAAGTAAAAAAAAATGTTTGTACCAAAATAAGTTATGGTGGAGGGAATAAACATAAAAATCCTATTTCAGTTAACCTAATATTTTAGGTTGTTCATGTGCTGTGTTTGAGGGGCCGTTTGTATATTCTTCCGGTCGAGCTTTCCAGCGTGCTGGCTTTCCAACTGCCAAAAAAGAAGAACAACTTCAAAAATAGATTAACTTCAGTATAAAACAAGTGAATTGTACCCAATCACTCTAAATGATTTGCCTCAACTTAAAAATTGTGGGATCAATAAGCTAAAAAGAATTATATTGGTTCAGATTGAAAATATTAAGTGTGAATCATTACCAAACTTTTTTCAGTGTAAGAAGATGGATTATACTAAAAATATTACGTAGACTTCACTTGACTGAATTTATGTATATTATTTGCTACATTTATGTAAACTTCACTAAAAAAATGGGTTAAATATACTCAAGAAAAATGACTGCAAATTGCTGCCTCAATTTTATTGAGTAAATTCTAAACCCTGCTTTTTACAGTGTATTATGGTTTGGGAGGAAAGACAATTTTACTGCTCTGCTCAACTGAACTGCAGCCTACTTACTGCAGATCTCACTTTTTTAATTTGTGAAACTGGTCAGTTCTAGAAGTGGACATAATGGAAGGGCAACATTAAAAGACTTGACCTATGAAGCCACAGCTGCACTGTGGGAGTAGTTAGTTTTTGCACATGAGATTGTTCACAAGGGCTAAACGTGCAAAGACTACGGAAAAACAGATTATTTTTATTCTTTTAGATATCTTACACCATCTTGAACTTCTCTGAGGAAAGGGGACTGACGACATTAAACCACCAGCTTCGTGGGGTTATAAAATTGTGAAAAGGGCAAGTCGACGCATTTTCAGACTTAGCAGCTTTATCTGAGTTACTGCATCTCCGCCATCGACAAAGGCAAGTATTACAACTTGTTCTTGTTTTTATTCCTAAACGGGGGCGCTGGTTATTTTGGTTTTCAGGTTATCGGTTACAGGAGCAATAGAAATACAAACAAAAATCATTTTGGGTAATTTAATATCCAATTTAGAAAGTTTTAACCCTTTAAAGGAGGACTTGCGAGAATAGATATGTACGAAGAGAGAAAGATATATACAAATATATAAACAGAGGGAGAGAGAGAGAGAGAGAAGGGGCGCTGAATATAAGAAATGAATTCTGTACTATAAAGTCAGTGTTGGCTACCAAAATATTACTCTGAAAAATATAAAACTGGTTGTTCAGTTAATGTGTTGAATATGTAATCTATTCTTTGTAGACCTTGAATCACTATAACTGAACATTTACAGATCTTCAGCGATGTTGGCACACTTGAGCGCATCCTCGAGTTTATGCGTCTCCTGCTCTCCACCGAAGTAAAGTTAGCTGGACTTCGACATCTTTCTCACATTCAGACTTTAAAGCTTCATATCTCCAAAACGAAAAACAGCAATGTCATTAAAAGTGACTATGGAAAAATTCACGTTTTCTCACAATTTCTTGACAAGCGTTCCTTTTTTTCCATATGTCCCATTTTTTTGTAAGAAACAAAAACAGCTCTCAAAACGCAATATAAGTCCAAAATCGGTCCGCAAAGGGTGCAAAATACACATAAACATGGCACAAAGGTATAGAATACTAGTTGTAAATTTTGTTAGATTTTTTGTGAATATTACCGATTATTTTTAATATTTTTTAATAACGCATAACTTACAATTATAAAGTAAACTGTGTAACAAGATAAGGGCAATACCTAATGCTCATTTTACAGCTCATAATTGCTTTTTTTATTCAATCGAAGACCCTTAATATGACACGGAAAAGACCCCCGAATTTGCGCAGCCTTGCGCTACAGTCTCGGTTCTCAACCGGTAATTTCAAATTAAATGCTACCAATGCTAACTGTCATTGTATGGGTCTTCGAATGGATTAAAAGGCAAAAAAATGAGCTGTAAAAGGCATTGACTTTCAAAAATATCAAATTTGGATTGATGTCAGTTTTAGCTTTTACGCAGCTGACTTTTCATTATTGTAATGTACTGTTTTAAAAAATAGTGTTGAAAAATGATCAGTAATACAGACAAAAAAATGTAAAGGCTGTCACAGACTTCAAGTAGTATTCCCTGTTTTTGACACCGATTTTATGTGAATTGTGCACCCTTTACGGATCGATTTCAGATTTTTATTGCGTTTTTGAACTATTTTTGATTTCTTACCAAAAAACGGACATTTCAGAAAAAAGAGCGCTTGTTAACAAGTTGTGTCAAACTAACTTTAATTCGACAGAGCGTGACGGAGGGCGGATGCTGCAGCAGCATATTGTGCGAGCAGGAGAAAGAGATTCGTAGTGTTAATAATGGCAGTTCTGCAGGAATAGCCATAATAGATTCTAATTCTTGTGATAATGAAGTCTGCAGAAAAAAGGATGACTTTTCATCAACGGTAAACTCTGACGCCGTCTCTGAATGTGCGTGCGGTGTGACAACATCTCTGAGCCACTTAGAAAGATGCCCTTCAGTGATTTATGGTTGGAAGACAGATGATCCCTTACAGAATTTTAGTCTGTTAATACGTGATGTCATATTAGATGTAACTGTGAATAAGCCCAATAGACATGAACAGCAACTCATCCACACTCTTAACAATAAGGGTGCCAGAGTGGTTCTTCAGCACAATACCATCCCAAAAGACCCAAACACATGAAGGGTCCAGAAAGAACATTTATTTCTTTGGATCTGTAACAATCCATACAGTAAAAACATGAACAGATTGTAACAGATTTGTGAATTCCGAAGGTTTTCCTGATTTTTAAAGGACTCTTGTTGCATACAATAACACGGGCTGTCTAACTCCAGGTTTTCATGTTATTTTCTACATATTAGAAAGCTTTTCAAAGCACAAAAAAAACAACTTCATATGAGAAGAACTCTTCCCAGAACTAAATTGTGTTTTGTCAAGCAAAGGTTCAACAAGGAACCTCATAACCCACTACAGAACAATAAAGTGCCATTAAAGAACTAGAATGTTTACGAGTGCAGCAACACACGCACACTGAAGTCAAATGAGCAGCTGCTGCTTTCAGTGGTTAAGGCTTTGAGTTGAAAGCGCTTGAACTGGATCAAGCAAATTAATAGTGGATGTATCGATAGCGGGATAAATTAAGGTTGCAACTGATTGTCCACTACCATCAGCTGTCCTCGCCAGGGAACACCACACTTTGATTGTAGGTGTAGCAGAGTGTTAAAAATGAGTAATATCTAGCATAAGATTGATAAATATTTTGTATTTCTTTATTTGTGAAATTAAATAAAGAACACACATACTAAAGCAGGGGTTCCCAATGCGTCGATCGCGATCGACCGGTAGATCGGAAAGGTAGTGCATTAAAAAAAAATTTAAACGTTAGTCTATCTTTACGTTGCAAATGGGCAAACATCCGCCACGGTGCCCTCTTCAATTGCGAGATCAACCACAAGCGTTACCTGGTAGGTAACCACCCATACAATCAGATTATGATTCAGACTACGAATGCCATGAATGTAATTACCCCGATCTACGTGCTGTCAAATAAACGAACCACACGTAAAGAGGCTTCGCCTCTGACACTGACGTCTGAGGTTCGATCCCAAAGAGGGCGTGCAGTGAGTGTGTACGCCTGATGATCCCAGAATAAGGGCGAAACACGTGTCGCGTACTCTTTGCATTACTTCACAGTAAACTATGTAACATTCAATTATCTGCTTCTCGCAATTGAAGAGGGCACCATGTTTGCCGACTTGCAGACCAACCACAATCAGATTGTGATTCAGACTACGAATGCCATGAATATATATATATATATACATATTATGGGGTGCCAAACAGGCAAATACATTGATTTTCTGAATATATAAAGTCGGTGTCAGAATATATAAAGTCAAAACTTGAATATATAAAGTCATTCCCGAATATATAAAGTCAAAACTTGAATATATAAAGTCACTGTCGGAATATATAAAGTCAAAACTTGAATATATAAAGTCACCGTCGGAATATATAAAGTCATTCCTGATTATATAAAGTCAACATCGGAGTATATAAACTCATTCCTGAATATATAAAGTCAAAGTCAAAATATATTGATTGAAACGACTCAGGCATATTTTTAGTAAACTAAAAAAACTGAAATGAGTTAAGAAAAACGTATTCAGAAAAATAAGCTAAAAAAACACTGTTCGGTTAATGTTTTGAAAATGATGCATGTGCCCTGCCCAGGATTGGTTCCTGCCTTGCTCCCTGTGTTGGCTGGGATTGGCTCCAGTAGACCCCCGTGACCCTGATTCAACGGGTTGGGAAATGGATTGATATTCCAGCGCTGACTTTATATATTCAAGTTTTGACTTTATATATTCAAGGTTTAACTTTATATATTCGGGAATGACTTTATATATTCCGACGCTGACTTTATATATTCAAGTTTTGACTTTAAATATTCCAACGCTGACTTTATATACTCAGGTTTTGACTTTATATATTTGGGAATGACTTTATATATTCCGACGCTGATTTTATATATTCAAGCTTTGACTTTATTCCAGCGCTGACTTTATATATTCCGACGCTGACTTTATACATTCAAGTTTTGACTTTATATATTCAGAAACAAGTTTTGGCTTTATATATACCGACGCTGACTTTACATATTCAAGTTTTGACTTTATATATTCGGGAATGACTTTATATATTCAGAAAATCAATGTATTTGCCTGTTTGGCACCCCATAATATGTATATATATATATACATACATACAGTATAGCATTTTTAATGTAGGTAGATCATTTCGACCTGGTCATTTTAAAAGTAGCTCGCAAGCCGAAAAAGTGTGGGCACCCCTGCACTAAAGCATTCAATGTCATTAAGAAGAAACAACATCATGAACAACTCTTTTTAAACAATTTTCTCTGAACTTATGTTAAGCTGTTAAGTAAGGGCATGAAATTATAATCAAAATAGGGAGAGATAATTACATTTGTCCATTATACTGTACTATATATTAAAGGGCATTTTAGATTTAAGGTAAGGAATCTCCAAACCACTAAACGAGATCTGGTTTCATTATTCTAGGATGGAGCACCACATGTTCTTCCTAATGCTACTGTTTGTAGCCTCAGGTCATCTCATTCAAGACCCCTCACTGGATGACCACTGGGAGGCCTGGAAGGAAAGCTACCAGAAAACATACAAGGATAAGGTACTTAGTAAATATGAACAAATTTGACACTGACCTGGCATACTGTGAAACATTCATTTCACTTATTTAGCTGTGTAAAATTCTCACAAAAACACAAGGCATTTTTACGTACAGTTGATTTTAACATTTATGGTAGAGTGGCATGTTCATAAGTGGGTTTAATTGTTTTTTTTGGTCACAATTAGCAAAGATTCTGAACTTTTTTGCCATGTCTGCATGGGTCTTCTCTTATTATTTAGATTTTCTCCAACATCCCAAAGACACGTGCATTAGAATAACTCAGCAGTTTTCAAACTGGGACTTGCACCAAACCGCACTTCATGTTTTTACAAAATAATTGCAGTTTTGAAGATTGTATTTAAATTTCCTTGAACAGTTTTTAAATAAAAATAACTGAAAATGTCCTGCAATTTTTACATGGAAATAATCCAATTAAATCAAATCAAGTCAAATTTATTTGTCACAATTCTACATTCAGAAAGTGAAATGCTTAGTTGCTAAACTCCAAGACTGTGCAACAAGGACAATAAACATTGACAGATCATTTTTATAAATATCAATAAAAATCATTAGGTAAATGAGAGTAATAATATTATTATATTAATAATATGAAAATATATATTGAATAAATAATAAAAAAACAATAATTTAAACTTAAATAACAATATAAGAGAGTTGACTTCATGTAGCTCTAGACAGCTCTGTCCTTGTTGAGGATACCTATGGACTGTGGAAAGAAGTTCCCCCTCAATCCCTCTGAAATGGCCTTCAGGCAGCGGTAGAGTTTACCTGACTGCAGCCCAGAGAAGAGGCCATTTTTGGGATGACCTTTACTTTTGATAATTTTCTTTGCCCCGTTCCAACATCACGTGATGTAAATTAGAGAGTGCACACCCAGTGATGCATTCATCATACTGCACCATTTTTTGCAGATCTTTATGATCTTGCTGCTTGCTGTTTTCATATTAGACAATAATACTTCCTGTTAAGATACTTTTGATGGAGGATATGTAGACATTCTTTAGTAAGTGGAAGGAAAGTCTAAAAATCCCTGAGGTGGTGAAGATGTTGTCATGCCTTCTTCACCAAGGTTTCAATGTGCTTGAACCAGGTCGAATCCTCTGTGATGTGGACACTGATGTGTCTAAAACTGCCCACCATCTCCACTTAAGTTCTTCTGCGGACATGATAGCACCCCTGCTGTTTTCTCCCAAACTCCACAATCAGTTGCTTTGTCTTGCTGATAATCAGAAGACTGGTGTCCTGACACCAGTGTGACAGACTCTCCTCTTCATCCAGGTAAGCCAGCTCATTTTTGTTAGAGATCAGGCACAGCAATGATGTGTCATCAGAAAACCTGATACTGATTGAAGAGTCATGTGCACCCAAACAGTTATATGTATACAGGGAGTATAGCAGAGGACTCAGAATACAGCCTTGTGGAGCCTTTGTGTTGAGTGTGTAGGATATTGAAGTGTGGCAATCCTCTCAAACCACCTGGGGTCTGTCTGTAAAGAAGGTAAAAACACATCTGCACAGTTCAGGCACAGGACCCTGAGCTTAATGATGAGCTTAGAGGGGTTTATTGTGCTAAATACCATTCAATACTCTATAAATAACATTCACACATAATTCCCCCTCTTACTATCCAGGTGCGTCAGTACTATATGCAGGATCAAGGTGGTGACATCATCCATGGATCTCCTAGAGTGATATGCAAACTGTAATGGATCGGTCCTTGTGGCAGTGAAGAGCACATATAAATCTTGAATAGCCTCTCAAAACACTTCATTGTTATAGGTGTTAGTGCAACAACATGATATTCATCTAGAAAAGCTGGTTGTGGTTCCTTAGGTACAGAGAAAATGGTGGATCTTTTGAAGCATGTTGGTAACACAGAATGGGTTAAGGAGATATTAAATATCATTGTGAACATTGGTTTAGCTGAATCAGTATAATTATAGACTAGTGCTGAAGATTTCTGCTGGTGTGGTACACATGCAGCTGTCTGGTGGTATGCAAAGAAACTCAAAAAAAGGAGCTGCGGGGGAGGAGAGGAGATCTTTAAAAGGACCTTTAGTTTCACAGAGGCCAGTCTTGCACAGCCAGATGTATAACATACTGTATACATCCAACAACAACCGTGAGTGAATTTTACTTAGAAACACTATTTGTCAAAGACTGCTTCAACTTGAAAATTGAACACCAGCTTCTTTTAAAACAAATGCTGACCTGCACCATCCTAATGACCCCTGGGAATTGAAGTCCTTCCTGTAGCACTGCTACAAAATTAGCCCAATAATAGGCTTCTTTATTGAACAACTAAATAGAAACAAAAATAGAACAGACTGTGAATTTGTTCATCTTATCTCATTTCATCTGCACTCTGCTGAAATATTTTTTTGCAAACTCAGTAATGGGCGCTGAGTAATTTATGAGGTCATGCGACACAACACATCAGTTCCTTGCTGTTTTGTTTATCCTAAGAATACATGTGTTTCTTATACCAATTTGCAGATGGTATTCCCATGCTGAAATAAAGTGTCTGTCAAAGAACTGTCAAGTGTATGCACAGCATGAGTGCAATGTGCCGTTACTGATATAAGGATATTTACGTATCATAAATAAATTGAGTCCAATATTTTAACAATTTTCTCATCTTTTTTTTACTTTTCCATACCTACCAGTGCTCCATTCCTTTGCTGTGCTTGTTACAATGAACCAAGCCTGCAGAGCTGTGCTCTTGCAATAAAAATGTCAAACACCTCTGTATTTTAACTTCTGTGTTTTCTTAACTGGATTTATTGTATACATTACTCAAAAGTAACAGCCAAGTCACATTGGTTTTCAGAAAAAACTTTAGGTTTATATACTTATGTTGTATTTTTTGCACCTGTAAGAAGGGGAATCAAACTGCAAAATGCAATTGAAAGTTCTGAGACTTTATTTCCATTGTAACAAGCTTCTTCAATGTTTCCACAGAAATCAGTGTTCATACTCGGTTTACTGCATGTACAGTATAAGACTAGTTAAAAACTATTAAAAACTATTGTAAGCACCAGGCACAAGATTAGAGTGATTTATTCATTTTCACCCTTTCCCACCCTTGTCTAGCCAGTGCTGGTTTAGATCAGATGAATTTGCCTTAGAAAACTTCCCTTGATCCGCAAATCTAAAAACCCCAGAAAAAGAAGAGTGTGAAATCTTGTATAAGCTTAATCGATCCATCAGTCATTGTTATAGATGTAGTGCCAATAAAATAATGTGCCATCATATGACACATTTAGGGGGCCAACAAGATTATAATACAGTGTCATATATAATTGCTGACGAATGTGATAAATAAGACACAGAGCAGATACAAGAATAGTGCCATGTGTAGACACCAGGAGGACTTTAGAAGTATAATGGACAGATTTCATGCAGAAAACATGCAAAGGATGAGCTGCATACATCAAGGATAGCTACAGTATGGTGTAAAATTATAAAATAGGGGATAAAGACATACTAACACAAAAGAAAGACTTCGAAGTCACAGTCACAATGCGGCATTATATAGACTCAGGTATAGAGGAGCACTAGTAGTCACTTGATTGTCTTCTTTTGTTGACTGAGAGTTCTCAATGTTTGTGTGTCATATAGACAATATACAGCATTATTCACAATGTCACTCTGTTTTGCCTTCATTCTCACCTGTCTCTAGCAGGTCAAGAGTGCATCCAATAGCTGAGCTTGCCTTTTTAATTCGTTTGTTGATTCAGTGGGCCTCTCTTGAAGTGATGTTGCCAGTCTAGGACACTACAGCATAAAAAATAACAATGGGCATCAAAAAATTGTAGAAGATGTGAAGGATGTCACTACCCAAATTAAAGAAGTGCAGTCGTCTAAGAAAAAAGCACTTGTTCTGCCCTTTCTTATATAGTTCCATTGTTTTACAAAAGAACAGGTACACATATTAAGCTACTAAACAGAACAAAACTTTAAAACAAAATAGAAAGTGATAGGATAAACTGCATAATTCCAGGTAGAACTTTAAAAGCTGGCAGATTATGTCAAGGCAATAACAATACAATCACTTACTAACTTGTAGATAAAGGGATAGCAATGTAAAAATCTAGTCATCCGTCTATATTTGAATGTCAAGACAGATGCAGCATCCCAAATTAGTTCAAAGACATGCTCTTCTGTGTATAAGGGAAGTCTCAAAATGGTCATGGTCAAAACCAGCCAGATTAACAATTCTAAGTGATTCTTATTAAAAGCAGAGCCTATGTTTTTCCCTTTTCAGAATTGTAGTCTTCTCCCACAAGCAGAGAGTCATCAGTCAGTTATTATTAATATTCATATACTGAACTTTGCGCACAACAGAACTACAGAAGCAAGAGACCCTGGAGTCTATTGTGTTACTATATGCAGTCATTAACTAAATTTTAGCCAAAGTTCTTATCTTTTACTTCAGAGGAACCAAAATAGTTTTTGATTGAAAAGTCACTGGCTTAGTTTGCAAATTTGTAAGCAGTGCTTGAAGCAGAACCAAATAACTGGTAGTACTCTTTTTATGGTGATACAGGGACAGTTGATCAAAGAGTTTGGGTGGCTGAAGCTTCAAATTCCATCAACATTCAATCAAGGAGCATGGGGGTGGGGAAGGGTACCCGTTAAGATTCACAAAAAGGTGTCAGTACTTACTTGTACGCTAACAAAAGCTGCTGGCACTCTATTTTGAAATTGGAAGAGGTTGCCTTACTGAATACCATCCCACCTCAAGTGCTGCTTACAGAACAATTCAAGTATGTGCTGTGACATTTTTTTGAAGAACTTTATTTAGTCACAGATGGGATAGAAAGAAAAGTCATAACCTTATCGTGACTACATCATCTTTGTCAAGAATCTCATTTTGTACAGTAAATAACAATCGCATGTCCATGCAGTAGATAACCACTTGAAAATTTCAGGACTTAATAAAGGTTTTAGCAACATGCTGTCTGAATAATGAGAAATGAGTTAGCATATTGTGATCTTCTCTACGACTGTTATGATGCCAATATTGTAGTGAAAATAACAAGACAATGGTAGGAGAAAACAAAAATAAAAATTGTAATACAAACAGGGGTGAAGAAAATAAGAAAGGACAAAACAAAACCTGAAACCCCAAACAATCTTGATAAGGTACATGGCAAAGGTTGATAAATCATTACTGTTTATCTTGTTCCTAAATAATTCTAACAAATTTCATTTGTTATGAAAAACAGCTTTTTTATTTAAATTTTGTCTGAGATTTTTTTCTCTTTGTTACTTTATCTCAGTCCTCAGTGTACCATTCATCAATCCCTATTGTGTTGTTGCTTTCAAAAAATGTTACGACTCTGACAACTTTCTCTATTTGGTGACTGTGATTCCATGGAGAATGGCATATCTGCATTGTTGAAATTGCAATGCCCCTACTTTTCTGACACTAATTTCATTCTTTGAGGGACAGCTGCTATCCATGATTTGTGCTATTAACAGTCCTCCTGAAACCATGACCCTGCTAGCATTGTGGAATGGATCACCTTAGACAAATCCAAAAAAAAAAAAAACAAGAGCCAAAACCAGAAGACAAAAAGAATAGCATTGCAGCAAAAATAATAACAAAAAGGAATGTCAAAAACAATATAAAATATCAAAAAAGCTACACTAGAAAGGTGATTGCCCTAGCCAAAATATTTTTTATGTACAAGTAGTTTTTCTAAATTATTCTAAAGCTTAAATACTGACCTATCTGCCCATCTTTTATAGGCAGGCCTGGTACCAAAACATATCATGTGCCCTTTTATAATCAGGTGATCCACTTTGGACATATAAACTGTAAACAGTATAGCCAGGGTCAGGCAAGAACAGCACAAAAAAATCGAGAAATCAAAATGAAATAAATGAGTACAAAATAATTAAAAATGAAATTTATAAAACACCTTTGCTTTTCTTATAGTGCTTGTTCATCAAGTTTTTTTTTCTTAACTTTGAACATTATTACTTAGATCTACTTTTTGCATTGCCTTTGTGGACCAACCTACACACATGTCATTAGCTTTGGAAACATTTTAGTTTAGCCTTGACATGGCACTCTTCTGATAAACTTTCATTGTGCTGAGTAGCTTCACTAAACATTTTTAGTTTTTTTTTCTCTTTCTGTCTTTGCCACTTTAAGAAAAACTTGCATAATCTGATATTGCAAAAGGTTGTTTTTTTTTCATTCTTGTATTACTACAGGGATATGAGCTTTCAAGGAGGCTAATTTGGGAAAAGAATTTCCGCATGATTGAGGAGCATAACCTTAAGTTTTCCAAAGGACAATCAACTTTTGAGATGGGAATGAACAACCTTGGGGACATGGTAAGTAGTCATCCTGTTACTAAACATTGTCAGGCTTGGACTCCCCAGTTTCTTCTATTGGCAAAAACCTTTGTCATGTAATTTTACCTCCTTGGTTAGGATTGAATTTAAGGAGAGTATTGCATAGATTGTAAGACTTGTTTTGATGATTCAGCAATATTGTTCTTGAGCTTAGTGATAGCTGTATGTCTTTTGAACTCACGTTGTTTTTTTTTCTTTTGTTGACATTAATTCCTTTTTAGCTCTGAAAAACAATGTTTTTAATGCAATGCAGGTCCATGCTTTTGATTATTAGATCTACAGAACATTAGAACAATCTTGACGAGAACAGGCCATTCAGTCCAACAAAGCTCACCAGTTCTATCTATTTAACACTAGAATTACCAAAGCCTATGAAAAAACTTGTAATCTTGGCCCACCTTAAATCCATTCGCACCTCTCCATCAGCGTCTTTTGTGTTGTAAATGTGTCAATCAACACAAGCAGTAAGCAGCCCACTGTTCAATTTGCAAAGAAGGTTCTCAGTGCTCAGTGCTTATCTTGGGGTGAAGTGCTGAAGTTGTAGAGGGTAAATAATATATCATCCTTTGAAATACATACATTTCATGTGTGTTCCATGTCTACAATAATCTATGTAAACACATCGTTAAAACAAAAATGTTTTTCATGTTTTAGTAAAAATTGACAAAATGAGGACAGGAAGTGTATAATGTGTGAAGCCTGAAGTCCAAATACCAAATATACACTTTCACAAAGGTACAAGTATAACAAAACAAGTGCACTTTTATTCAGGAATATAACTGCAGAAAAAGAACTAGTGATAGTTTGCGACATTGACAAGCACCTAATACGACCTCTTTGGTGGTGTAGTAGGAAAAATGACTGACTTGTAATCATTAGTGCATGTTTCCTATCAAAAAAAAAAACATTTCTTTAAAACAAAAAACATTAGTTTAAAACAAATTAACAAACTGGGGTGGCATGGTGGCGCAGTGGGTAGTGCTGCTGCCTCCCAGTTAGGAGACCCGGGTTCACTTCCCAGGTTCAACCTGCGTGGAGTTTCCTCCCACAGTCCGAAGACATGCAGGTTTGGTGCATTGGCGATTCTAAATTGTCCTTGGTGTGTGTGTGTGTGGGCTGGTGCCCTACTGGGGGTTTGTTTCCTGCCTTGCACCCTGTGTTGGCTGGGATTGGCTCCAGCAGACCCCCGTGACCCTGTAGTTAGGATATAGCGGGATGGATTAACAAACTGACTTTAGCTTTCTCATTGGTTACTTTGTATATTGTAGCAAAACACTTTTAAAAAGAAAAAAAAACTAAAATGTTTGCACATCCCACTACTTTACAATCTAAATCTATAAATCTTATTTTTTTTTTTAAGTTTTGCTTGTTTCACCATTTTCTAATACAGTACAACCATATAATATTGAATTCTCCAAGAAAAATGGTGGAGTTTGGAGTCCCCTCCTACTTTTTGCCATGTTAGGCAAACATGTAGCCACTGGAGTTTCTGCCTTAATAAGACAATCAAAAAAGAATGTCTTATAATAAGTACACACCTTTTACCTTTGGTCATGAGTGTATTGTTTTCTTTTTTTGGTTTTTATTTTTCAAATGAACCTTGACAGCCACAAAAAGTTCATTTTTCTCCTATAAAATATAATATGGAATCGGACTCCTATTTGCATTAAAAAACGTTAAACCACCACACAAAAATTTCCAGCACAACAAAATTTCTTAGGTGCTTTCATATGTAAGCAGCTACTGTCATTATCATGTCTGTCTGTCAGCATGAAATAACTTGGCTTCCAGTTGATTGATTTCATCGAAATTTGGCACTTGTATTTGTCAGAATTGTTGAGATATATCAATTAAATTCTGCTATACAAATTTAAAAATCTCCCTTTGTGATTTTCACACTTGTCTATTTTGAAAGTCATAGAACATGAGATTTTCAGGTACGGAAGAAGTTTTGAAGCAGGTAAGGTAGTACTCACTAATCTTTGTACCGCAGAGTGGTGTCATGCTGATTTGCACATGCAAGTACGAATTTCTCTGTACATGTGACAATAATGACCCTAAAAATCTATAAAATGGAGAAACATTCAGATTTTTTTTTCTTGGTTGCTCATTTTAGATTATTAAGCTGGTGATTTTCCATACTTTGAGAGATCCCGGATGGCCATAATTTTGAACATGAACAAACTATGTAGATGAAATTGTCACTTGAGTAGATATATAATGTCACATCCTCCATTTCCTAAGCATTGAAGCCTTCAAGCAAGCTAATATCACCTGATCTCAAAATATTTTTACTTTAATATCTGTGTTTTTGACATTCAGACCATTTACATTTAGATTTAGTTAATTCCACATAGGCACTTACTTTCTGTAGTAAAGTATTTTATGATTCAGTTTTATCATGGCAGCAGTCTAACAAACTCTTTACCTTATCTTATAAAACTGAAAAAATTGAAACTGTGAGACAATAGTGTTTTTTTATTATATGTGTAAGGCATATACAATTAAAACATGTATTTTGTTTTTAAGTGATAAATTATACATAATATATTTTTCTGTACCTCTTCCTCTTTGCATTCTTCTTTCAGTTTACTGCATACTAAGTCTAAAAAAAATCCTTTTTCTGACACTAACTCTACAAACCACATACAATTTTACATTGCTTTTCCTAAATAACACTCAAACAAATTTCAACCCAATTATTGTTCCATCAGAACAGACAGCCTGCAGCATGCGTGTGTGTGTGTGTGTGTGTGTGTGTGTTTGTAGATGGATGTATATTTAGTAGACTTATTAAGAGAAGACTTCAGTTCATGGGGAAAGAAAGAAACTGTGGTAAAACGGCTTGAAGGAGCATTAAATGAAGGTAATGAGTCTGCAATTCTAACTGCCTGTGTTGACTTGATAACCTCTGTTAAATTGGTTCTCCCATACAGACCAATGAAGAAATTAATTCCATGCTCAATGGATTCAGGATTCCTGAAGACAACAGAAACAACTTTACTGATGCTACATACACTGAACCTTCAGATTATCAATCTCCAAGGAGAGTAAATTGGGTCAAGAAGGGGTATGTCACTAAAGTCCGAGACCAGGTATGTTCTCACTTTCAAGTTCATTAGGTGTGCCTCAAAATAAGGAAAAGCTAAATTGCACAATCATTTTGATTACATGCATAAATAGGCTCATGAAATACTGTGGAATGTCACAAAATGAGAGATGTAATTCCCTTCAATGTGTAATGGTTGTAGTACAACTTGATTTCAGAGCCTGTGTACATTTATTTTATGATACAGTATATTTAAGAGCAGTACATGACTGGCACAGTGAGGCAACAACCGTAGCTCACTGAATCTCTCCAATATGTATCGATATTAGGAGGAAGCACTGTGTAGTCCTGATGATATCTATATCAAAATACAACTGAAAAATTCAATGCTATAAAGATCCCTTTATCTTGGCATTAATGTGCTTTTTTGTACATTGTATCCAGGTAGAGGTCAGGTGTCACCTCCACTGTGTAAAATACAATTTAGTTTTCTCTTGTGTGGTTATTATATGAAGAATGAAAACTTATATTTTGTTGAATATTGTTGCTGACCACCTATGACTGCAATCTGAGATATCTGATCATATTGGCATTTAGTCCTGTATTTTAACGTATTCAGGTGCTATTTATTTATTAAAATATTTTCAAAAATGCATGACAGATGTAAAAGAGGCAGATGTTTTTCTGAAAGGTCCCTTACACTGAATACTATTTAAGAATGTTTTAACATCCTAGCGATATCTGTGGGCTGTCCTAACACACCTATTTTTTATGAGTTGCATTGTGTTCATACTGCCATCATTATTTCTCAAAGGACAAATGTTCCTGTGGTCAGCGGTCTAGTTTAGAACTCATCTCTTGTGGACAAATTTAGCAGAAAAAATGTTGCATGTCTTTGGAGATTCCAGAATAACATACAGAGCAACTTACAGAGTAGGGTTTTTTTTTTCACCCACACAAGAGCAAAAGCAGCTAAGTGTTTAGTAGAAAATTTGGAAAAGTTACTTGTTACTTGTACTTTTCAAACTAGTGCCAACAAGGCAGGGCAGTATGCAGCAGTAGATGACACAGGCATCTGTATGAGTAAATAACCAGCGTTGCAGTAAGTAACAAAGATTCCTTAGTTGGAAAAAAAAGAGATCTGCTGACATCAAAGAGGTAAAGAGAAGGGCTGTGTGGCACACGGGTAGGTGGTCAACATTAAGGCATCGATTGAGCAGAAGAGGAAGTAGGAGCAGACAAGGCAGGAAAAAAATTAATTAGCAGCGGATATTCAGTAAGTGAATTTTTCTAGATTGAAAAGTTCTTATTAGTCAGGAAAGTAGAACAGTTAAGAAGGTGACAAAATAAGGGTTCATTAAAATGAAGGAATACAAATGGCACAAATGGAGAGCTGTTGAGCAATGAATAAGGGGAGTACAAAGTTAGGAGAACAGACAGAGAAAAGTAAAGTTAACCTCATAGAAATAAAAAACAGCAAGCAGTCGAGGGGGAGAATATTATAGGACCTTAGGGGGCCAGAGGGCTTAAATAACTGTAGTAGTTCTTTAATCTAATTTCTGTGGCTTAATTTTTTTAGCTTTACCGTTTAAGTTAAATCATTTCAATTTAATGATATAAAAAAATGTTAAGGCTGTTTTGGTAATCCTAGCTTAAAATTGAACAATGAGGCAAGTGCAATGCAAGTCCTGTTGGATGTTGGACTTTCTAGATGATGGCTTAGAGGAGCCAGTCTTCTATGAGGGCTACATTTGCAGGGGATGCCAGCTGATCCTAGCACCTCAAACTCATGGTTGCTGAACTGGAGGAGGAGCTGTCTGGCCTGTGTTGTAGTAAAGAATTGGCAGACCTGGTCCAGGTGTCCTTTAGAGAGATAGTGTGCACCACTACAGGTTTATATTTCACGTGATGAGACGTGTGTGCTTGCAGACGCTGCTGCTACGCAAGCAGTGCACTTGTGACAGTGCAGGTTGACTCCTTGCCCCCTCTTCATTTTTGGGAGCTTCTTGAACCCAACGCCATCAATAACATAACCGGATGAGCATGGCAGATGAGGACAGAGCACACATGAAGCAAGGGGATGGTTCCATGTAGGCCTTGCAGCAGAGGAGTTGCTCTACTGACAAACGCAGCTGACCTTCCACATGTCTGGGTCCCTGCCGTTCCATGGCTACAGCCTGGCTCCCTTGGGCCTGCTCCCTTCTGGTCCCTGACTCCAGTTCCTTCCACCTCCTACCCTCTCTTTCTTTCTCCCTTTAACCTCTGTCTTTCCTTTTCTCGAATTATGATTTTCCCCTCTCACACTCGCACTTCCCTTTTATAATGGGGACGTGGCACAGCTGGGCAATCAGCAGCTCCCAGAGTCAATTAGGGCTGTGGATGATCGTACACCTGTGCACTAAATGCAGTGGGCCATCTTCCCCTGTATCGCTTGCCCCCCCCCCCCACAAGAAGAAGAGAATGCAGCGATTATTTATTAAAAATGCCTCACAGCCATGGACCTCACTTTACCGCAGTACTGTTTACACTTGTGCGCATACTTTATGTAAATCTGGAGGATTTCACCAGGTGGCAGTGCAAGATATCATCACGGTGAGTAAACAACATTTGGCTTCGCTGTGTTGTGAATTGCCCAAAACATCCATTAAATTCCCAGGACACCTTGCCACAATATCTCTGAAAAGAATTGGTATTTAATGATAAGATCTTTCAATCCAGGGTCACACCCATTCCAGCAAGCATCTGCCATGAGGCAGAAACAATCTCTGGACAGGGCATTGCCTTATTGCAAGGTGAATACAAGCACACAAATACACTAGCATCATTTTAACACCACCAAATACCCAAACCTGCATGTCCTTGGTAGGAAACAGGAGCACAGTGTGGAAACCCACCAGGAAAACATGCAAACTCCAGGCAGGGAACGCCAGGAACATGACTCCCTACTGTGAGACAACAGCTCTACCACTCAACCCCACATGTGTAATTATTAACAGTTTTAATTATTTAAATGAAGTTACTAATTTATCTGTAACACACATGCTTTAGCACATTTCATCTTGAAAGTGATATTAAGTATAAATCTAAGGATTCTAAATGTTCAAAAATTGAATGCGTCCTGTGTAGCAGTCTCTGCCTGTCACTGCAGAGTGACAGTGTCAGCACAGCAGGAAGCCCCAGAAGCACATAGTAATTAACACCTCGGTCAGTCTAAAGATGACGTTTATGATGTTCGACTTTAATGACAAAATAAACTACAACATTAAAGTGGAAATTTCAAGATTTAATTTGAAATTGACATTTTAATCATGAAACACACCTTTTTTTTCTTCACTGTGTCCGTAATTTTTTTCTCTGTGGCTCCAATACCCTATCATACCATCTGATGCTGTTGCAAAGGTGCAAAAAAAAAAGACAGCACAGAAGATATGTGAGAACTTTAAAATGTATTGCATAAAATTTATTATGATGGGGAATATGTGATGCTTGTATTGCCTATGCGAGAACTAAAAGAAGATGAAGAAAAACCCCACAAATACATTTGTATGTCAGCATTTAATGTTGATGACTTGCTTCACAATATTGAACCATTCACCAAACATTGAAGCAAGCACATTGATCCTGTAGGATTTCCAAAAGGATTGTTTAATAGTAAACAAAGACTCCAACTTCCAAATTGAACACACTATTCCCCGATTTTTTTGCGGATACTGCAACTCATGCCCACTTCACATTAATTTCTGAGAACATGCTCCGAGGGCACATCAAATGAACTCTGGGAATGCGTGGCAGATATGATGCGTGTGCTTATGCGTTCTGAGCATGAAGTATAAACCAGGCCTAAATTGGTGTCAGAGGAGATTCCAGATCAGACAGGTGGAGATAGGTGGGTCACGGTCACAAGATGCAAGGTGAAGAGTGCACTCTGTCCAGAGATATCATCAACCCCAGAATTGAAAGTGTCAAACCATTTTCAAGTTTGTGGAGCTGAATGGTGTCTCTGTAGATTCTGAGGTAGTAGGCAGGCAAGAAGAGCCCCATTGGGCCACCTCAAAACCAGTTCCCAGAAAGAGAAAGATAGTGATAGTTGGGGACTCAGTCATTAGGGGGATTGAAGCGCAGGTTTGCTCCAGAGACAGAAAGTCTTGCATGGTGTATTGCACAGGTGGGAGATCTCCCTGGAAGGGTTGAAAGGCTCTTGGCCACAGTAGGAGTTGATACAGTGGTCATTGTCCATGTTGGAACAGATGACATACATAAGAGTATTCTGTCAGTTCTGTAATCAAAATTTTAAAAATTAGATGCCAGGCTGAGGAACACAACTGGCAAGGTAGGCTTCTCTGAAGCTCTGCCTCTGCCATACACCAGTCCATGTAAGATTGAGGAGGTTAGAAGGTATAATGTGTGGCTCAAATCTTGGTGTTGGTGTTAGGTTTATGGGGCATTGGGACTCCTTTTGGAACCGATGGGACCTGTTCTGCTGCAATGGGTTATATCTGAACCGGAAAGGCACCAATGTGTTGTGGAAGCATAGGAATAGGGAAAGGGGGGAGGGGTGGCAAGGAGTTTAAGACCAGGCCAGGTTTAGAACTGTGCATGAAGGAACAAGCAATAGTGTAAAAATAAAAATGCATAGTAATGTAAATTCTAACCCAACGTGTAAATACAGGAGTAAAATGAGTAACACATGAATAATAGCTTGCCTTAATGCTAGAAGTATCAAAAGTAAAAGAAGTGAGTTAGAGTTGTAAGTAGCAGAGCATGAATATGATATTATGGCAATAAGGGAAACCTGGCTAAATAACAAGATGGGGATGAATATAACATAGAGGGATATACATTTTTAGGAAGGACAGAGATAACAGAAAAGAAGGTGTGGTTGCTGTTTATGTCAAGCAGAATTTAAATGCAAGTCTTCTTAGGCTGGACGATGAGTCCCATCTTAGTGAGGACATGTGGCTTCGTCAGGAAAGCATTAGGGAAAGAGGCCTAATTTTTTAATTAGCTATGATTGCAAATCCCAGAAGAATATGATCATTCTATGTGTGTTTAGTCCATTAGGAGAATTTCCATAGCAGAGGTCACTATGGTAACATTGAACCTTTATAGTAAGTGAATAAAAGGACCTAAGAAGACATAACAAAAATTTCTGACAGCATTATTATCCGAGGGTCTTCCTTAACTCATGTTTTCAATGTTGCATAGAACTTGAAATACCTCTAAATTGTTCTGTTTGTTGTTCTCTAACTAATTAATAATTGGAAAAGAAATGAAATGATCTATTGAAACAAGTTGCAAAGATAGTGTCAGTGAAACTTGTAATAAGAAACAGGTTATGGGACATAAAACCTGAAGGCAGAATGCAAACAAAAGTCAAGACTGAAATGTTTGGACTTTTTTCTTAGTTTGGTTTTGATGGGTCTTTGTAAATGTATTTTGCAGAATGTATATGTTCCATAAAAAAGAAGTATGTTTATCTCACAGTCTGTTTTCTTGCTTTAAAACTTTTTAAAACTTACACACTTCAAATAATAAAGCAAAGAACAAAACAATCAAACATGAGAGAAAAACAGCATTTAGCTTGACATTTAGTACTAAAATAAAACAAACATGCATTAAGAAAGCAGCACATCATCAAAACATGGCCTCTGGTACAACAGGAATATCGGCAACTTTCTTATATTTTGCTAAGTTGTTTGTTCATCTGTGTTCTAAGGAAGCGTGGGCCACGGAGAAGAAAAAAATAATACGGACACCGTGAAGAAAATAAACGTGTATGTCAAGATTAAAGTCATCATATTGACTTTATTCTCGACATTTCCACTTTAATCTTAACGCTTATGTTGAGATTAAAGTTGACATGTTGACTTTATTCTTGACAATTCCACTTTATTCTCGCCGTTTATGTCAAGATTAAAGTTGACATTTTCACTTTAAACCCTTGTTTCTCTCTCTAGTTTAACTTTGCCATTTCTTAAACTTCACTTTATAATCAATGTTTAATTTACTAGATTTTCTCAAACCCCATAATAACTAATGCAGGACATTAAATGGTTTGTATTAAGTGTTCCCTGACCCAGTTGTTAATCACTACATGCTTCTTAAACTGACATCCTCTTGCACTGAGAGGAGGTGCAGGCAGCCATCACCACAAAGAATACATTCACTTTTTGATATTCCTGGTCTCTGAATATTTAGAATGCCAAGATTAATACTTGATATTATTTTCATGATGAAATGCATTAAAGCATGCATTAAACATGGGCAAGGGGGGCACGGTGGCGTGGCAGTAGTGTAAATGTTCAGAGAGCAGGAATATCATGAAATTAATGTATTCTGTGTGGCGATTGCTGCCTGCATCTCCTCTCAGGGCAAGAGGAAGTCCGTTTAAGAAGCATGTAGCAATTAACATGGCTCGGGGAACACTTAATACGATGCATTTAATGTGCTACATTAGTTATAATGGGATTTGAGAAAATCTAGTAAATGAAACATTGGTTTTAAGATGAAGTTTATGACATTCTACTTTAATCAAAAAATAAACTATGAGAATAAAGTCAACATGTTGACTTTAATCTCGACATAAGTGTTGAGATTGAAGTAGAAATATCGACTTTAATCTCGATTTAAATGGCGAGAATAAAGTGGAAATGTCAAGAATAAAGTGGAAAGGATGACTTTAATCTCAACATAATCGGTGAGAATAAAATGGAAATATTGAGAATAAAGTTGAAATGTCGAGTTTACTTTCGACATATACAGTACAGGCCAAAAGTTTGGACACACCTCCTCATTCAGTGTGTTTTCTTTATTTTCATGACCATTTACAGCACTCCATAACTCTCCTTCTTGGTCAAATAGCCCTTACACAGCCTGGAGGTGTGTTTGGGGTCATTGTCCTGTTGAAAAATAAATGATCGTCCAACTAACCTGACTTCTGCACAACACAACCCCATTGATAAAGCAAGAAATTCCACTAAATAACCCTGATAAGGCACACCTGTGAAGTGAAAACCATTTCAGGTGACTACCTGTTGAAGCTCATCGAGAGAATGCCAAGAGTGTGCAAAGCAGTAATCAGAGCAAAGGGGGGCTATTTTGAAGAAACTAGAATATAAAACATGTTTTCAGTTATTTCACCTTTTTTTGTTAAGTACATAACTCCACATGTGTTCATTCATAGTTTTGATGCCTTCAGTCATGAAAATAAAGAAAACACATTGAATGAGGAGGTGTGTCCAAACTTTTGGCCTGTACTGTATTTTTTTTCTTCACTGTGTCCATATTTTTTTTTCTTCTACTCCATGGCCCAAATACCTAGTACGCTTCCGTAGTGTTAATATGGCTTGGTTAGGAGAAAAGTCAGGTTGTTGTTGCTCCTTTTGTCACCTTACTCAAGTCTTGATTACAAGAATTAGTTCAATACACAATGAACTACTCTCTGAGTCCCTTCTTCCTTTTATTCTCCTTAATCAGAACACTCTAAACAGTTTTGGTTTCATAAAAGATTGTGTTTTTCACTTTTAGCTCTGTTCTATCTTCTAGTTTGTAGCTAGTACATTACATTTTAAAGCAGGACCAAAGTGGGCGGACAAATGTACCCCCCCCCCCCCCCCCTTCCCCACCCAATCGCTAGCATTTGAGTCTTGAGTTCTTTAATAACCAGGACTTGAACTCCAGCTTCACATCTGCCAGTTTTGTAGTAGCTAACACATACACCTGTATGCCAACTGCAAATAAAATTTTGCAGGGGATACCACATGGATTTAGATATGCAACACAAAGTAGACATATAAAGGTGAAATTATGGAAAGTGACAGTACCAGTGCAGCTCCAGGATGTATGTTTGTTATATACACATTACAGCTATGTGCCAGACTGCTTTTTAAACCTGTTTCCACAAATTAACAAATTACTCTGACTGCTCTGACTCTGACTTAGTACAAAACAAATCTTACAACTCTCCAAAGCACAATTTGGCTTGGCCGGTGAGCATTAAACACAGTTCAGAATGTTCAGCTCCTTTCCTTCTGAATCTAAAACCAGTAAAAGCCTTATCCAAATGTCAGACTTCTCTGCATTTTTAACTTGCTAACTCAAAGGAAAATATAATGCCAAAGTAGGAAAAATACAAAAAAACAAAACTTACTGTTGAGATCATACCATATGATGCCTGCAAAATAGCACTCTCCATACAAGCAGTTCCTAGTCACTAGTCACTAGTCTCCTAAAGTTGAGAGTATTAATACTACTCAGAGCTAGAAGATGTCATAATTTGGGTAACAAAATGTCGCTGTTCATTTTCTTGTTACTGTAGTCCTTCAGTTCAATGTACAAAATCCATATCCATATCAGTATATTAGTTGTTAGATTTTTCTACATGTATTCCCTGTTTCCATCTCAAGTGTATCCCAATTCATGTAATGCATGTTATGCCTAAAAAAAGACATCTTTTTTTACTAATCTGCTTTTTAAATGTAGGGGCATTGTGGCTCCTGCTGGGCTTTCAGTGCCACGGGTGCTCTTGAAGGCCTACTCAAGAAGACCACAGGCAAACTAGTGAAGCTGAGCCCCCAGAACTTGTTGGACTGCTCCACAGACTATGGAAACCACGGTTGTAATGGAGGATACATGACCAGAGCTTTTAAGTATGTGATGTCAAATAACGGCATTGACTCTGAAAAGAGCTACCCTTATAAACACAAGGTAATGAGATGAAGTCTTTGTTTCACTATAGAATTGATCTTTATAAAATATTTTCCCTGCAAAATATATGATGTTTATAACATGTAGCTAAATAAACTGACCATGTTAAGTTTTGGAAATATTTTCTTAAATTTCCAGACTGTAAAACTATGACCATTTTACATTTTAGACATTTACCCTATATTTTGGTGAAGAGAACAACCAACATACAGAGCCAAATATAAGCAGTTGGGCAAGATGATAGCATGATTAAAATACATAAATAAAACAAAAATCTGCATTTTTTTGTAAAATAACAAATTATCTCATTTGTAAATTATTCATATATATTTCCAATTTAAGGAATATAAATGTTTATATGAGTTATTACAATAATACCTTATGTGGAAATTACTTTTTTGGGTAGAGAGGGGAATTAAGTTGGAAGTCATCTATTGTACAGTAAGTCAAACCTCATTTATTCAATCTAACAAGTGGGACCAGGGAGCCCCACTTTGCAGTGAATGGTGAAAATCTGTCACTAAGGGAATTCTGGGCAACCTGGCCTTTAAACTAAGGTGCTGCTGAAGGTACTGATCATAGATCATGGCCCCATGATATCAGGTTGTCTTGCTCTACAGAATAGTGTAGAAATAATTAATAAATGTTCAACATTTGCTTGCAGTTAAGTAATGTGACCTGAAAGTTATTCTGAGAGCACTTCATTCATTAATGCTTGAACATGCTTTGTGCTGTACCAGGAAAAGAATACATTGACAAGCAGATGTAAGATGAAAGCAAAGTAGTTGATGGTGTAAGTAAGATGGTTTGCAACCTTATTATGATTTTGTGCCTTTTTTCTACAGTTTTTTGTGTTTTTGTTTCAAGGAATCAGTTTTGCAATAAGTGGCATGTGTTGCTTTTGTTTTTCTTGATGTTTATGGGTTGATAGATTCATTATTGTCATCTGTAAAGCAAACTTCTCACTTGCGCGAGTCAGGCAACATTCAACATGTTGCCACTCTCTTGCACCATGATTTTAATTTGGGTTTTTGTTTTGTTCATGGGCAACTTCATTTTGTGTGGGCTTGTCATGAGTGCAGTCTACTTTTTTATGATTGCTATGGTTTTTACAATTTAAGTGACCCAATGATACAATAGTTAGTTCCTTTTTCCTATACAAGGTGCTAGCATCTGGTTCACAGTGTCCTAGTTTTGTCCACAAACTCTACAAATACCAAACACATGTTTTAGAATAGATAGGGACAATGTTTTTCTGACTTTATTCCTGACTTTACATTTTGATCTCATTGTGTGGTTTGGTTTGCTTCTATGCTACATTGACCCCTTCTGCCCTTCAGCCATAAAATTTGTTTTGCCACTTTTTTTATTTATCTCCTGGCTTTTCAGTCCAGTTATTAGGCCTACAAGCTATTATGTCCTAGCAAGATACCCACACATCATACTGACCTCAAAGGTTAACCTGTATAGTAAATCCAAAGGGAGATAATTGTGGTTCCTTCGTGCTTTTAGACATTTATGTAAATGTAAATAGTTTATAGGGTCATTATTGTTACATGTTCAGAGTAAAATGAAATTCTTACTTGCATTTGGTATTCAGTATGCAACATGTTGCCTTTGTCCAGCACCATGACAAGTGAGTATAACAAACTTTCCTTGAAATTTCTCTCTTCCTTACTTTAACAAAAAGTAAAAAATCTCAGGAAATATATGTCATTAACAAATATATTATTAAGTTTAAAATGTTAGTTTTTTTCTCCATTATTATAAAACTGAAATTCATTCATCTGTGCAAGATATATTTCTTTTCTTTACCTCACATTCTTAGTGTACCATCTATAAAGCACTAATGAATTGTTGGCTTTAACACAAACAATACATTTCTAAATTCAAGTTTTAATTAGCATGAAATAGCAATACTTTATTATTGCATGATTTATATATTTTTCAATAATTCCATTAATTAAAGTGAACAATTTATTTAGAAACAAAAATCTGAAAGTCTGAATGTAAAACATTTAATGGTCTCTATGACTTTCAGGAAGGAAGATGTCGATACCGTCTTTTGGGAAGAGCAGCGACATGCCACTCATACAAAACCATACCATGGGGCAGTGAGAAGGCTCTTCAAAGAGCATTGGCTAGAGTTGGTCCTGTGAGTGTAAGCATTGATGCCAGTCACTCTTCCTTTCATTATTATAAAAAAGGTAAGAAACCCAACTATACTAGTCTAATTACATCAACATATCAAGCAATATAATTAGGTAGATATAATTATCAACAATAACCATCCAATATTCTTTGAGAAATAACATAAGGAATCACATAAGCATATTTTTTTCTTTAACATGCACAGAGTTTCCTTTTCCGTGCTGTGTTTGAGCAGTGAAATCTGTATGTTGGTAATCTCCTTAAGTAAAAAGTTCTGCCTGTCTCTATGTCTTAATACTGCTTTCCCTCAATGAATTCAATTGGGGATGACATAGCTTATGATTTTCCACAGGACAAACTTAAACAGCTGATGCTGTCTGGAAATTTTTGGAATTTACACATTTACACATTTACACATTTATACATTTTCTTATCTTGTATTCTCTTGTTACATGACCTACATATTCATTTTGCAAACATTGTCCTGTTAATTTAAATTACCACTATGTTCATTTGGACTATTTCATGGAGATATGGAATCTTTCCTGTGACACAATGTCCAGAAATGTGCACAGTTCCCCAAGCTAGTTTTAATTAGTGAACTGTATAATATCAAATTTATGTGTTCTGATTTACATAAAAAATAGTTTGAAGGCATTGTGGTTGAATAGCTGTCCTAAAATGATTACCTTAATTTAAGGCTACAAAATGTCAACAGTGAACTTTGACACTGCAATGTCAAAGGTCTCAATCACGAATTAAAGAGAAAGAAAACATTCTCTTACCTAACAGGTCTAAACGCCAAGATAGCATTTTTACAGGAGACCCACTTATTAAACAAGAATCAGTTTCGGCTGCAAAGAGATTGGACTGGCAAAATATTCCACTCCAGCTATACAAAGAAAACTAGAGGTGTGGAAATTTTAATACAGTGATACCTTGAGATACGATTTCACTTTCGAAATGCTTCTGAGATAAAGGGGATTATCAGAGAAGAGCTTGAACAGAAAATATCAATAAAGGCAGATGATATGGTGTTATATATATCAGAACTATAAAATACTGTGCCTGTAGTCCTAACAGCACTAGCAGAATTTCGAAACATATCAGGACTCAAAATTAATTTGAGTTAAAGTGTGTTTTTTGCAGTGAATTCTCTAGCACGCAACATTACATTAGAAAACTTCCCTTTTATCTTTGTAGACCAGTTTAAGTACATAGAGTTAAACATCGCAAGTAAACATACAGCTCTTTTTCAAAAAAATTTTGCTGTCTGCATGGAAAAACTTAAGCAAGATGTGCATAGATGGTCTAATGGTCTACCCTCCATCTTACTTTAGCAGGGAGAATTAACACTGTAAATATAAATATCCTTCCTAAGCTTTTTTTCTGTTTCAAAGGATCCCCATATACATTAATAAATCATTTTAAAGAAATTAGATTCACTCATAACCTCATTTATTTGGAATCCAAACATCCCAGAGTACTGTAGGAAAAGGATCTTGTATTCAAAATTCAGAATAGGAGTGGAAGGCAGCCATGCACAGAATTCACTCTAGCTCCTTGTGCACAAAGCATTCAGTTATTCAACTTAAAATTGTTTATTGAGCACATCTATCTTGTTTAAAATTGTCAAAAATGTTTCCAGTTCAAGATCCAACCTGCCAATGTTGCAAATGAGCACTAGCCTTACTGGGTTACATGTTTTAGGCATGCACCAAATTAACATCATTTTGGACCAAAATCTTTAAATGCCTATCAGACAGCCTTGGTGTCACAATCCCTCCTAATCCATTAACAACTGTGTTTGGTGTCCTGCCAGATGGGCTTAAAGTGGAGAAGGACAAACTGTACCTTTACTTCACTATTAGCACATACAGTAGACTTATCTTGCTCAAGTGGAAGAATCCTAGGCCACCTCTTTTAAGTCTGTGGGTAACTGATGTTATATACTATTTGAAATTGGAAAAAATCTAATTTTCACTTTGAGGATCTGTTCAAAAGTTTTTTAAAACCTGGCAGGATCTAATCAATAGCATTTTGGAATAAGCTTCTGTATTGGGGAAAAGGATTTTCTTCCCTCTTTTCTAATCTTAAAGTTTTACTCTGTCTATTGGCCTTCCTCTCTTTCTCATGGGTAGGGGTTCAATTGAATTTAGTTTTGTTAAGTTTGATTTGTTTGTATGGAATGTTACTTGCTTTTAAGTCAATTAAAAGATGAACTTCTAGTTTACAAGGTATTTTAGAAAGTTATAGACAGTTATAAAATGAAAATCAGATAGTTATAGAGAAGAGCTGGGGTCTCAGATGGGCAAACCCTGTTTATTTTAAGATGACTTGTTTTGAAGAGTATGTTAGCACACCACCAGCAGTGATTAATACAGTTGCTTTTGTCAGCAGACATTTTCATCTGGTTAAAGATAATATACAGTGGAACGGGGAGATTTTTTTCCTTTCAGACAGTTGACTGTCAATGAATGGGTTACTGTTCTTAGACAGGGCCAGACATCTTGATGGTTAAATGAACAGACAAATACATCATATCAGTGGCTCTAAGACTCTTCTGTACTTAGAGAAAGACAGCAGTAGTGTTTTTTACATTTGTAAGCCATTGAGAAATATTTGTATTTTATGCTATAGCTTTAAATGCTCTCTTTTGTTGTTTTTTTGCAATAATTCAAGATCATTTTTCTGGGGGCTTTGCTTCCTTAATTGTGTTCTAATAATCACAACAAAAATGGGATGAACAGACACAGTACAAACAAAACTTCAGTAGTAAACCCATGAATGTGCTCATTAGGAAACTTATTTTTAAATAATCAGAACACCAGGAAAAGAAGAATGAAAATTATGATAATGATATAAATCTTAAAAACCATGTTAAAAATACATTAAATTACCCCCATAAATGCTTGGTAGATTTTAATTAAAATTTACCAAGCTTAGTTTTGTTGTTGCAAAATTAATGCCAAAACATAGAAACCAGGAACTAACACTTTGCTTTATTAGGCTAGGAGTTCAAGTTAAAACAGAAGGTGTTTGGAACAAAATCCTGCAGTTACATGGTGTTTTACCATGAGAACCACTGCATTACATAGGTGTGCATAACACCTCATTTTGTTTGTCAGCAATAAGGCTGCCATTTTTTATGCTGGATACTTTGCATACATTTTTAAAATATTTTAAGACTACTTATTGTTATCCTAATTGTATTTGTTCCGTTTCTGGTCCTAAACATTATAGCCTCTTCATAATAGTCTTTTATGTCCTTCAATCAAGAGAAATAATAGTAACTTGTATTTCACAAGACAATATAAAATACACTATTAAGATAAAAGTAGATAAAATCCTTTAAAAGAAAGCACACAGTCCACACTCTAAAAGTTCATTAAAACATAACAGTGAAGGATGAAACCTTTGGTGGTGCGAAGTCCAAGTTGTGTGCTGTGTTACCACAACAATTAATGTCCTAAGAGTCCTACTAAAACACGCTGTTCTCCAAATGCCTGTTTTAATAAACAAGTGTTGCTTCTTATCTGTCGGTTTCACTCAGTCCTCTTGTGACTCATCCCTCTTTCACTGGACCCAGTGTCTCTCTGGTGAAACTGTTTTTTCCTCCCTGGAGGTAGGTATCATTGTCTGTGTGCCTTGCATTTCATCAGCGATATACCCTCCCCAGCATGCGAGTCTCTGTGCTCAGTACGAGTAATCTTGACAGTGTTTTCGGTGTTCATCAAGCTTTTGGAGCAACTGGAGTACTAGGTGTCTTGTTATCTTCATAATGCATGAAATGGGTATTGACCTCAGTTTTCCCAGCAGTGGCCATGTGATGCTACTTGTCTGTTAGGCGGTCCGACAAACTCTTACTATGCCTTCCTGCTCTCCCCAGTCTTTTGCATGGACAGGCATTTATGTTAACAGCTGGGTCATCTGCCATCTACAGATATTTCCAGCTAGGAAAATATTTTTTTCTTTGTTGTACTGGTACCTCTGACCCCTGTTTCCCCTGTGTATCTACAGGTACATTGGCATGAGCAAACCTTTCTCTGCCAAGTGCCATTCTGGTGGTACCATTTCCCTTGATATATTTTCACTGATTGGAAAAATTCAGTTTTCTCCTTTCTTTTTGTTTAGTAATACCTGATTTTGGAATCACCCTGTTACATAACATGTCCCTTCTTGTAACTTTTACTTTAAATCTATTCATGGCTTTCTATTAAATTGACTGTGACATACAGGCACATTGAACCTACATTGCATTTGCTACTTCTCTACATTTATAGCCATATGGACTATAAGTAGAAGACAAATTTATTGTTCTTTCTCTAAACAATAATTTATACCCTTCAAGCATAAATTAGGTTGTTTTTGCATCAGTTCAGAACACTAGTTGAAATATCAGCGGCATTTCTTCATCCTACAGCAGCAGAGGTGTATTGGTCTCCTGCTGGTTAAATGAGAAGAAAATGGGTTTTTCTCATAAATTAGGTATTTAGAGGTTACATTTGGTATGAGATAAAACCGTAGTTGCTCTTAGATGAGATATGTGCATAAAAAAGATTGCAAAAAATGAAAATAGTGGGGTAAAGTGACAATATATATTAAATTTTCTCTCTGTTTACTTAACAGGTATCTACTATGAGCCATTATGCAGCAGTCAAAAGATAAACCATGCTGTTTTGCTGGTGGGATATGATAGAAAGAATGGCTTTGGCTACTGGTTGGTTAAGAACAGGTACATCCACCCATCTATTGCAAAAGTCTTACTGTATACGGTTAGGTTAGGGGAAGCTGAATCTATAATTTCAGTAGTTCCGGCACATGATAGAAATCTACCCAAAAAATGTATGCCAATCCATGGTAAGCCTTAAATTACTGCAACACTGGGGGACCCTACAACTCATGAAAGGATCCCAAACTGGATTTATGTTATGGTCTGTTGTGGGAATCGTCTCGGCTCCATAAAACACACTAATATACTTGGTTGACATAAGATAGAGAGAACATGATTAAACAAAAAAAACTTAAAGAATATAATTAAATAACAACTAAGATAAAATTAAAAAGAATGTCTCCCAAAGTTTGTAGATGATACCATACTAGGTGAAAGGGCAGATGATGTAGAATCAGCTAAATTACTACAGAGGGACTTAGGTAGCAATCAGGAATGGGCAGATTTGTGGCAGATGAAATTTAATGTAAGTAAATGTAAAGTATTATATGTAGGAAGTAGAAATGTTACATTTGAATACACAATGGGAGGGCTTAGACTTGAATGTTCTCCCTATGAGAGGGACCTAGGAGTCATAGTGGACTTATCACTGTGTACATCCACACAGTGAACAGAAGCATGGAAGAATGCCAGTAATAAGTTAGGTTATACATCATGAGATATGGAGCTAAAGTTAAGGCTTACCCTTATATAATAATACACTAGTGACACTTCACCTGGAGTACTGTGTCATTACAAAATGCAAAGATGACTCACTCACTCACTGATCAACAAAAGCACGTTTTCCCATTTAGTTAAAAAGCTGAACTTTGGCAGGATTTTACATGAACAGAACAGTGAATGTGTCTGTTTAAAAAGGACATTTTGATATATGAATATTTAGCAGTAAAAAATCCCTCTACAATAGGAAAACTATTTACCCCAAAATCTGAAAAATGCTTCAACTAATTTAATTGATACTTGGTGACGTTATAGGAAAAAGAAAATTAGATGATCAAGTGTATTTTTATTTGTCGCTAAATTTTTTATTCAACAATATCTATTAATATTATACTAACTTACATCCTGTGAGGTGCGTTTGGAGGTGGCTTGATGCAATTAAAGGATGCAGAAGAGGTGATTGTCAGCACTGACAAACAGTGTGAACACGTGACTGAAGTAGGGGTTGTATTGTGGACAGGAAATAAGATACGTGATCACATTTGCCATCTACAGTGAGATATGAAATAGAAAGAGAAAGTAAGGCAAAGCTCAAGGAAGTTGCAAAGTTCAGTGGTTAATACAGTGAGTGTGCTGTAAACTTCAAGTTCCAGTGCCAGATGCTGTAGCTGTGAGTGTTGGTGTTGCTTTGCTAGAGAGAGAAGTATGGTGTCCTCAGATATAAGGCAAGGGGGGACAGAGAGTGTAAGATTAAACTTAACAGTTACATGATCTACTCCATTGTAATATACATTCATATCTACAGAATTGGAAAGGGGACCCCCACCTCACTCTACAAAATTGTTTACATTTAAATGCTTGTCTGCTTACATTGAATGGGGATGTCTGCTTGCCCCATTGCTCTCCAAAATTCTTTACATATACATTTGCACCTGCAAACAGTAAAGGGGTACCCCAATCGTTTAAGATGTTTCCAAAAAGTAGTGGTGGCAGTTATTTTCTATGACTTAAAGTACTAGGGAATAGAATCCCAAAAGTAAAACTATTCAATTTAACTGAGAATCTTTTCATTTTTCATGTTCTGAACATAAGAATACATTTTATTTATTTGTAGGCACCTTTCTAAATACTAAAGGACACCGAGCAATAGAAAAAACACAGATTATAAAGTAAAATATAAAAAATTAAAATCAGACAGAGCAATTTTAATCAAAGAGAAAAAGCAGTCTTAAACAAATGAGTTTTAAGTTTAGATTTGAAAAGTGAAAAAGATTCAATACTTCTGAGCTCAGATGGTAGTGAGTTCCAGAGCTTGGGAGCAAAGCAACTGAATGCTCTGCTCCCCATGGTGGTAAGATGGAGGAAGAGGACAGTCAAGTGGATGAAGGAAGAGAACCTAAGGGTACGGGAGAGAATGGCAACATGGAGGAGGTCAGACAGATATGGAGGGGCAAGGTTCTGGATATACAGTACTTAAAAGTTAACAGAAGAATTTTGAATTGAATGCAGAGCTTAACTGGAAGCCAGTGAAGCTGCTACAAAACGGGAGTGATATGGCAAATAGAGGGGGTTCTAGTAATGATGCAGGCAGCTGAATTCTGGACCAGTTGAAGCTTATAAAGAGATTTGTGCGAAAGACCAAAGAAAAGGGAATTGCAATAATCCAGACGAGAAGTGACAAGGCTATGAACAAGGATAGCAGTGGCGTGGGGAGTGAGGAAGGGGCGAATACAATTAATGTTACGCAAGTGTAAATATGCAGACCGGGAGATGTTATTGATATGGGACTAAAAGGATAAAGTACTGTCAAGGATGACACCCAGACTCTTAACCTGTGGGGAAGGGGAGACAGAGGAATTATCAATAACAAATGAAAAATGATCAGTTTTGGATAATGTTGATTTTGTACCAATGAGGAGAACCTCAGTTTTGTCACTATTTAATTTAAGAAAATTTGAAGAAAACCAGGATTTGATTTCTGCTATGCAATCAGTAAGAAACAGAAGGTTTGCTAGTGAGATAGAGCTGGGTGTCATCAGCATAACAGTGGAAGCTATATTATATTTATGAAAGATATTTCCAAGGGGAAGGAGGTAAATATTGAAAAGGAGGGGTCCCAGGACAGAGCCCTGGGGCACACCTGTACTAATGGTAACATATACATTATTCCCATACAGTATATTGTAACTTTATGTTTTACTTTTTTCTTTGCAGTTGGGGTACTGACTGGGGAAATAAAGGATACATTAAAATGGCCCGAAATCGAAACAACAATTGTGGAATAAGCTGTTGGGCTTCTTATCCAAGAATGTGAAGACCTTTCGATCCTGAGGTTGATACTCGACTGCATGAGCTGATGCAAACCTCAAAGCCAAATCTGTCACTGCACTCTGCTGCTGAGCATTTACCAAAGATTCATCATAACTTCCCTTAGGCAATCTGTGAAGAAAAAACAGTTAAAAGAGCTTTTTTCATTTTAAATTTGTATAATTGATGTTAAACACAAACATGGCATAAATTGGGCTAGCTCCCTATCCAGAGTTGGTACCTCCTTGTGCCGGATATTGCCCTGATAATTCATTAATTCCCATAGCTGTGAAATGGATGAGATTATTAGAAATGTGTTTGATGAACAACAACTCAAAATTTCCTGGACATCATTGTATTGTGGCATGGAAATCCCCAGTAAAGATGAGCAGTTTTATTTTGTTTTTAATTAAAACCTAAAATAAGATCAGCCTAATTCTGAAAAGTGAACACATGGCACTTTGTAATATTTGTCATACATTAAATAGGAGTCTCAGAACAGCACACATATACTTTCAAAACCTAGTTTCAAAATTTTGCCTAAGCATTGCAGGATTCATTCATCTCCCCTCATTAAAAAAAACATATATATATATATATATATATATATATATATACATATATATATATGTAAATGAACCACAACCAAAAACCTCATAATTAATTTTGTACATCAAGTATAAATTCAGTAGATACCGATGTCCATCCCACCAGTACACAATCACAAGGTAAAAATCAACCCTGGATGGAATGCCAGTTCTCACATACACATGATTGATTTAAAGTGGCTGTTGAACCCAGAACCCTTGGACCATGATACAAAGTATCAAAGTACCACCATGGTGCGCCAATATAATTATGTACGGAAACATGACATTCTCAAATCACTTCAATCCAGTTTAGTGTCATTGAGCGTATTTTGGTATTGGACACAAACCAGGAGCCAACCCTAGACTGGGCACCAGTGCATTGTAGGTCCCACTCTCACAGAAGCAATCATGAATTGCCATAGTAATCTAATACACAGGTGTTTAAGATGTCCAAGGAAAAATGGAATTCCCTAAGTATATTTGGTAGATTTGTAATTGAAATCCTAAAGCAGCAGCGCTGACCACTATGACTCAAAGCCTAAAAAATGTGTTTGTTTGTAAAAGTTGTTACCCTGAGCAGATTTAAAAATTGATGTTCTGCTAGTCATATTAATTCAGTCTAAAAATTACAAACTCCATGTACTGCATTCATTATTCTGTAACTCTACCAGTTTGTAAGAATGCTCAGGTTTGAAGTTTGATGAATCAAGCTTTTCACGCTAATACTTCTAATAAAATGAAAGCTTATGGATCATAACTGAAGATTCTTTATTCAAACAGTATATGCCACACACACCTTTTTAGTTAACAATTTTCAGACATTAAAGTATGTCAACAAATATCAAGAGGTTAGTGAGAAGATGGCTTCTCATTTCCAGCTGAGTCAGAGAACATTAAAATTTCAGAGGTGGCAGACATCAGAGAAGTGCCACAGGCCGTCAGCTGTGTTACTGTACTTAAGAGAAAAGTTCAGGCCAATCTGTTTGTGAGCAAAGCCATTACTGTAATAAGACAGTGTCTGGCTCCCTCTGCTGGGCTATTTTATATTACAGTTAAGGTTTTTTAGAATTTTGAGTTGACACTTCCCCATCTTGAAAGTGGAAAATGTCATTCTTTTCTATCAAACCTACAAGGCAATGTCAGGTAAAAGGCATTTTCATGTAATGAGAACAACAATAGCTCTTTGTTTAGTTGTAAATGATAGTTTTGAAAATTAATTTATCATTCTTGTTACTTGTGTGGTTAGTGCCTTTTTTCTTATAAAAATTTAACAAATGGGAACCTTTTTACTTTTCCATGCAGTTTGAAAAAATATTTGCTCAATTAATTTTATGATTTTAATATATGGAAGGCTGATCAGCCAGCCAAGAATTTTTGATGAGTAAAGGGTCCTTCAGTGTGTAAATTTCTTTGAGATTCCAAAGCTTTATTAAGACACCATTAAGGCCTGCATAAATCTGTAATTCCTGTTTGAGAATGAGCTTAACTTTGCCTGTTTTTGTTTTGAAAGTGTCTTTGAAGACTTGTGAAAAACCACAGATAGAGAGATCAGTGTGGCTATGATCAAGGGATGTGAAGTGTTCTACAATAGGCTTTGTGAGGCCTTTGAGCTTAACATCTCGAACATGCTCCCTGAAACAGTCTGCTAATCATCTCACTGATTCAGCTATGTAGATTCTTGAACACTTTCTACAAGAAAAGCAGTAAATAAAATTTTTAGACTGGTAAGAGACCCATAGTTTATTATTGGATTTACCAGAGGGATCAGATGTAATATTGTTGGTAACATATTTGCAAGTGACACAGTGGCTCCTGTTGCAACTCTAGGTGTCTGTTGAGGAATGTGACACTCCTTTGTGAAGTAAGCAGAGGATAAAAAGGCCAACGGAAGGAGATCAAGGGAGGATTAGGAAAAAGGCTCCTGTGGAAAGATCAGTCTGTGGAATTAGGACATTTTATTTGATGACCTGTGGGAGGGATTGTTGAGATGGAATGAGAGGACCAGCGGGTTGTGGGTTTCCTTATTAGGGATAGATTAAACCTCTTAGATAGGACATTACAAGGTTTACTCCTGGTTTGACTTAGGGCCCTGTCCATAATATGAGAAGGGTATCCTCAATCAATAAAGAAACTCCTCATACCGAGTGCTTCCTTACATAGGTCAACCTCATCACTGCAGAGGCAGCAGACTCCAAAGAACTGTGAAAGAGGTAGTAAGTTTTAACATACCATGGATGAAAGTAGCTGTAGAGAAGGTAACTGTGTGCTTTAGTTGGTTTCCACTCTAACCTTTCCTCCTTTTATTTGCCCTGGCTTTGTTCCTGCTCCTACATATATTACCAGATTTTTCTTTTTTAGTTGCACATCTGATGAAAGCCATACACAAATACTTGCACTTGAGACAAATTTAAAGATTTGTGATAGTGTCCCTTGATGCTTGAATTAAGCACATTTAATAGTTTAACAGATAAACAAAACCAACCAAAATACAGCTGAAGTATACTAAAAAAACTGTACGTATGAGATATCTGCTACATACAGATTCTTTTTCCATACAGTATGTGGTTGAAATCAGGCTCAGACAAGAAATTTAAAAACAATGTGCTTAGTTAAAGTCATGACCTATCATGTCTGCTTTCATTTTATGACTTTATGACTTTTATGGGAACATCAATGAAGCAGTCCGGCTGAACTTGGCATGAAGCATGATGAGCTACAAGAACATTCCTGAAGCTCTAGATTCTTCAATCACTCAGCCTGGAGTGGTGACACCATTGCACTGATTCATTTCTTATTTTTGCCACAATATTACCCTCTTAACATGGTAAAGGACTGTAATAATAATAAAAATAATAATAATTCTTTATATTTCTATAGCACTCTTTCTCACTACTCAAAATACTTTACATAGTGAGTGGGGAGCCACTTCAACCACTACCAATGTGCAGCATCCACCTGAATGATGCAATGGCAGTCCTTTATTATTTTATTAAGCATGCAATCTTGCTGAGCATGCTCAAAGATGCCAACATAAGCTCCATCTCCCTTAGAACCTATATCAGGAAAATCAATTTTTGAAAATGGATGGATGGATGCTGCAGTGAGCTGACGCCCTGCACGGGGTTTGTTTGTGTTGGCTGGGATTTTTCTCCAGCAGACCCCGTGACCCTGTAGTTAGGATATAGCGGGTTGGATAATGGATGAATGGATGGATGGATGGTTGATCTTTCAAGAGATTTTGCTTTGATCTGAAAACAAAGGTAATTACAGTTTTTTTCAATCACTAACAAGCGCTTACCCATACTTCAGATACTTTTTCTAAACTCTTAACACAGACTCACACCTACAAAACACAATTGGCCAAATGGATAATTTTCTTCTCAAAAATACATTTTGTTAAATATATACTAACTCTTCATTTCAAAATAGAACACATCTTTCTCTGCACACACTAACTATACAAAAACACTATAAATCTGACTCAAAATGAAATTATTCTGTCAAAGAATAACACTTGTTTTCACTTCACAAGGTACATGCAGTCAATCAAAGTACACCAGGTTTCAAAATACTGGCTATTATTGACATTACAAAAACTGCATAGACTTTTATGTTTCAGTTTTACAGGTATTTGCATGCAAAACATGCAATCCACCATTTTGACACCAGAAATGTCTTGGTTGGTAACTGTATGTCCACATGTACAGTAATGTTCACATTCAAAAGCATTCCAGTAAAAAGCAAACAAGTTTTTTTTCTTTACTGTTTACTACAGGAGGTACAGTGGAAACACGGTATGATAGAACAGAAAAAGTTTTACAGTATTGCTTACAGTGAACAAAATATCCATGAAACACACAAGAGCATTCTGAACAAAAAAACAACAGCAAAAAGCCAAGATAAAAAGGGGGGGAGGGGGAGGGGGGCTAAAAAAAGGCAAAAAATTTGCATCTAATCTCTGCGATCTTCAGGGTTAGGCCACATGTTTTCATCAACATCACATCTGATGTTATCCAAGTCGATACCTGCACCTGGGATCAAACCGCCTGGTATGTCGGATCCACCCTTGGCAATCATCAACTGTGATGTCCCTGGAGCCAGCATCCATGGCTTCAAGGAGGGACATCTGGTCATGTGGCTGATGGTCATAAACCTTCCACCTCCATGCAGAAATGAACTCCTCTATGGGGTTGAGGAAAGGTGAATAGGGTGGAAGGAAGAGACTTACCAGTCTTGGGTGGACTTCAAACCATGTTGTTATTGCTTGCGAGTGATGGAAAGCCACATTGTCCCAGGTAATTACAAAGGTCCTCATGTTTTCACCCTCCAGACCCTGCTCTGGAACCAGGCGCTGGTGGAGATCATTGAGAAAGGCAAGCAAGCGCTCTGTATTATAGGGTCCAACCTGACATCTGTGAAGGAGTAATCCTGCATTTGCAATTGCTGCACACATGGTAATGTTTGCCCCTCTCTGTCCTGGCACATCAACTGTGGCCCTTTTTCCAATTACATTTTGGCCACGTCGACGCCTTTTGGCCAGATTGAATCCTGCCTCATCGATGTATATGAATTCATGAGGGGCCTGGTTGGCCTCCAATTCCATAACTCTCTGAAACAAAGTTTATGTAAGTCATGTTATTACTGTATACCATACTGTACTGTAACCTAGTATTGTGTAGGTTACCTACTTGCAAAGTGCAAAGCTTATAGAACTGGACATTGAATTGAATATACACTATACCTGGACATATTGTCGTCGTAGCTCCTTGACCCTCTCACTGTTCCTCTCAAAGGGAACAGTGTAGAGCTGCTTCATCCGCACTCTGTGTTTGGACAATGTCCGCGTAATGGTTGTGAGGCAGATTCTATCGATATTGTCAAATATCTCATGGTCCGCCACAATTCTAGTTTGAATTTCACGCAGTTTTATTGCATTATTTGCAGCAACCATTTCTACAATGGCAAGCTCTTGATCATTACTGAGGAGCTTTCCTCTTCCCCCAGAGGGTGGAAGACGTTGCATTCTTTAGAAAAACAAAAAATTCAACATATGCATTACTGTATGACCATATTGACATGTCAAGTGAGAATAGAGACAATCCATGTAAAATGCAATACTTACCTGTTGGTTTGTTGAAAGATGCGTATAATGGAGGCAACCGTTGACCGCCTCAAATTGGGCTGCACTCTTTCACCAGCCTCTCTTAGTGAAAGACCATGGTTGATTACATGGTCAATGATAGTGGCACAAATTTCATCACTGACTACTGTTCTTGCAGCCCTTGGAATGCCACCACCACGCATTCTTACACCTCTACCTTGCCCTCTCCTTGGGCCTGCTCTTCTCCCTGGGCCCCTTGCTCTTACTCTTCCTCGACCAGACATTACAGTGTTTGTCTTTTTTTTGTTTCCAAAAACATCACTCCTCAAAGTCTTGCCTTATCAACCCCACTGAGTCTAAGCCAGAATGGAATAAGCTGTGGTTGGCCCAATTTACCCAACATAAATCAGCTGTGTGTCAATTATTCAATTGTTTGTTTATTATCAGCTGAGATATATTTTTGATATTGATATTGTTTTTGAACTGATATCATTGCAGAAGCAGAGGTTTTTATACTGTATCTAAGGTTTGGAATATTGTTTTTGCTATTGTGGGATGTTGTGTGTTAACATTCGTAAATACTACAAAAACAGTCCATAATTTTGTTGGGAGGTATAGCTTGTCTGTTAAGAAAATGTAAGCATTGTGGAAATATGTTCACTGACTGCATATTGGGTGAAAACGACATGAAATGTGTGAATGGTATGGCCACAAAAGACCGATGCTGTGCTAATTGTGTTTAGAGTTTTGAAAATGTGACAACTGTTTGGACAAACGCTTGTTAGCGACTGAAAAAAACTGTAAATTGGATATTTAGTGTATAACTTGGACATTTAGCATTTAGCAGAGATATTTACCAGGTAAGTTGGATATTTAGCATTTAAGTTGGAAATTTAGGATTTAAATGCAACATTTGGCTTTTAAGTATAACATTTAGCATTTAACAGAGACATTTAGCATTAAAATTTGACATTTATTATTAGCAGGGAAAATTAGCATTTAAGATGGATATTTAGCATTTAATGTAAATTGAGCATTTACCAGAGGAATTTACCATCTTTAAGTTAAATATCTGTAATTTAAACAAGTGATTTCACATTCTGCAATTTAAAAACCTACTCACTTGAGAAGAAGATAACATTTTTACAAGTCCTTTTTATTTCCTAGTCTTACTGCATTTTTTTCCTCTGCTGCCAGTCAGTCTATTTAGTGTCTTTTGTCTGCTCTAATGCTTTGCAAATTTGGCCTTGCTTCAGCATACTCTGCCTGTGACTTTGCCTTTTCTGCTCATCCTCAGCTATAGTTCACCACTGCATTCTTCTCCCTTCTCTGTTGTATTTTGCACAGTGTCTCTGCCAAAATACACTCATTGTGATAGTGCTTCTTATGGTCAAGCACTTCGTAATATAATGAAACAATTGTCTCTTTAACTCTGATCCACAAAATGGCTGTTGTGTCTTCTTCTTTCATAAGTTCTTTTAGCACTTGAAACTTGCTACTTACTGCCACTCTAAAGTCTTGTAACTTCAATTCATCCTTCAGAATTCCAGTGTCAATTTTCCAATGTTCAAATGATTCTCATGTCCAGTCATTCATTAATTTTAACTTTAGTAGTGCCACTACCAGGTGATGGTCTGAAAGTACATCTGCTTTTCTTCTCACTTTTAAATCCTGAAAGGATCTTCTAAACTCCTTGTTATTGCAGACATAGTCTATCTGGTTTTTGGAGGAGTGGTCTGGTGAATCCGCCTATAGAAAAACACATTGCCTTCATTATTAGGCATTTTGCCAGGTCCCTCTTGCCCCACTGTTTCCTCACGCCCATTGTTGTCCTTTCTAATCTTAGTGTTGAAGTCTCCAATTAGAATGTTGAAATCTTTCTCTGGACTGGTGTCTAAGACAGTCCACAGTTTATTATACAGTAGAACTGGTCCTTGACTTCTTCTTCACTGTCATTGGTTGGTGGTGTATAGCACTGTATCATGTTCAGTTTGTTCCTCTTTTTCTTGGATTGGAAGAATTGTATGGTGGTCTTTGGTACATAGGCTTCCCTTCTGATAAACTCTTTCTGTTCTGTTTTTGATAGCATTACAGCCATTCCTTGAGTGTGTGGGGAGTAGTCCTCCTCATGTTCTGAATACAGCAGCATCTTTCATGAGATGAGTCATTGCTAACCTGACTGTGTCCATCAAGTCTCTCTGATCCCAAGCGGGGCTAGATTATAGTTTCTCATTCCTGCTGTCACTTGTGCAGTCTTTTCTGTTTTGAATATGATTCCCACATTCCACATCCCTATCTTAATTGTCCTGCCTAAGTTACCTTGATCATTTGTAAGTGTATCTGTAACATTGTTTTTTTTTCATGTTAATGGATTGCTGGTCCATTTCACAGCCACCATCCCCCTGGACCAGGTTGTCTGTTCTCTACTCTCTGTTTGTCTTGGTTAGCACTACTAGCAGCTTCAGGCTCCTGCACGGCATAGCTCTGAGGCACACAAGCCATCACAGCAGGATCAAAGCAGGTGAACCTTTGTGACAGATGATCTGACTTGGTAAGATGATCATCTAGTATGGACACTTTGTTCAAACATTTAACAAATTATAATTCATTTACTTTTTTAGCATTTTTATATAATATGCTTTCGTTATTCACTATATGATATTAGTTCACATAGAATAGCAGTATTAAATACAGTAAATGTTCTATTTGGTATGCTAATGCTTGCCACCACTAGGGGGTGGTAAAGTCATTATACATTTATGCATAAGTACAGTCCTGCTGATGGCCTTTGTGTGTCTTATGTAGTGCAGTGCATTTGGAGAGGATTTTCACAAACATGAGTGAATACGCATTTTTTAAAAAAGTCTTGTGGTTTTTAATAAACTGAATACATTTGTATTACAGGACATATGACTTGGCAGCAATAAAATCCTATCAAAGCACTTTGTCAGATATTAGTAACATTGGTTAATCTACAGTATCTTAGGGTGGCCATTAGGCCAGAACAGCATTGGCTACAAGGCAGAAAACAGCCCTAGATAATTCACCAGTCCACTGCCCAGAATGGAATCTCCAGTTTACCTAACACACATATCTTTGGTTATGTGAAAGAACAACCTGAGTATTTCAAGGCAAAACCTTACACACTCAGGCAGATTTAAGACTTCACAAAACAAAGGCAGGTAAAGGAATTAAACCAAGGACACTGGATCGATGGGTATCATTTGTACTAACCATCAGACATTAATATGATTCAATAATGAGCCTTCATAGTGAGCACCATTCATGTTTCTGGAATCAAGAATAATATTTGAAAGCCATTCATTATTTTATAGAAAATCATTTCATACTGATCACTGTAACGGAACCCTATACAGATTCAACAGCAACTCATTTTTTGTACAGTACCTTTCTAGAGAAGACAATAAAGCAGTCACTATTTTACACAATGCTCTCTATAAATCAGTTAGCATGTCAATATTAATCTACTGTATATGCAAAGAAATATTTCATGTTCTATTTGCTGTTGTATAGTGCTCATCACTGATTGCAGGCTAAGAGTGCTGATGTTTAATATAGACAGAAATACCGGTATGCTTAATATACGGAGAGAATTTATAACAAAGAAGAGGAATTTTGTCTAAATATAGAATACATTTTATCTTTTGTGCAAAATGTACTGAGAATCCTAAGAAACCATTTCTAAATCAGCCCTTATGTGAGTTCTTACCTTGGCATTAGAATACTAAAACAGTTGTGGTGAGAATAGGCCATTCACCTCAACAAGGTTGCCAATCATATTCACCTAGATTCTCCAAAATAACAACAAGTTGAATTTTAAAGGTTCCTAAAGTGTTAATCTCCATCACACTACCTAGTAATTTATTCCATGTGCCTATGGCTGTTTGTGTGAAATAAAACTTTCTAACATTTGTGCAAATTTTCCCTTAATACGTTTCCATCCATATCCATGTGTTCTTATTGCAGAATTTATTTTAATGTAACAACTGTGATCCACTTAACTAATTCTCCTCATACTTTTAAACACTTTCATCATGTCATTTCTCTGCTTACTTACCTGAAAAGGTTCCAATCCTTCAGGCTTTCCTTATAGTTCATATCAACCTCTCAGTCCTAGAATCAGCCTAGCCGTATTTTCACTGCATTTTCTCTAGTGTTGATATGTGTCGTTTGTAATATGATGACCAAAACTGAACACTGTACTCCAGGAGAGGCCTCACTATTGTCTTATACAGCAAAATCATAACATCCTTTGACTTGTACTCCACACACTGTGTTTTATAACTTAACATCCTATTAGGTTTCTTCATTGCTTCTGTACACTGTCTTTTTGTAGATAGTGAGGAGTCCAATATGGCTCCTAGGTCTTTCTCATAAGCAGTACTTTTAAGTTTTAGTCCCCCCATTGTGTATTCTTATCTAACATTTCTACTATCTACATGTAATACATTACATTTGCTTACATTAGGTTTCACGTGCCACAGATCTCTCCAGGTCAGGTTTCTCTACAATAATTCAGCTGATTCTACATCACCTACCTTTCTACTCAGTTTGGTGTCATCTGCAAACCAACTGGGCCTATTTATCATATTCTTATCCTGATTGTTTATATTAAATAGAGCAGTGGCTCCAGCACTGATCCCTGAGAGACACCACTTTAAACATAACCTAAATCTGAAATAATTCCTCTCAACATAGTGCTTCCTGCATTTGAGCCAGTTCTGCTGCCACCTGCACAGTGCTCATTAAATTCCCACTTGTTTTACTTTGATCACTAACCTTTCATGTGGTACCTTATTGAAAACATTGTGAAAACCAAGGTAAATATGCATCTCCTTTATCATATGATTTTGCTGCTTCCTCATAAAACTCAGCATATTAGTGAAAAAATCTGATCCCATGCTATCTATTTGCTAGTACTCCTGTTCTAGACATGTGTTGCTTGATCTTTTCCTTAATAATACCTTCCTATAAATTTACCTGTGATGTTTGATAAGCTTAATGGCCTACAGAGACTTTGATCACCCATTTTGTACTATGAGATAAACTTTTATAGCTTCTAGTCCTTAAATGTTCTCCAATGTGCAGAGATAATCCATAAATATTTACCAAGGATTTATATACTGTATGTACTAGTTTCCTTATGCACTTGAGGATAAATGTTATCTGGTTCTGGCAATTTGTTAGATTTCAGCCAGTTTACTCAAAGCAGTACTTCTCCCACTGCAATTTCTAAATAACTAAGTACCTCTTTAGGGTTACCTTTGGGAGGCTATCAACTTCTCTGTCGTGAAACTGGGGAATCCCAAAAGCACAGGTACTAAAACAGTTTCAAAGGTTGCCCACTAGAAGGGGATAGAGGCTCTGTCAAAAGCCCCTGAGTAGAAACCAAAAAGGGCCTTACAAAGTCTTTATGAAATAAGTTTATTTTAACCAAAGGCTGCAAAAGCACTAAAGCTCCAAAGAGCAAAAAGGAATTGCCTGAAAGGCAAGGTAATACACAGAAAAGAAAGTCCCAATACAGAATGAAGTAGCATAGTCAAAAACAGAGCAGAGGTTTCAATATGAAATCCAGAAGCATAGTCAAAAACAGAGCACATGTTCAAAAATCCTCAAAGAAAAATAAACTCACAAAACTATCCTCTCCCTAAAGTGTTCGAATGAACTGCCAGGAACTATGGAAGGCCCTCCTTTAAATCTCTGAACAATTTAAATACTGAGATGTATACTTGATATTTTCATGATGATAGGAATTAAAGCATGTTATTAAACATGGGAACACGGTGGCACAGTGATAGTGACGAACTGGCACCCTCTCCAGAAATTGTTCCTGCCTCCTGCAAGATGCTTGCTGTGCGTGACCTTCGATGAAATAATTTATTGCAGCAGTACTGTCTCTTTCAAATGTACTAACCTCCAGTTCCTGTTCTTCCTTTACTTTCTCCAAGTACCCAATCGCCATACAGTCAGCTTTGTAATAGATGTCAAGCCATCTGTAAGCTTAGAATGCAGATTCTTCAAAACTTTTAAGGAACATTGAAATATCTTCGTAGTACTTGTTTAATCATTCTATCCATCTATCCATCCAGTGTTGCGCCTGTCCCAGCAAGAATACAATGCGAGGCAGGAACAATCTCTGAACGGGGCGCCAGCTCGTCACTAGCACTGCAACACTGAGTCCTCACATGTTTAATTATTAACAATATTAATTCTTTGTGCTTAACACTTGACCGACCATTTTTGAACTTCTCAGTTCATTTGTAAACACTTTAACATGGTAAAACACTGTCTTCATATTGTGTAGAAACCCGTCAATGGAATTGGAAATGGAAACCTCCTGAGTTTTTCTATTTTTAAGATATTTCTTTTTTTAGTTTTTATTTAGTTTTTTAATTTTTTTTTTGTTTTTATTGAGTTTTAGTTTTTTGACATTTTCCCATTTTTGTTTTTTTTGTTTGTTCTTTTGTTCTTTTTTTAGTTTTTATTTAATTTTAATTGTTCTGCCATTAATTTTTAGTTTTTGTCAAACCAGAAATGTTCACACGGACACAGTTTTGCAAGTGTAAAACACAGTCTTTTTTTTAGTTGTCAAATTGTGTATACTGTAATTTATATTATTCCTGTTAACACATACTAAGATGATTAATACAATACTTCAGTAGTCTTTACTAGTTTTTCTGCCTAATAAAAAGAAGTTCTGCGGCATATTTGTGAGATTCTAAAGTTAGGGCAGAGTGGTGGCTCTAAGGGATCTGTGCTGACAATCGGAAGGTTTCCTGGTTCAAATCCCTTAAACACCAGAAGTGACTCTACTCCGTTGGGCCCCTGAGCAAGGCCCTTAAACTTGCAATCCTGGATATGACGTTAGCCTGCATCCAGCTCTGCAAGCAGATCCTCCTACTTGCAGGGATATCTTGGGGGTTGATGGCAGGAATAGCACTCCAACCGCTGTAAAAAACCTCACACTCTTTCAGTGTGGTGCTGAGGTGTCACCCGTTAACGCGGCTGCACTCAAATCTCAATCCAGGTGGTTTGCTGTGTGGTGGATGCAGCAACGCGCTGTAATCAGTACATGCTCCCAACCTCCTCTAAGGTTAGGCTACTGTCAATAATGACCCCAGGCCTGCTCACTGAGAAAGATGATGTAATTCCAGAAAAAGGGAAGTATAGGGAGTAAGTGTTAAGCATCCTATATTGTCCAGGAGTTTGACTTCTCAAGTAATACATTTCAGTTTTGCATTTCAGAGTTGCAGTAAGTTTGCAGACATTTAGACAGTGAAGTCTGAGTTACGCTGTCATCATTTCCATGGTGGATGAGCATTTTGGTGTGATTTTCACACAGAGGTCAGTGATGTCGGTGTGAAACATGACGTTACAATTTTGAATCAAATTTTCAGTGACACCATCTATCAATCCATCGATTTTCTGAAACCACGTATTCCATGACAAACTCTAGGTCCACTGTCTCCATTGATATTTTTAAAAGAAGAGAGCAAACATCATAAGTGCCACAGGAGAAGGCTGCACGGAGCTCGAGTCACTGCTAAGACATCTTATTGCCAAGTAAAGAAAAGGGAATGGAATAAATAGGTTTAATAAAATTGATAGCCTTTTTGTACTTGACTGATTACAGTATTTAGTGCCTTCACGAAAGTCTGCTCAGAAGAGAGAACGAGAACAAAAAACTGAAAGCAACTTTAAGTAGGCTAGAAGACTGCGATTGCACAATTTCAATAAATCAGCACAATGAGGCAGTTGTGGCTTCCTTCTTTAGGTGTACTGTGGAGATGAAGCAACACGCTTTGGTGTACTGATTCGAGCTGATTGTTGAAAGCGAAAGAAGAAGAAGGAACTTCCCTTCTTTGCACGAGCTGCCCGTCATATGATCAGTAATGCCTTAACTTTACACAAGACCGACTCGTCAGGTGAGGATCACTGCTTTGCGCTCTGCCCGTAGAAGTATAAGGACCCCCGACAGGCTGGATCCGCTGAGGTGAGACCCGGGGCTGTGTAACGTGTTTGTATGTCACGAGAGATCTACAGCACCTATTCTTAACTTAACGCCGAGTTGCCTGGCCTTTGTAGATATGAGATCAGATTCAAATTATATGCTTTTGTCTACAGTGTTCACGTGTTACCGGAACTTCGCCGCCTTTCGCTATTCGTGTTAAATCGAGGGTCCCGATGTCAGATATATAAAGCATTTGTTCACTGAAACTTCCTTTCTAGGTCTATCAGAGATGGTCGTTAATATTCGCGTTTAAATCGCTCAATATTTTTTGTTTTATATCGGCAACATTTTACCAGGGTTAATCTCATTTATCATAGCTGACATGCAGCTGCTACTGTGGTGTTGATCAACTTTCCGTTTCTATGTGCTGCCGTGTTTTTATCATTTCTCATTTATACGCCTGGTGTTTATTTAGATATAATATCTGAATGATTTTTATGATATATGAATGATTTAAATGAATTATCAGAAACAAAATAAATGAGGTTCAGAGCAACACACGTCAAATCAATAGTAACGTAAACTCAAAGAAACCGACTTTTAAGATATAGTGCTGTGTACCTAGAGAGGCTACATCTTCCACCACATTCCTGAGGAATATTAGTATCAAGTAATTCTTTCCAAATGAAACATAACCGGTACAAAATTTGTATGGTAAACTATATTCTGTGGCAAATCAAAAAAGAAGAACCTCACTCTGACATTTGATTACAATAATCTAACAAAATTACCAATATGAAAATAAATTAATTAGGAAAGGGGCAGTAAGACTAAATGAATGAATAAAACTTTGAGGCATCTGGTAGATAACCTTATGTATTTTGGCAACAAGTAACGCACATGAATACATTGATACTAATTATATAAAAAAGCTAATTTCTTTTATTGAATAAACTTGTTTTCAATACCTTGTCAATTGCTGTCTTTGCCTGATTTGGTATATGGAATGAGGGATCATGTTTAAGAAATATGCAACATCCCTCTGTTAAGTTACTTGCATGTGTCCTCTAAACGCATGTCTTATTGTGATCGAAGAATCACTCTTAAGATCTAATAGTCTAATTCTCCTTGCTTTTCATCATTCCAGATACCTTATTTCATTTTTTTTTTTTTTGCCAGTATTGGCCAGTGACAGGTGCAAGACCACGTCTTAGCTGACCTAGTCTAAAAAATGAAGATATTGTGCTTTTTGTATATTTGCACAAAAATTAATCATGAGGAAAACATTTACCATTGTCATTATATCATTCATAATATCATCCACATACATCAGCATTTCTCAACCCAAAACTGGGACTCCTGTTGCCATTGCAGGGTCAAAACCCCCACCTCCCCGAAATCTGCTCATTCCTCCAAGAGGGAATCCCACTATTCGGGTGGAGAAACACTGACCTACAGTCTCTATAAATTTTCTTAAAATGCTGATTTTTGTTTGAGTACTTGGGTCATTCACCAAAATCAAAATACTTTCAAAACATTAGTAGACAAATAACTACTTAATTTAACACAATTTATTATAACTTTTAAGAATATCTCAAATATAATTTTAAGATAACACTTTACTTAGTAAGACAAGCACAGTAACTAAATAGCCATAGAGCTGTCTCAATACTAAGACAACATGAAGAAGAATAAAAATGCAGAAGTTAAATTCCATGGTTTTGAAGGTATCAAATTCATTTTCTGTACATAAATTCTCATTAACCCTGTGCTGGATAGATCAGGTTTATTTAGATGATAGATCATATATATTGTAAATGTTCAATAATAATAATTAGTAATACTTTTGTAATTTTCTTCATGGTAATTTGGCCTGCCCAGAAAATCCTATAAAAGGGCTTACTCTATTAATTTAATATGTCACCTAACATAAGTAACGTTAGTGAACAAGAGTGCATATGTTCACGAACTGGAACTGCTAGGCACAGAACCTGCATGGGTCCAAATATACAGACCAAATATAGAGAAAGAAGGCAGCTCTCCAAAGATGGCATATTCTGCATGGGGCTCACACTTACAGTCTGCAAGGGTGAAGTGAAGGCTCAATCACTAAAGATGAAAATTGCCTGTAGCTCGAATTTTAATGCTGGCTTAAGTTTCCAAGAGCAAGCAGACACAAATCAACACATCATGTGAACAATGTCTCGTATCCAGTGGATAGTTTGAGACAGGAGACAGGAATAGACGGTCATTTTGTCTAAGATGAAGTCCAATGATTCTTCACTGGTTAAAGAAGGTGCACTTCTGAAAGCCTCCAATAGCTGGACTGGCTGGCATGATGGCTGTGAGAATCAAGTAGCAACCATTAACCATGAGCCATCAAGCCTTATAGACACCATTTTATAACTTTAATTCTTTGTTTTAAATGTTTCATCCAATTATACATAAACCATTGTTTACTATTAAATACACAAATTGAATACAAAGAGATAAATAACTTTTTCATAGAGTTAACATCTTCTAGCTAAACAAAAGCATTTTACAACCGTGGGTTACTTTTCTTTCTTTTATGCTTTCCAAGTGTAGTTAAATCAGTCATTTTGCTTCATATAGTGTGTAACTTCAAGATATATCATCTTTTGAATGATAGCACTGCTGTGCACAAAACCGAGTCCAATACAGAACTGAGGGAATAGGGAAAAGGTGGAAGCTTTTAAAGGGTAAGACAGGAAGTGAAGTCAAAAGGGGTCAGGCTTGTGAGGGTCTTCTGCCATTGGTGCAAGCCTGGACATGACATCACAGGGGCCGGAGCCAGCAAGGTCTCCTTCCATTGGCTCGGTCCCAGAAGTGACGCCCAGAGGACCAGGTGGGATCTCTCGTGAATGGTCCACAGGCAAGGGAGAAAAAGAGTCAGTGTACTCTGCCACATCCCGGTATGTCTCGGAACTGTCCTTACTCAAGCCCATTAGCTGCCTCCCATGCTCATGTGTGTGACAATATATATGTATATATATATATATACATATATATATATATATATGTGTGTGTGTGTGTGTGTGTGTATGTATGTATATAATTCCATCCAGGTATTCAAGTTCAAACCCGCATAATCCAGCTGAAGGTTAACATAAAGAGGCATTGTCCTAAGGCATCAGTATTGATTACATCTAACTAGAGAATCACAAGTCTTTCAGAATCCTTACCTGGTTTCAAATGATTCAGAAAATGGCAGTGCACTCATGTTGTATTGTCTCAGAAGTGTTCAGGAAACACCTGCTTAGTGTGGTATTTTCTGTTTTCAAGCGATTGCTCCTTGTTAGTATGTTTTGTCATGCAATTCAGTTCTGTGAATGTAATACTCTGCACTGAGTTAAACACATTAAAAGCTTCAGTGTATTTTATTTTGTAGCACTTAATTTAGTTGTAAAATGTTATTCCAACACTTTTATATTGTTTGGGCTTTCATCTGTTGCTAACAGGGATTGTCTAGATTACTATCTAGACATGTTACTGTGTGTGATCCATCAGTGCTTAAGACATGCTGGTTCACTTCCTGTGACCTTTTTTGCTTATCGTGTCGGTAATCTTGAAATGGTGCACTAGAGGTTCTGAGTTGGTTACACACTTCATATAGTGGTGAATGACTAACTGCCGGATGAAGTGCCACCAGTGGTTTTAGACCCCATTACATATAACCTTTCAGCAGGAGAAGTGTTGTTTACGAAACACAGCAAAGTAGAAAAAAAAAAAAACAATGTACTGTATTTTAATCTCTATTTTTATCTACTTCAAAAAAAAAAAAGTTCTAATTATCTGTTGTGACTTTGCGACTTGCTGCATCAGGGAGCCTATATCTTTGAAGTATACAGTACTTTCAAAGTAATATAACACAAAAGGGAAGACATAGCACCAGGATTCTGGGTTCAGATCCCAGCAAGGCTACTGTCTGTGAGGAGTTTACATATTCTTGTCGTGTTTGCATACCCCTTTTTTCCAGATACTGTTGTTTTCCCTCCTACTTCCAAAAGACATTCATGTTAGCGGCCACTCCAAATTAGGTCCACATGAGTGCATCCCTCGGGGCTGCTTCCCATGTTTCACCCAGTTATGCCTTAGTACCTTTGACACTCAATTGAATTAAGTTTATTTAAAGGTTAAGGAATAGGAGTTGCTAGAGTGTGCAATACACACCGTGAGAACTGAATGTATTTCCACTATTAAAAATCAATCCTCCTTTCTCAGATTGGCACATTCTTGATTATATTCTCTGTGGGTTCTGTTTTTCTAATTGACATTTTAAAGAAGTGGATGTCTTTATTGTCAGCAAGATTGCCATCTAGACATGTTAGTGATATGAGTGTACTGAGAAGCAGCAGACTGTTTTGTCGTGGTAGGGTCCTATGCTGACCCAATTCTATTTTATACTCTTTATTATGTAGCCCTTAAAAGAATACATTAAATCCCATACTCTTATCACACTTTCTGGTACAATAGTTCATCACTTTCCCCTTTCATTTACATCTGTGTCCCCAGGCAATTATTTAGAGTACCAGAATAGGCAGGAGAAAAATTACACAGTTATTCATGTTCATTAAAGATGATATGTTTTAATCTTCAAATAGTATAACCAGAGCCACAAAGAAAAACCTAACGGGATGCTGCTTTGCATACCATACAATCTGATAGTTCTAGATATGTAGTTTCGGGCTGCACGTACACCTCTAGTTATACTCACTTCTGTTTGGTCTGGTCATCGTCTGGTCTCCTCTCTTAATAACCAACTCATCATCTGACATGCATACAGCTTTCTTCCTTAATGGCCTGTCTCAGTCATATTTTCTGGGCTTAAAAATCTAAAAGTCTGTCTCGCCTCCAACATTTCTTCACAGAAGAGGAAAGAGTACTTAAAACAATGCCCCCCCAATGTACAGAGAGATATCTCAAAGCACCCTTGTAAAACCGGTTACAAGTAGAATGATGTTCAGATGCTGACATGTTAATAGCCTTTTACTTCAGCCCACCTGTATTCCCCCAGGCTAGCTGATCAGTTAGTTTCTAAGATTTTATACATTCCTAGTTTTAACCTGTATTAAGTTATAAAGTATTTTTTTTTCTAATTGCTTATTTTTATAATAGTATTATTAAATCATCCTCACATTTTTATTATAGTATTAAATCATTCTTACGACACAGACCTTATTACCCAGATGCAGTTTACTGATTTGAGAGTAACTGTTCATTGATTCGCCATTTTTAAACTATTTTTCCAGCATTAACATAAAGCAATGTTATCCTCTAAAATTCAAAAAAGATGATCAGGAAAGGGTTTGTCTTCCTTTTTTTATTTGAAGGTTTAGGCTGATGGAAATTGTTTGATGTGATATTATACACGATTATAAAAAGGGCTAGTAACCGACAACTATTTAACCGATCAAATCATCAGTGTCCATTTTTGAAATGACTTAATGCAATGGCCTTGTCACTGGCTCTGTGTCATGTGAATAAGTGTGATGGACTTCCCTGACACTATTTTCTCCATTTCTTTGCTACTTTATACATTCATTTTTTGAGTTTTTTTACACTGTTACCCTAGCACCACCATTTTGTCTATTGTTTTTTTGTACTCTTGCCACTATTTTGTATTTAATGCCATGTAGTTTATTGCTGATTTACAGAAATACCTACATACACAGTGAAAGTCTTCAGAACTGTTATATTAATTTATTAAAGTTCATTACTTAAGGCACAGAAGTACAAAAAATATTGTTATTTTCTCACCCACTTAACCCAGACCAGGGTTTTGGGGTGCTGGAGCCTATCCCAGCAAGCATAGTCCTTAAGAAAGGAACAATCCCTAGACATGGTGCCAATCCATTGCATACAAACACACACACACACACACACATTAGGGCCAATTTACCTTCACCAGTTCACCTAACCTTCATGTCTTTGGACAGTGGGAGGAAACAAGAGCACACAGAGAAATTCGACACAGTATGAGGAGAATATGCAAATTGTTAAATTTAAAAATTCCTGGCTAACAGACTTCAATAAAGGGCAAAAAGCAGCTAAAATAATTTATACAAGTTTTGCATATATAATTAACCTTGATTAGCCTCTTCCAATCAAATAATTTTCTCCCTTAGAATATCCCTAACTGAAGTTAATGTTAGAGCTGTGTTGTCCCTATATATTGCCTATAGGCCTTTTTTTGTAGGTCCTGCCCCTACTTTGCTAAGAGTCTGCTTTGCTGAAGGTTTGCCTTGATCATTTCAGATTGATCCCCGTTTCTCACACATAGCTCTGCTGTAAAGTAGACACACCAACAGAACTAAAGAAAAGCTTCTATATGTCAGTATTTTCAGATCTATGGAAGGATCCATGAATTCATATTTTAAATCAGTGCCTTCACAGCAAAGTGAAGAACCAGCCTTGGATGAGAACCATTCCCACATGCATTCACAGCAGGCCAATGTAAAGCCATCAGTTATCCCAACAAGCCCTTCTTTCAGATAGAGGAGAAAAAAATTAAGTACCCAACAGGAACCAAAGTGGATCTGGAGAGAACATGCAAATGCTACACAGATGTTGACTATACCTTTATTTGAACTCCAGACTCTGGAACCATGAAGTGGCACCACAAGCTATGGGATTTACCATGAGGTCTGGAAAATTAATCAGCGGAAACTATTCTTTTCACTCATCCCAAACAAAATTAACCTAGGAGACTTGTAGATGACTTGCAAGATTAGATTATAACTTAACATAATGTAACATAACATACTCTATTCTGCTTAATAAAATTCAGTTATAGCCTACTCTGGCAGCACTGCATAAAAGACACTAAGCTGCTATGAGCAAGTCACTGATCTATTGTAGAACAGATTATTATAGAGTTAAGTTACCTGTAAAGAAAGCAAAGAAAGAATATACAATAGCAATGTAGTCAGTAAGTGGGTGGTGCAGTGATTAGCACTGCTGCCTAACAAATAAAGCATCCAGAGTTCAAATGCTCTGCCTATTTATTGGTTGTTTAAAGTGTGCACCTTGTCATTATAACTATGTATTGGTGTTTCTAGTTTTGATCCATAGGCATGTGCATAAATGGGCAGTGTAGTAAATGGACTAGCATGGCATCCAAAGCTCCTTCTGTTTTGCACCCAGTGCATCAGGACAGATAACAATGCTGAATGGGCTTAAGCAGGTTTGGAAATGTTATATTATCTTGTGGGTGTTACTTTAAGTGGCTTTGGAAAGAGGCTGATAAAACTGAATTGAGGCGGTATGACCTGCTCCAGTATGAACAGCTCCATCCTCCAGTATCAGACATCCAAGTTGTTCTTGTCAATGCTGTGATTATTTGTGATTTAAGAGGTTGTAATTTTTTCTACTTCACTAATCAGGAATGACACATAGTGCTTCTGTTAAACTTACACATTTTAACATACTGTCATAAAATGATAAAGAAGTGAACCAACCCAGCGTCTACTTTTTATAGTGCTGTTCAATCTCAAACGTAGTAGCTGTCTGCCTGCTCTCACTTCCCATTTAATTTTTACTTTTTAGCAACTTTAGACTTTATGTTCCCAAGCAGTTAGTTTTCACTCGTATCACTGTAAGTAAGCTGCAAGAACATTGTATTATTAGTTATTAAGTATAAAGAAAAGTGCATTAAAAAGAAAGGATCTTTTCTTTTAAATAATGTAGTACACCTGAACACAAGCAACATATACGCAGATATTCTCTCTTTGCTAAAAAACCAGCATAAATGTTACCTTCACACTGAAAAAATAAAAAGCGAGTTAGAGAGCAAAGTCTCAATTGAATTTCCTTCATCTAGTGTGCCACGCATGACGCATCTCTTTACTATTTACTGTTTGACTCAAGTTACAGTACCAGGAACATAGTGAACAACAAATGAGTATCAAATTACATTTTCTCACCAATCATAGCTCATGGATCATCTATTGCTAACAGGGAGTGTTTTGATCATTTGTTCTTTGCTGTTTCTTGAAAACTAGGTCCAGAATTTTTCATAATAATAGGTTTGATGTATTTCTTTGAGCTCATGGAGCTGTAAGCAAATCAGAATCAATTATTTTAGCCACGTTTATTTTAGATGTGCATTTGCATTTGAAATTTGTATTATTGCTAAGAATCGTAAACTGTCTGTAACTGAAATTATAATTAGAAAGCCTGATGTCATCACACACCCAAATAACAGGGTATGTCTCACACACTGGAACTGAAATATATACACTACAAATTACAGTGCATTGAAAATAATTGTTTTCTTAAGTGAGGAGGCAAAAGAGACACACAAAGTCAAGCAGTATAGTGTTATAAATAAGGCATTGGGCTTTAAAACATAAGTCTGTCAGTTCAGTTCCTGCCTTTGACATACCGTATGGCCAATAAGCAAGTTCATTAACCTGCCGGTACTCCAACTGTGAAAAGTGTATGTAAATATAATATAACATAGGATTATCCAACCTGCTTAGCCCAAAACGGAGTTGTAGAGGCCTTCATCCAATCTTAGTAGAACTGAGCACAAGGCAGTAAGCAGCCCCAGATGGAGTGCCAATCCAGCATAGTATGCCAACCTTGGGACTAAATTCTAATTTTTGAAGCTGCCTTGAATAAAGTTGTGTCCCCTAGCAGCATCAGGTTTCTCTACAGGCTGCTCTATCTAGCTGGTGTGACTGAAGGGTGCCACACTGGCATTTCTCGCCATTATTCTTGTGTGTCCGACCCACAGTGTCCTCTAGTGCCCTGGGGAACATTTATGAAGCTAAGAAATGTATTGTTAGGGGTCCCATTTTTACAATACCTTGTACTAAACAGTAGCACAGTAGCTCCTGCCTTGTGCTCAATGCTGTCAAGATCTTGAAATGGGTTAAGTGGGCACAAGAATGTTATTAAAATACCTTTTAATAGAAGACTCAGTCTTTAGTTGTACAGTTTTAGGAATGGTATTGCAAGAAGGGTATGATGGTCCTGTTCTTAGCACTGTTGCATGTCAACTTTTGAACTTAGGTCCACATTTTTTTAAACGGTTTTCACATTTTTATCATGAGTCTATTAATTTCCGTATTCCAGTTTTTGCCCACATCAGATTAACTGACAACAAAAAAATGGCCCAGGTCCTCATAAATCTTTATTGGAATATGCAAAGTTCAGTAAATGAATGCATAACTGAAGGCTATTGTGTGCACTTTCATGTATTTGAACATGATATGAATGATGAAGCAGAAAGTGGCCAGTGGTAAAATTAAAGTATGCTAGAGTATCACAAAATTGAAAGTTCAAGCCCAAGTTGTCCTTGTCCACATACAGCCTGCTTTTGACTACCTAAAACTACCCAATGCACAGCAGATTTTATGTATAGCCATCCCCAAAATAATCTTCACACTTTTCCATTTAATGGAACATTGTACACATCACTGCCAGGACCTGCTGTCTTGGTGGCGTGTGCTCTCTGAATGGAATAACTTTACGAAAGATGATGACAGATGATGGATGCGACTACCCACTCGAATAACACCTTCTGCTTAGTACAGCATTAGCTGATGGCCAGCATTTCATTGTCTTATGCACCTCCATTAAAGCTTTGCAAGCCGCTGACCACACAGTCTTCACCATGTGAGGTATTAAGACAACCCCTACACCCTCCATGGAAAATCACATCATAAGGTCAGCTTGCCTCACCTGCACTACCTAATTGTGCTATTGGCCACTGTGAAACATTTCCCCAGGTATATTGTAAAATGAATTACAGATATCAGAAAATACTTCTTAATCATGATATTTAAAATGGGTTTTAAGCTATCTCAAATGTTCTTTTAAAATATTTTAATGTAAGTTCATGCAATTTTTGAGATATCTCAAGTAAATAAGTTAGCTCTTTGTACATTTTGAGATATCTGAAATGTAATTTTAGGTATTTCAGAATGGCTCACTGTAAAATTGCCTATATTTTCAATGGCAATTTTTTCTCATTTTAAAAAACCCGAAAGTGCATTTTGTGATATCTCAGACTGTACAGAAACTACTTATAATATCAGATATTTTAAAATGGCCTCTGTGTTCTGGGTGCAGCAACACACAATCAGTGCATGCTCCAAACCACTCTCTCTGGATGTTATTCTAAGATGGATTGAAGTGTAATATTTAATATCTTAAAACATTCACATGTCTAGATTTTGACACACATTTGAGATATGTGGAATACATTTTTAGAGAGTTTATATTAATTTCATGGCATATTAAAATGAGTTTCTTCTTTGTTCAGAGTTAAAGATGCTAAGATTTGCACTGGGTGTGACGAGCATGGGCAGCATTAGAAATGAGAACATTAGAGGGTCAGCTCAAGAGGGTCGGACCACGGGAGGTCCGCTGTTTTTCCCTGGGTGCAAGAGGGCAGCCCCCGTGGATTTCATCAGGGCCACGGAAATTGAGCTGGGGAGCTCAACCCTGTGGGGACACGAGGTCACCACCAATGGGCGCATGGATGGTCCTAGAGCTCTGAAGGACAGCACTTCCGCCACACCAGGAAGTGCTGCCGAACCAGGAACTGTGTACGCCCGGAGTGCTTCCAGGTGCAAGGGCAGTACTTCTGCCACACTAGGAAGTGCTGCAAGAAGACCATCACCAAGCACCGAGCACATCCGGGGTGTGATAAAAGGGGCTGCCTTACTCCCTTCTGGGAGCCAGAGTTGGGAGGAGGAAGACAGAGTTTGTGAGAGAGGAGTGGAGGTGGCTGAAGAGAGGAAAGGACTGAGTTTAGTGTGGTGGTTGTGCACTGTAAATAATAAACGTGGGTGTTGTGAATATCAGGTGGCATGTCTGTCTGTGTACCTGTACTATATATACTCCATGTTAAGGTTTGTAAAATGCATTTTAAGATATCTCATTTTTATTTTGAGATATTTCAAAATAGGGAAAGGATAGGACATTTTATAGGAAGTGATTTTAAGATATCTTGAAATTAATTTCAGATATCTTAAAATGCATTTAAAGTTTTAACTGAGATATTTCAAAATGTATTTGAGATACAGTATAATGAAATTCACAGGTAATTATTTTGAGATACCTTTTTATATATCTTGAAATGCAACTAATTTATCTTGAAATTAACTGCATGTTACCTTAAAATATAAAGAAGCTTATTTTGAGAAAATGAGTTTTGCATATCTGAAAAGATGAACTGTATTACAAGGTGTCTGAAATTTATTTATGGATATACACTATATCACAGCAATATTTTTGGCATAAAATTCTACTAGGGCTAAATGGACCTGGCAGTGAGATGCTAGCAGAGGGAGCACACCCAATCTAGGAAGTCATCAAGAGTGTGTGTTGGTGTGTTTCAGTGAGAGAGAGATGATCAAGCAGTTACATGAGCAGAACTTATGAGACCTGCTCCTCTACATAAATCCATTGGCCTTTGTACATGACATCCAGTGGTCTCAAAAACAAACCTCGCTGGATTGACACAGATCACCGAGATGAGGACAGTGAATGCCAATGGTGTTGATTCTGACCCCAATTTAGCGGTATAAGGTAGAGAAAGTGACATGAATATTCAGACAGGGGATGTGGCAGAATAATTAACATTGAAGCTGCATGGAAGGACCATAGAAAAGTGGTCACAAAAGAGAGTGAGGGAGAGACACTGTGTTTCTCAATATATTATGCTTCCAGCACCAGTGATGGCTTAAGGTCGGCTGAATAATGCAATAAAAAACACAAAATGATGTGTCTATCACCCTTATGTCACTCAACAAAGGACAATATTAAAAGATATCTCAACATCAAAATCAAATGCTCATTACTGAAAGCAGAAACACAAATGAATAATAAAAAATGTACAATTTTTGTCCAATTGGAAAAGTGTTAATTCGTATTGTAAGTAATCAACATCATTTATGATAATGATGATAGGTACTCCAAAATAGCGAGATGTACTAGTTTACCCACTGTTTAAATTGTGTTACAAAAATCAAGAATGGGTCTCTTAACAGGAGTGTAACCTTTATGTCCCAACATGGAAATGAAACATGCAGGCTGCACATGCACACACTTGAGCAAAAGTATTCCAAGAATGCTGCAGGTTTAAAAGGCCTGCCAAAGGGCCAGCAGTGCCAAAAACAAAGAAAATTTCACACACTCCTTAATCAAATATTTTTCTATACAAGAAGTTGTATTAAGCATATCAAGCAAAAATGTGATTATAATTGCTAATTGGAAGTTTACTGTATATACAGTACAGGCCAAAAGTTTGGACACACCTCCTCATTCAATGTGTTTTCTTTATTTTCATGACTGAAGGCATCAAAACTATGAATGAACACATGTGGAGTTATGTACTTAACAAAAAAAAGGTGAAATAACTGAAAACATGTTTTATATTCTAGTTTCTTCAAAATAGCCACCCTTTGCTCTGATTACTGCTTTGCACACTCTTGGCATTCTCTCGATGAGCTTCAACAGGTAGTCACCTGAAATGGTTTTCACTTCACAGGTGTGCCTTATCAGGGTTATTTAGTGGAATTTCTTGCTTTATCAATGGGGTTGGGACCAGCAGTTGTGTTGTGCAGAAGTCAGGTTAGTTGGACGATCATTTATTTTTCAACAGGACAATGACCCCAAACACACCTCCAGGCTGTGTAAGGGCTATTTGACCAAGAAGGAGAGTGATGGAGTGCTGTAAATGGTCATGAAAATAAAGAAAACACATTGAATGAGGAGGTGTGTCCAAACTTTTGCCCTGTACTGTATGTTTATAATACCTTAAATTACTGAAGCAACTGTACTTTTTTTCTGCATAACAGCACCATCTACTGGGAGATGGGAGCAGTGCCCCAATAGCCTAAATGCAGAAATGCCACTGACCTTTAGTTCAGCTTGCCTTGCACGATTTCTTGCAGCTGCCACATCTAGAGAGTTACTGACTATTGCAAATAAATTATTTATCTTCTATGGTGTCTCTGTGTGATTTGTACTTACAAAAATGTATAGCACAGTCCTGGAAACAATAACTCACTTTTACCATGCCAAATGCCTTACTTACTTTTAAATTACTTACTTTTAAATTAGTTAAATCACAGCAGATGATAATGAACTGTGTGTTTCAGGAAGTCTTTGTATGCTGATTTCATGACATAATATCAGTACTAATTTCTTTCCACAGGATGATGCATTCTGTTCTGTCATTTACCTTGCTGTTTACAGCTGTCACAGCCAGTCTGGTGAAAGATTCCTCTCTAGACTTGCACTGGGAACTATGGAAGAAAACGCATCAGAAACACTATTTTGGAGAGGTACATAACAACATTTTTCTTAAGAAACATTAAGGGTGTGCCATGGAGACTAATTTCAACATTTGTGCAGCACAAAAAATTACCTTTCGCAATATTTCATTTTTAAATAGTGTTCTTATATTATTCTTTTTTATATTTTGTCATAATAACAATTATGTTCTGTCAAAAAGTTCAGCAAAGTGATGGTATCACTAAAAAATGAAATGTGCAATAGGTGCTATTTAAATGCTGAAACTACCAACTGGCAAAACGCCCTGATGCAGTACCAGCCAAATGTTCTACTCTGCACAGTACTCCACTGTCATAATGGCCTGATTTCATCCACGATTTATTAATGTTTTTCCGAGAACACAGAAGCACTCTTGCAAAATTTTGTACTTTTTTGTGTTGCAAAGCTTGTTCTGTAATTTTAGTTCCTGTATATATTTATTAATCCCGAGCAGTAATTTAGAAATAATATGAATTTACATCTGCGGTGGGCTGGCGCCCTGCCCGGGGTTTATTTTCTGCCTTGAACCCTGTGTTGGCTGGGATTGGCTCCAGCAGACCCCAGTGACCCTGTGGTTAGGATATAACGGGTTGGATAATGGATGGATGAATTTACATAAGCTAAGCTATCATTCTCAGACCATCAAAACATTGTTCTTCTACTTGTAAGACTCACCATCCTCATCTCATGCAAGCATCAGGGGTTTGAACTTAATATGTGCTGCTGCTACTGGGGAGCCAATGTAGTGATCTGAAAAGAGGAGTGATATGTGCCCACCTTAGGTGTTTGAACACCAGACATGCTGTTTATCAGCAGACAACTGAGTAGTTGAGAAGGAGCACAGGACCCCACAAGTGTCTCTGTATATCTAATGATGCTGACCTGTTGACTACTCTCTAAATAAGCATCAGGGATTTGAACTTATTATGTGCTGCTACCAGGAGCCAATGTAGTGATCTGAAATAAGGAGTGACATGTGCCTTCCTTGGCTGGTTGAGCACCATGTGTGCCTCAGCTTTTGAATTATATACAGTGGCTTGGTGACATGTGCAGGTACTCCTGCCAGCAGAGGGGGGTAGTAGTCATCATTCTTAAAGGTTCAGTTACAATAGCTACTTTACATGCCAGCTCTAGTTTTTGACATATTTGGTCTTTCATCTCATCATAAAGCTTTCAGATTATCATTAATGCTTCTTTCACCTAAAAAGATTATGTTGACAGCATACCGTTTGGTATCTTTTATTGCAAATTGTAATGTGTGCAGCAGATTATTACTGAATATTTATCATATACAACACATTACCTTACTGTTTAATGTGAAATGTCTAGTTATCATATTTTAGCTTATCCTTACTGGAAGGAAACAAAGCTTGTCTTATTCATGAAATAATCAGTCCAATGCCTTACTTGAATATTCCATCTTTGGTAAAAATGTATTACTGGTCTTTAATTCTATTTATCTGGCTTTGCTGCAGGATGAAGAACTTCAGAGACGTTTGACATGGGAGAAGAACCTTAAACTCATCACACTTCACAACCTTGAATTCTCCATGGGAATGCACACTTATGACCTGGGAATGAACCACCTTGGAGACATGGTAAAACACCTTCTGTGGATGAATTTTTCAATGAGTGTTTCTCTTTTAAGTGGCCTTTCTTAAGTTCTTATGGACATTTATTGTTTCTAAATTTAGTATACATGAAATTTAGTTTTCAGTCATACACATTTATTTTGGGTTCAGTATCAACTTCTTCTATTAACCCTGTATCACCTTTTTGCAGTAGTAGATGTGTGTATAATGTAGATCTGTTTATTAGAGTTTCTAGTAAAGCCAGTAGTGACGACACAACCTGCTGCCCCGTGGTTCTCTTTACAGCTCCTTCTCCCTTGTGGAGAGCCACTGTGTCTGCAGCTCTGATGTCTGAATAAGCAATAAATAAAAAAACTGAGAGTTTTCCACCAGTGTTCTTTAGTCAAACAAACTTGTTTTGTTAATTCCCAATTCTCCACCATTTACTTGGAATCATCTTAACACTTGAAGTACTTGTTAGACACATGTGGTTTTAAGAAGATTCCATTCTAGTTATTGCATTGTAAGGCTGGCATTCTGAAGCTTCTCATACTTAGTTGCTGATTTCACTGTCTGTCTGTTTCCATGCTGTATACAGTATATGAGGAATATTATTTCTTCTTGTGTCCATAAGAATTTATCAGTAAAACACTTTATGATATATACAAAATGAAAGGATATGAAGCGTATGGAAGAGTATGGTCTTTATTTATTTATTTTTTTTCTACCCTTCTAGACACCCGAAGAGGTTACAGCTAAGCTCACTGGCTTTCAGTTGCCTGATGATTATAAAGTTAGCAATTCTAAATATGTTCATTCTTCTAAAGTCAGCGTACCTGATAATATAGATTGGCGCGACAAGGGATGTGTGACAGAGGTGAAGTATCAGGTAAGTCCACAAATCCTGTATTTTGAACACCTAAATAGATGCAGGTATTCAGAAACAGTTCTTGATCATAGAGAAAACTGGAAGATGGAAGCCTCTCTTGGGTGTCTTTCCCCTAGATATCAGTACTCATGGTAATAGGCATAGCAACAATGCAATATGGCTTCTGCCATCCAGAAATAATGGGAATAATAATAATACATTTTATTTATTTGTAGGCACCTTTCTAAACACTCAAGGACATTGAACAATAGATACAAAACAGATTATAAACAAAACTAAAATACGAAAATTAAAATCAGACAGAGCAAATCACTTCCTTTTTTTTCTTTTTTTTTGGGAATCACCCAAGAAGCAGAACATCATAATAATGTCATATTAAATAAATAAACTCAAATAAAAAATTGATTAAAATACAAAATACAGCACAAATAGACTCCAAAACTCAAAAACAAATTATGATGCCATGACATTAACCTAATGTACTTGTAGGTTGCTTCCCAGTTTGCATGCTGCTAATATTGGTTGCCCTGTCTTCCATACTTTGACGATGGCTGCAGATTACATTTTTCAGACTAAAGATCATCTAGTTCATGTAACCTACAGACAGCTGTGTGGTACAAACAGAATAGCGGCCTATAAAATAGAAGCATGTTTTTCCTGGTTAGCTAAGTTTAGGAGACTTGTATGGTTCTGTACAATATACCTGCAATAAACTGAAAAATTAAAAAGAATTTAAAAACAAAATGAGAAAAGGAAAAGGGTGAAAAAAGTTTTTAACAATGGCTCAGTTGAGGGTGGGTGTGGATGTATGTCCCTTCAAAAGACCCAGAGAGGTGATAAAAGACAAAACAGGCATTACTTCAGCAACAAGCTCAGGCCACTGTTGAAATTAAAAACAAACAGGGACTCAGATCAAGATAGTCCTTATACAAGTGTAACCACTGGCCGTGAAAAATGTTGAAATCTTCTCAAAAGCGGAACAAGTATTGCTAAAAGCAAGACTAAAGGAAACAACCATGATGTTTTCAGAATCACAGAAGCTGCCTAAAGCATGTCTTTAAAAACTGGGCATAAGATAAAATACACTTCAGACACACCCACCTCCCTCAGCTGCATAGACCATTCAGAAAATATAAGCATCTGGGGCTTAAAAGCTGCTTTGAAAATTTTTGGAAGGACAGAATCTGCAACATATAAATAAGTTTAGCTTGATACTCAGTGTTCAACTGCTTAAGTTAAAAGTTAAAAGCGTAGAATAGACAGGGAACAAGTATTCCACTAAGACATCAAAATTTAAACAGTGACACAAAGACTTCTGGTGTACCACTGTAGCCTGTCCAAAAATGAGCTTAACAAAAGAATGTCTTATGAACGAGTCTGCAAGGGTTTGCCTACATCACCTAAATCTGCTTGTACAAATAAGCATATAAGGAGCCCACAAAAAAAGCACTACATAGACTGAAATAGAGAGATGGTGAGCAAAAAAGGGTAAAAGAAGCAGGACACCAAAACAATACACACTGAATCCACAGTTGAAGTAAGTGACACGAACACCAAATCAAAAAACGCTTTCAGATGGAGATTAGGAAAGCTGATTGTTATGTCATGTGTTCAGGCCTTCTTTTAGGAAAATTCGCTAACAGATTTTGTCACATTATGGCATAGGTTGATGTCTACTGTGTCACATATCGAGACCATGCTGAACCTCAGCAGACAACAGGAAATCACAATCTAAAGAAAACAACAAAATTCTAAAATGCAAAAAAAATTAGTCCAGCTGACATGTATAGCTTGGAGCCCAAAGACTTGACCAGTTATGAACAGCTAAAAGAGGAAATAGAAGAGGGAATATGCTCAGTACTTTCACACTTTGGTTTTCAAAATGGAGGGTGAACTATTTGTATGGCCGTGAGTAAGTGTAGAAAGGGGCTGGCATAATCAAGTTTAAAAAAAAAAAGCAAAAGCATGAACTAGGGCATGAGAATGATGTTTAGCATGCACAAAAAGTGAGTACGTGTTTGAGGGGAAGATTATTTAACCCCCAAGTGCATTACTTGAGTATGAATGGGGAATTAATGTAAGCCTTGTCCATCTCAAAGACTGAAGTTATATTGAATTAAAGTGAGTTCCCAGCAGAGGAAATGAAACCTAAAAAAATCTATTTTACTTGGTTGTATAGTGACACCACAACTTGTCTGAAACAACATGACTATAACCGCCTAAAAGAGACATTAATCACATACTGTGACTTCACTAGATTGGTGTTATCATTTAAATCTCTAATATATGTTTGGTAAGAAATCTATTGCAGATTTTTTACAATCTATATGTCTATTTTGGAGTTTTCTGACCCAAGGAATCTAACTCTGTACATTTTTCATATCTTCCTGCGACCTCAGTTTATTTTGTTAATGAGTGCCACCATTTTGGTGAGATCGCATCGGCCATTGCTATGGTGAATTAACCACAATCCTTAGGCAGTGACGTCATCGGCGCAACCATATAACAGTCAACATGCATGGTCTTAAACTATTCAAGTATTGGATAAAACATCATTACTGTGTTCCTTTGCAATTCAAATTCTTTTGAGTTATCAAACTTTTTTCTGACATTTGGGTCTTTGATTTTTTCTGTGTCCTAATCTTGATGACTTTGAGAGCTGATATTTTCATTTATAACTTCTGCTTCTCTTTTGACCTTGCTTTCCTCTTCTGATCCCTTTGTTAAAATTCTTACTGTCTTTGAATTAAAACAACAGGTTGGGAAACCTCTTCAATAATCACACACCTTTGTACCACAGCAACCATGTAAAACGTACAAGAACATTGCAAGGAGGTTGAAAATACTGGACTCTAACTGGCCTTTCCTTGTGAAAATAGGAATTTCATTCCATGATTACATTCATTTGCCAGTAACTAGGTAATGAAATTAAAACAAGTCAAAAATCTGTATTATTCTCTTCTTCCTAATTTTGCAGTTTCCAATGGTCTGTTGTACAGGATACAGAAAGAGGAATGCACATCAGAAATTAGCTGCATTAGCCATTTATACAGAATAGTGAAAATACAGAGTGAAAATACAAAATACATTTTAACAAAGTTCTGCTGGTCTAGGAATACACTGATATCAAGATGTATTATTAGATGTGTCTAGAGTGTCAACTCCAAGAAGACATTTAGGCATCAGACCACTGTTACTTCTACTGTGTATTGTAATGTTTTCCTTTGAAGGAATAACCGGATATTGCCAATTATTAACAAAGTCGATATGTGAGTTTAAATACATTGTACAGTTGTGCTTGAAAGTTTGAGAACTCTTTAGAATTTTCTATATTTCTGCATAAATATGATCTAAAACATCATCAGATTTTCACTCAAGTCCTAAAAGTAGATAAAGAGAAACCAGTTAAACAAATGAGACAGAAAATATTATACTTGGTCATTTATTTATTGTGGAAAATGATTGAATATTACATATTTGTGAGTGGCAAAAGTATGTGAACCACTAGGATTATCAGTTAGTTTGAAGGTGAAATTAGAGTCAGGTGTTTTCAAACAATGGGGTGACAATCAGGTGTGAGTGGACACCCTGTGTTTTTTAAAGAACAGGGATCTATCAAAGTCTGCTCTTCACAACACATGTTTGTGGAAGTGTATCATGGCATGAACAAAGGAGATTTCTGAGGACCTCAAAAAAAGAGTTGTTGATGCTCATCAGGCTGGAAAATGTTACAAAAACATCTCTAAAGAGTTTGGACTCCACCAATCCACAGACAGACAGACTGTGTACAAATGGAGGAAATTCAACACCATTGTTACCTTCCCCAGGAGTGGTCGACCAACAAAGATCACTCCAAGAGCAAGGCGTGTAATAGTCGGCAAGGTCACAAATGACCCCAGGGTAACTTCTAAGCAACTGAAGACCTCTCTCACATTGGCTAATGTTCATGTTCATGAGTCCACCATCAGGAGAACACTGAACAACAATGGTGTGCATGGCAGGGTTGCAAGGAGAAAGCCACTGCTCTCCAGAAAAAAACATTGCTGCTTGTCTGCAGTTTGCTAAAGATCACGTGGACAAACCAGAAGGCTATTGGAAGAATGTTTTATGGATGGATGAGACCAAAATAGAACTTTTTGGTTTAAATGAAAAGTGTTATGTTTGGAGAAAGGAAAACACTGCATTCCAGCATAAGAAGCTTATCCCATCTGTGAAACATGGTGGTGGTAGTATCATGGTTTGGGCCTGTTTTGCTGCATCCAGCCCAGGACGGCTTGCCTTCATTGATGGAACAATGAATTCTGAATTATATCAGAGAATTCTAAAGGAAAATGTCAGGACACCTGTCCATGAACTGAATCTCAAGAGAAGGTGGGTCATGCAGCAAGACAACGACCCTAAGCACACAAGTTGTTCTACCAAAAAATGGTTAAAGAAGAATAAAGTTAATGTTTTGGAAATTGCCAAGTCAAAGTCCTGACCTTAATCCAATCGAAATGTTGTGGAAGGACCTGAAGTGAGGAGTTAATGTGAGGAAACCCACCAACATCCCAGAGTTGAGGCTGTTCTTTACGGAGAAATGGGCTAAAATTCCTCCAAGCCGGTGTTGCAGGAATGATCAAAAGTTACCGGAAACGTTTAGTTGCAGTTATTGCTGCAAAGGGGGTCACACCAGATACTGAAGGCAAAGGTTCACATACTATTGCCACTCACAAATATGTAATATGTAATACTTAAAATTTTCCTTAATAAATAAATGACCAAGTAAAATATTTTTGTCTCATTTGTTTAACTGGTTTCTCTTTATCTACTTTTAGGACTTGAGTGAAAATCTGATGATGTTTTTAGGTCATATTTATGCAGAAATATAGAAAATTGTAAAGGGTTCACAAACTTTCAACCACAACTGTAAGTGCCAGAGAGAAAGGACAGGCATCCTGGCCAGGGTAAAGGAAGGATTCATGTCCGGCTAGGAGACCATAATGGAAGGAACAGGCAAACAGGCTGACCAGCAGCAGATCATTCCCCCACACGACAGGTGACAGTGTCCTTCCAACCTAAACCCAATCAGGACACCTGTAGGGTGGCATGGGAGTTGGAGTCTGAAAATGCATCCTTATCGGGGGTCTTTAGGGTCCACCAGATGGAGCTGCGTGGGGAAGGGGTGACTGCCCTGGTGGCCACACAATCCGAAAATGCTCTGGTCGACCTGGACAGGAGACCAGAAGCAGGTCCCGGGTCTGATTTTAAAGGAAGCCCTTCTGCTTCCTCTGTCAGAGTCAGTAGGCAGCAGGCAATACTCAGTGGAGGACAAAAGGAGGAAGATTCATTGGTGTTTGAAGAGGTGATGTTGGAAAAGTGCCTTCTGTAAATAAAATCCTTTATTTTATTACTGTTAATTTGTGCTGTATTATTATGTAACTGGTTTGGGGCTCTCTAGTGCCCCCTTGTGGTTACAGTATGTATATGGAAACTTACTGATTGAGGCACCCCAATCATGCCAAAAAGAACGCCAAATGTCTGATATGGTAAGTAAAGCACTTGTGCTTGTCTGCCTATCACTTGTAGACACTAAATTAGATTTTAAGACAGGTGAGCAAGACTGAGGTAAACTTCTTCCTTCCTGGAAACTCCTCAAGCATCTGCCGAGCCCTTGGTGACACTTAAAAGGGCCATTTGAGAAACCAGAAAAAAAGGCAATTGTAAATTATAAAGTAAAAGAAAGTGGGAAAGATGGTGTAAAAGGTGCAAGAAGGAACAGTTAGACAACCTTGTTCAGCAAAAATGTCGAAAAAGTGCAAAACAGGCTTCAGCCAAATGAAAAAAATAAAGTTACTGAGAGAAGAGACTTCCACCCTATTTAGGCAATAGTCCTCAATGAACACCCACTTCTGGTGGCTTCAGGATGTTTACATTTGCCAACAGAGAAGTGGGGGGCTTCAAAGCAGAATCAGAAACTGGGTCTTGCAGCGGGAGACCTGCAGAACTGAATGTGGAAAAGGAGAGGTGATTAGTGGCAGTGCTGCCCTCAGACACCACCTTTTCTGAGCCTTGAAGTTGTCCCTGAAGCACATATACTGTACTTGATAACCTACATAAATAAAAGTCAATGTGTGTATGCATGTTCCAGCATCACGTCCGAACAGCTGGAGCGATTTTCATGAAACTTTGTACACATGTTCCTCATTGATCGACTAAAATTAATGTAGGGTGAAATCAGCCGTAACCCACCCCCTTCTGGGTAGGGTAGGGGGGTGAACTTGTGGTCTTGTATGCATGTTATCATCCAGTTGACACTCGGAACGACCACCATAAGGTGAACTGGAGGCGACTGCCAGCATTCTTTATGTTTGAGCGCCACTGTGCACCTGTTGCTTTTGAAATTAAACAGAGTTCTACGCAAGCAAGGCCAGTACATCGGCAAAAGGAAACCTCCTAAGAAAGACAGTCGCTTAGCTGCTAATGCACAAACGATGCGAGCACTTTCGCTAACATGAATCCTTCTAGTAGAAAGATGCCCAAAGTAGTTCTGACGATTTAAATACTTTCTAGGAGGCTTACACAGTTAGTATATACTAGGCGACTGCCAGCATTCTTTATGCTTGAGCACCACCGCGCCCCTGTTGCTTCTCAAATTAAATACAGTTGGCCGGTTCCGTGCGTCAACTGGATGATAACATACATACAACACCGCAAGACAAGCACATTAGTGAGTCTTTATCCATCCATCCATTATCCAATCCGCTATATCCTAACTACAGGGTCACGGGGGTCTGCTGGAGCCAATCCCAGCCAACACAGGGCGCAAGGCAGGAAACAAACCGCAGGCAAGGTGCCAGCCCACAGCAGAAAACCCACGCAGACACGGGGACAACATGCAAGCTCCACGCAGGGAGGACCTGGGAAGCAAACCCAGGTTTATTGTTTGTTAATTTATTTTTATTTTTAAAATTGTGTTTTTTTAATTATGTTTTTCTCAAACAATTAAAAAAAACTTTATTTTCCTCCCGGGCAACACTGGGTATTTCAGCTAGTGATGAAATAAAAATTCATTGTAGATAACCAATAGGGTTTAAAAATGGGACTTTGTTCTAGAAAATGTTCCAAATTTAGAATTTACTATTCTTTTTTGTTTTCAATCCATGTTCAGTTTTCCAGCCCACCTTATAAAGCAAGTTCACCATAGTTTACCTACTCTTTTTTTTTTTTTAAGTCTTCCTGTTCGGGGTTGTTAAAATTGGATTCAAATCTTGGAGTCTGCGGAATCTCCTAGCAGATAAAACATCAACATTTTCAGAACATTAGAACAACTATAAAAAGAACAGGCCATTCAGGCCAGCAGGCCCAAAGCGTTTAGTCTTTGTGGAGATCCCTGTGTATGCTTTGGTTTTCCTGATGCATCCCACAAACAGGCAACTTTAAGCTGGAAGTGTGCGCATAAATGTTTTTTTTATAATGGGCTGGTGTTATAGTCACAGTGAGTTCCCGTATTCTACCCAGTGTTGTTAGATTAAAATGCAGTTCCTGTGATCCTGAACTGCTTATAAGCAAGTATGATAATGAATTATTGAATAAAAGATTGTCTCGTGTTATTCCCATCTTTCATTGTTTTACCGTGATTATGTTACTCCGATCTCACCAATCAGTCTACAATAGGTTCCTCCCATAAAATATAAATTGATTTTCTTACTAATATATGCTACATTATATCTGCTCAGATTTTCTTCTTGTGTGATCCTGATCATTGCTTTTCATACAGATCCATGAGCTGTTTATACTGTACATGTGTCTCTCTCTGCTTCATTAGTAGTTCCCTCTGCTTTCCTCCACCTGCACAGTTAGTGCCTACTCTCCTGGAGATTTAACTTATTGTTATGTGATTTGTATTTAAGCAACAGTCATATTTGGATGACTCCTGAAAACGAGTGAAATAAATATAACCAAAAATCTTTGACTATGAACGCAAACTGATCAATGAAAAAAAAAATCCACCCATCAATTATGTGTTTAGTTTTCTGCTTGTGGCCAGTTCGGTTTCTTTACATTTTGCTCAGCTTCTGCTCCCTTGTCTAGCTTTCTTTCTCTTCTATTTGTCCTTCACTAAATAGTGTCTTGTCTGGCTGTGTTTGAAATTATGTGTGCTAACCATCAACTATCTGTTACAGGGATCCTGTGGAGCTTGTTGGGCCTTCAGTGCTGTTGGTGCATTGGAAGGTCAACTCAAGCTGAAAACAGGCAAGCTGGTGTCTCTTAGTGCACAGAACCTTGTAGACTGTTCATCCAAGTATGGAAATCACGGATGTAGTGGAGGTTTCATGACTCATGCATTCCAATATGTTATTAATAACCAAGGAATTGACTCTGATGAATCCTATCCTTACAAAGCCGTGGTAAGATTTGATATCTTCTAATATGCAAGGGTTTAAATACATTTATCAATACAATGGTTTTATGATAAAATATATTATGTTTTCTTCTCTGTGTTTCTTTTCATAACAGTATGTTTTCTTGCCTTTGTCTAGAGCAGGTATTTTGTGCTTCTGGTTTTCCAGTTTGGTCACTAGGTGGCATCAGAGCTCCTTTTTTGTAATGGTTGTGGTCATTAGTGCAGAATGTAGGACTGGCTCAATGGTTCTCTAATGGCAACTAATTCCACCATAGATAGGAACATAATATTTCAGAAACAGAACTTTAGTCAGTTATATCTATAGGAGGTAATTGAATAGAAATTATAGGGGATAGAGAGGAACAGAAGAAACCCAGAGTCAGGGAAGTACAGTACTTGGAAAAAAGATGATTGAGAATACAATATTTATTTTCATTCTGTGCTGGCGTTAAGTGAATAACAAATGAAATGGTAGCCTTTGTGGTTTTCTAGATGCGTGTCCTTGAACATATTCAAGATGGACCAGTGAGTAACATTGCACAAGCTCCCTACATCTGCATGGGTGTTGCTATGGGTGCTCTCCTTTTCCAACCACATCCCAAAGACATGCATGTTGGGTTAATCATTTACTCTAAATTTTCCCAGTGTTGGGATTTGTACAGAAGAGCCCAGCAATGGAATGGCCACTTATTGCAGGGCCGTGCCTGATCTGGTTTTGATGATAGGTGCAGGGACAGATGAATGGTGTCCCCGAAACCTTATGTTAGAACAAAAACAAACAAATCTGTATGGCTGTAATGAAGACAAATTAAATGTTGTCATGTTGTTCTTGATGGCTTTGAAATGTTCCCTAAAATGGTTACTCTCCTTTTCACCTTCCTACCCTGCTGTAGAAAAAATTTCACAAATAAAATTATTACACAGACAAATGGTCCCCTTGGTAACCTTCGACAGGCCAGATCACTAAAGATATATCCACATTTGATGTAGTGACTGGCTGTAACAGTCATTTGTGATAAGCAAATCTTGATTGAGGAACAAAAATTGTATTGTGTGCTTGATAGGGTCATGCAGGTTTAAATTAAACATGAATGTTACATTTCTGTGAAGAGTTACATCCAGACTTTCAATTTTGTTTAATGTTTTCATATTTGTTAACACCAAATGTTATCAAAACTTCACCCACATCCTGGCCGTAGATAAAGGCTACCAGCCTGAACAAATAACTAACGATTTAATTTGTTTGATTATTCATTTATCCAAAGCAATTATCTGAAAATTTTGCCACCCCTTATATTTAGCAACCTCAGCGCATCTTACTGGGTATCTTTTTGGATGGGCTGCAGAGACACCTGTTGATACCAGGTGAGCTCTAGCCTGATCTCCCCATAGGTAGAGACACCATTTCCCCTGTTAATTTCATGGCCATCCCAGAAGTGACACAAATAAACAGACACCCTGCTAGAAACCATATTGAGTCTTGAGTCAGGACAGAAACTGTAAAGAAAGCACTCTGTGCAAAGAGGAGAGGCTCAGGAAATAAAATAGAGAAAGATGGCAGGTGAGGAGAGAGAAAGAGCGCTCTCATGGTGGTATGGGAGAGGTGGGAAAATGGGTGAGCTACTCCTCCTGGTAGACACTGGGTACAAATACCTGCAAAGGTAGACGCAGTGAGTTTATTTAGGCTTAAGTCCTTTTTCTATATTTTCTATTCTCCCTTATTGATCCCTTATTTCAATGATTTTGAAACATTGTGTACATTAGTTTATGATTAGAAACACATTTTTAAGCATACCTTATGTGACGATGCGGGTCCACTCCACGCTCCCATCCGTCTTTATGGGGGCCCTTGAACCCAACACCGTCGTTAATGTCACCGGCCCAACACGTACCTAACTTCAGCCTTGTGTTCATTACAGACTCAAGGGTAGATTCTGTTAAATAGTGATAATTATCACCAAGTCCTTTCGCAAACGTATTGTGCGGAAAAAAATATATAGTGCTGTTTAAATGCAGATGCATCTCCTAGACACATCTCTTTACACTCCATGACTCTACCAGCCCTCGAGTTCCTGTTTCTTGCTCCGCCCATTTCCTCTGAAGATCACGTGAGCAACCAATATAGTTCACACGCAGAACCGATATAGTTCATGCAGAGTTGCGATAGGGTGCGCACGCATAACCAATATGTTTCGTACGTGGAACCGACATAGTGCACACATACAACCAATAGAGTTCAAGCGCAAAATCGACAGGTTACCCACATGAAACCAGTATAAGACGTGCATGAAACCAATATAGTGCATACGCAAATCCATTGTTAGACCATCACAGAACGCAAGCCAATATAGATCATATGCAAACCGATAACATGCAAGCGTAAACCAATGCAGTTCACTCACAAACCAATAACAAATCGTACTGGAACCAGTGATATACACATGCAAATCAATATAGTTCATATGCAAACCAATGGTATGCACGTACAAATGGATATAGTTCACGCACAAACTGATAATATACGGACACGAACCAATATAGTTCATATGAATGAAACCAGTATTTTACGCACGCAAGCCAATTAAGTATGCACGCAAACCGATAGTAAATATTTATAAACCAATAGTGTTCACACGTAAACCAATAGATTACACACAGAAATATATGATTTATGGCCTGTTTGGCCCCTCATACTAAGCCAACCTCCGTCTTGGCCCCCTTATGGATGTCACTGCCAGACCGACACCCGTAGTCGCTCCTCGGATCCATCGGGAGGACACCTGCCTTGCTCACCCCACTCACTCGAACTAGCCCCCAGAGTGCATAACCCTAACGCTCCTTCACGGGGCCCCAGCTCATGGTGTCTCCACTTTCCAGGTGGCCAGATCATCCCTTCAAGCTTGCTGTTTGCCGTCTTTTAACCTCGCGCTTTCTCTTTTCCTCGATCCTTCCATTTTTTTTTTCCCCACCCCTCGGTCTCGACCCATATATAT
>JANRMT010062854.1:28993866-29007762 GCA_026402145.1 Polypterus bichir lapradei | reverse complement strand
ATATATATATATATATATATATATATATATATTTGTGTTTTGTTTTCTGGTGCATACAAACAACAAAGTCTGTGAAGTGAAATTAATGTGTCAGCTGAAGTAAAAAAAAAATAATCTCTGCTTTATTATAAAAGTAAATTTTAAACTTTAAACAGAAATACCTCTGAAATATTTGTTATGTAGTAACTTAACTTTGTGTTCTGCTGATATCGTTATGTTTGTCTAGGATGGTCAGTGCCAGTATGACGCTGCTGCCAGAGCGGCCAACTGCAGCAGTTATAATGAACTTCCATATGGGGACGAAAATGCCCTGAAAGAAGGTGTTGCTAATGTTGGACCGATTTCTGTTGCCATTGATGCCACACGGCCTACATTTATTCTGTATAGGAGTGGTATGCTGTTCTCTCTTTTTATATATATACAGTATATATATATATATTTGCTGTTTAACTTTTCAACATATTTTATGATCAGTATGTGAAATACCAGGGGCTAATCAAGAGGTTCCACTAGTGCTCAATTTTTGGCAGTTTTCTGGTACTGTGAAATATACAAGTAGCTAAACAAAATACAGTCACTCAGGATATGCATTTCTTAAACTGACTAATTGTATCATATATGGATACACATTCTACAAACAAAAGCCACGCCTCCTTGTACTTTTGACCAGCATCATGCTGAATCAACACTCTTCAAGTTACACACAGAGAAAGCCGTCTCACTTGGTCCTAATTCTTGCTTCAACATCAGCAAAACCTGTATTTATCTTTTATTGCCCTGTTTGACTTTCCTAGTAGATTCTAACAAATCTAGTAGTTTCCTAGTAGATTCAAAATTAATGAGCAGTTAGGTCATCAACGCTGCCCTGACTCAGTTATTTAAAACCACAGATGGCAGGAGCAAGTCATTTTGAAGGTAAAGCAGGCTTAAATAAAGGAAAACTCCTTAACAATGATCTTCTTTTAAGTTTGAATTTTAGCTATTTTTTTCTAATCCCAGTAATGGACACTGAGTGATTTATAACACCATAATATGTTTCTAAAATGTATTTTTAGAGAATTTTGATTTTAGAAGGGTTAATTAGGGGATCCTAGATGCCTGGATCCCCCACATTTTGTACTTTGGCTTCAATTATTGAAAAATGGCACAGGCTCAAGAATGGGAAGTACAGCAAACATAATAAGCTAATTGGAATTAGAATATACCAAGAAATGCCTAACAATATTGAAATTTACAGTATCATAATTATTTTTTATCTATTATTAGACACCTTAATGATAAATTTACATCCTCTACTATGTATTCATAGACTGATGTAAAGAACAGCACTGATCTTATTATTTTGTCCCGTAGTTCATTTTTATAGCTTTTGCAATGTATTTGTCTTAGTTCTTGCCATTTTAGAGTTTTTGCTCATGAGAATTTGGACTATTATATTGGTATTTCATATAGACTTTTTTTGCTGTTTTGTCACTATTTTTGTTTACTGATGGCCACCACCATTTGTGTACATGTTTCCCTAGTAACAGTGTATATGTTATCAGTGCGACAAGATAAAGAATGGTCACGTTGGTCTTACCCTTATCTGAGATTGTGCATAACTCCACTCATTCTGTCTCTTACTTAATAGTTTTCTGGTTCACTTGTTACTTAATTGTTGGCACATTCATTTGACCTCAATTTTTGTTTCTCATTTAAAAGTTTATTTTTGACTTTTCGATTACAATCCTTTGCTTGCCTCTTGACTGCATTTGTTCTCCTGATTCTTATATTTTCTTATTGCTATTTTTTCCACTATTAGTACAAATCATTGCATTGCATTGCTTGTGAAAAATGAAAAATGAAATCTCTGTTACTGCCACTCACACATTTACAAGCAAATGCATGGATTTTGGCAGTGTCAGATGATGGGTAATGTATTTTAAAAATGGCAGGCCAAATATCACCAGTCAGGCTAATAGTGGTTATGTGAGAACGACTCCCACCAAAGACATTAAAAAATAAATAAATAAACAAAGCGGAGGTCGCAATAAGGCACCATGTGGTCCTGCTGTTTACAAAATGGTGGCAAAAATGCATCAATGTAGATGGAAATTTTTTTTGAGAAGTAAATATATTTACCAGTTTTTAATTGAATTGTTAAATGAATGTGCTTGTGACTTTTGGTCCAACAAAGGTGCAAAATACAGAAGGTTCCAGAGGGTCTAGGATCTTTTAATAAGCTTTCAATAAATCTCTAAAAGGCAGAAAATCTAAATTGTAAGGGGTCCCCTAAAATGAAAACCATTTTATAGTGTTACACTATAAATGACTTAGTATCAATTACAGAGTTTGTGAGAAAATATTGTAGAAAAGTGTAGAGAGCTTTTAACAGCATGATGTGGTCAGATGAACATATAGCAACAGGCTGACCAGAACTAGACATATGACTGTCAAGAAAGGAGAGCAAATCCTTTAAATCAGAAGTGATTGAGAAAGAGAGTGGAGACTTTCTTAGGGAATGAATAAATAGAGACCTCATGCAGCTGCTTTTGCCTGTAGAGGGCAACATCTCATGACGATGAGTGTAACCGCAACTCCTGATATCGTGACACTGACTGTGTAACCCAGCTTTGTCATACATGCAGGTCATATCAGTCGCTTACAGTACAGTGTTGCTGTATTTTTATTCAGTAAAGAGTTTTCTATTGGAATGAATCTGTGGCAGCACTACTGAGAGGACTTCAGTTCTCAGCAGTCCGCAAGGGTGCATAGTGGCCAATGGGAGATCAGTGTGCACTTTAAAGTGAGTTGACATTCACAGAAAATGGTTGGAGTGGAATTGCAGCAGCCTTTGACAGACGGCGTCTAAGCATTCATGTGTGAAACAAAATGGCTTTTCTGTTTGATGCTTTTCCATACAATGAGTACAATGTGTATGTTTCTGTTGTGACCTGAGGCAAAAAATATCAAACCCCTTCCCAAACTCAAGAAGAGCAACTTGAAAAAAAAAAAAAGTTATTTATGAGTAAATAAAAATTAACAAAAATTGTATAATCTTATATTCAAATAATAAAAAGAGACCATTAATAAACAAAGAGAAAACTAGACTAATAAAGAATGGCTTCTTTTACAACACCTGAAAGTAACTTACAACTGTTATGTGTCTTCCTTGAAACAAAAAATATAAATGGCAAGGAATTTGGATACATAAACACAAGAAAAAATTTAAACCAGGCAGTGGAGCAGAGATAATGAAATCAAGAAAAAACAAGATGAGGTAAAACTCTCCTGACAATTTCCTAACTATGGTAATATTATTCTTATCCTTAATCTTTTCATTTAGAGAGATTTATAAGAGATCATTTATAAATGAAGGATATACAAAAAACTCAAATAACTGGTCATAAAAAAATGATTAAAATGTCGTTAAAAACTTTAGTGATTTGTGTATCTACAGCATTACTAAGTACAGAAGCGGCTTAATATATGTGTAGCAAGAGCTGAGAACAGAGCAGAGTAATGAATTCTACTTTTCTTACTCTTTAGCTGCCGTTAAGTGATTTTTGAGAAGAGTGATGCAGGAAATGAGCCCTTGTAATAAAATGCAATCCTGTTCCTACTTTTTGCTTGAGTGTTTCAAAAGTATTTAGCCTCTGGTATTTTGAATCCATATGCAGAATGCATAACTGAACTTTTAAAAAGTTTAAATAAGCAAATAGATAAATTCAAGCCAAGACGTATCTTCTGATTATGAGCTCGATAGAAATGCTTTGCTGCTATTTGTAAACAGAAACGTGTCTTCCTGCTTCAGGTGTGTACGATGATCCAAGCTGCTCACAGAAAATAAACCACGGAGTATTGGTCGTTGGTTATGGGACCCTTAATGGGCAGGATTACTGGCTTGTAAAGAACAGGTAAGATTTATAGAACAGAATAACAGAATAATGATATTAAACACAAAAATTCCTTAAATATTCAAATATGTTGTGAATATGTAGAGATTTTTCATAGCATGATTTTCATACTTCTCCTAAGAAAAATATTACTGAACATGTAAATTGTTTTTGTCATTCACAGCTGGGGGGCATCTTTTGGAGACAACGGGTACATTAGAATGTCAAGAAACAAAAATAATCAGTGTGGCATCGCCCTGTTCCCCAGTTACCCAGTCATGTAAACTCTTCGACAACAACATTAAGAGACTGGCTGCTACATAATCCACACTTTTTTTCTTCCTATTCCTAAAGTTTTCTTTTTTTAATTCACTTTATTGTAAATGTATCTTTCTTTGCTAGATTAACCAAATTGAAAAAAATACTGTTTAATGGTATCAGTATAAGCAAAGAAGACACCAAGTGCCACACAGTATGAAGCACATGAACTTGCAGACTGAGCTCATGGATTGTGAACAAAATGATGTCACACATTAGCCCACATGACGAAATATCACAGTGTCGCAAAGACTATGACTCCACTGACATTTTAAACTGTATGAAATAAACTCTAGTCTAATTCTAGTAAAATTGAAAGAAAACATTTGCATATAAATGAGCCTAGCTGATACTTAAAACTAAAACAAAGGAAAGATTGAGAAAAGAAAGTTTGACTGAGAACAAATCTGCACATGATGGGTCAAAAAACTACTGTCGTTCTGAGTAACTCTTCCTGTTTAATAATAGGAAGACAGAAGTAATTCAGTGCTTGTTTAGCATACCATTTCATGGTCTGTCAGCTCTTTTACATTTTAATTATTTTTTACTTAAAGAGTGAATGCACTTTGATTTTTAGACTTGTGTTACTATTATTGAATAACAGAATTTGTATTAATAATTTTTTTGTTGTTCTTGCGGCAACAGCATTGGTACTCCTTTTTTAGAGTGCCTCCCATTTCATTGCCTCTAAGAGATGCATAACCTGTTTTCAATACACTTGAAAAGCTGATTCAGCAGAGCAGATCATTTCATCGCATTTGATTAATCCTTTCAGATGTTATCAAACTTATTTCATTTTGTTTGTTGTCACAGAGACTGGAGCTAATCATGGCAGCACTGAGTACAAGGCAGGAGTTAACCCTGGATAGCTCCAGGATAGATTTGCCCGTAGCAAATTATTTTATATTATATATGATTTTTCTATGTTACTTAGGTTTTTATCCAATATTCTAAAGTCATGAATGTTAACCTGAGTGAGGAATCTAAAGTGTTGCAGGTTTTGCATGAGTGTGCCTTGTGATGAATCCCATCCATTGCTGGTTCCTATATTGCACCCATTTCTGCTCCCTAGTGACCATGAATTACAATCAGCAAGTTGTTATCAAATCTTCAAGCAAAACATAATATTAAGGTAAAGGAACATTGAACAAAATGAAAACAAAAAAATAAACTTACATTATTTATCTGTTGAAGAGAGGCATGCAATTATAAGAAAAACAAATTGTCCCCTTGAACTCAATAACGTATCATACATAAACAGCAATGTCTGCAGTCACCGATGCATCTCTCATTGTGGACCCCATCACTGCAGCATTGATTCAGATCGAGGACATTGGCATTCCAAGTTTTGAACACAAATGATTACTTTCTGGTCGATTGAAGGTCCTATTTGTCCTGCCATTAAAAAATCAAAATTGGTAAAACAAAACAATGAATTGGTTTGGACCTGGAGATGAAATGAAGACCAAACCATAATGTTTTAAAGTGCCAAAATAGCAACAAGAAAATATAAACACACCAAAGTGTCAAAGTCCAATACATAAAAGAAAAAATAACTCTTAAAAGAATTAGAAAAAATTTCCTGACTACCAAAAAATCTTCACCAACTATCAGGGTGTGTTTGTTTTTCAGTTTATCCAGCAACTTAAATACCTGTTTTAATGCATCATATATCATCTTATATACCAGCACTGTAGTAACATCATCATTGTCACTTCCGGAAGTCACACAGTAGTGATGATGCCAGCACTCACAATTCATTACCAAAGTGGCAATGCAAATAAACAAAAATATAATAATGAAAACTTGCTAAATTTTATTAAGCCAGATACTGAAAAAATCAACATAAAATAATGTACTATAACACTTCTTCTTATGAATTGATATTATTAAACTCATTTTTTGTCATTTCAAGTTCATTCAATTTGTTCGAAATATGTCATCATTTTGACAATGGCATAATTTCTGTGCCATCCTTTGGCTGTTGTCTCTCACAGGTGCCACTATTTTGTGCATTTTTCTCATGGTCATAGGCATGACTTTTATGGCAAAGATACCCGCTGCTCTTCAAATGGGCACAGCCTGTGAACACCATGTGGGTGGGGCTGGGTGTTTTCAAGCTGTACCTATTTAAGATGGTGGCACACAGCTTCAGATATTTAAGCTTGGGGTAATACCAGAAATCAGTCATCTTCTCTTGCAATTTGTTCTGTTAGGGATAAGGATTTCTAGCTATGGTTGAAATGTTTAGCAATGTTATTTTTGACTTTGACTTTGTTTTTTGTGTTTTTCTGGTTTGATGATTCGTTCCTGTATCTGTTTTGCTCATACTAACTGCTGCCCAGACAATCATTTTTGTTTTTACCAGCTCCTTTTGACTAATGAATCCCCTAGTCTTTCTTGGTTCAAATTGTCTTTATTTGACATTTGGTGTCCATTACATTATCACATATCCTCATGGCTTAGATCTGGACTTACATTGGTCATTCCCATACTCAGTTTGATTTCTTTTCATTCTCATGGAGATTACCTACCTTATGTGTCTCAGACCAAAGGCCTTGTTACATGACCTAGCTGCACATCAGCTTTTTTACTGTACAGATATTCTGACATTCCGTTTAGAAAATATCCTTTGATACACAGCATAATATCGTTTGAAAAGGGTGCTTGTGTAAGCCTAGGATTATAATAGCAAATACACGTTGTAAGAGTAGTTTAAAGATTAATTGCCAGAGCAACCAATGTGGTGACATGAGGAAAGTATGCGATCTTTTTACCAAAGCTATGCCAGTCCAAAACCAAGGTGTCACCAAAAGTTATGGGGTGCCAATGTGACTCAATGTTTCACCCGGCTGGCCTAATGGGGAAATTATAAAGACTGTTGCATACCTACCATCTAAGACAGCAGACTGTTCATTCTTCATATTTGCATATCTTCCATTCTCCTTCATTGGATATTATTCATGTACAAGTAAGATTCATAAAAAACAGAGAGAAATGTTTTTGATATATGAATGTATTTTAATCTTCTGCTCCTGAGAAATCCAATTTATTTTAGACTGCTGAACATAGTTTTTAAATTTTGCATTGTGAATACTGATTTCAAATAAAGCAGTGTCAGAATGTTCTTGGTGCTTACATGAAGATGAAATAAGAAACGTATGTGCTTCAAAGACCCTATTCACATCTGAGCAAAATTTGGGTTACTTCAGACAGGTATGTCTCAAGCGACTTAGTGTTTTATTTCCGAGTGTTGTTATGCATATTTATTTTTAACGCATGTATCACTTTACTATGTCATTTAGGAATAGAGATTTCTACCTGTGTAAATTGTTCCTTCCTTCATCCTAAACCAACGTGTGTTAGATTAACTGGTGTCTAGTGTGAGTGAGGATGTGTGTGGATTAGTGTGCCCAACAGTGAAATGGTAAATTCTACTGGGCTGCTTGTAGCTTTGTATCGTCTACTGGAAACAGCTGCAAATTTTCCCTCTAGTGGTTAAATATTTACATGTACAGAAATATAAACCTACATACTCATAAGTGATGTTTTTACAGCAGGTGATCAGCTTTTGAAATTGAGTGAAATAAGAAAGACAAATATTCTTTTCCCACCAAATTACATATTTTATTTTTAGTGCAACATCACAACAAACATTTTACATCATGAGGTATTTGAGAATTCTTTTTGGTATAAAATGTCCCATGTTCAAAGTTTGAATTGTGATTAGCCTTTGGTTATGTAGCTACATTCAAGATATATAAAAAAGTCAAAACCCCCATACTAAGTAGAAGCTGTGTATTGTTACACTTTCACCAACATGGGGAAAATGGGAGAACCACACCTGAAAAAGGATGGAATAAAAAGGAAAGAAACAAAGTAACATACACATTTCCATCACATTGTGTATTGAAAAGCCAAAAATTTCAAACTCAAACCAATACTTTTATTCTTTGCTCTTTTACAGTGAATGTAAATTCTGAAGTGTACCATTGAATGTGGTCCAACATAGGTATGGATTTAAACATTTTTAGCCGAGATCATTGTAAGAATTCTGCTCTCAGATGAAAGGCTAAAACTGGTTTCTAGATATTTACAGAACACAGATTGACAACTTAATTTCAATGTTGCACCTTGTTAATGAACTGAATAAAATAAGTTTATTAATTCTGGGACTGGCCATTCCACTGACCACTCAAAGAGCGAGAGCAAGAAATTAAGTTTATTTGAGTTGTTGTTCTCAGTGTAGCTTGTCAGCAAGCATACTCTGCTTGATTTCTTTGTCATCCTTCCTTTACTGTTCTTTCTTTAGATACTATAAGTTATTTATTCAGCTTCATTCAGATTATAAAAAACTCATGTACCAAGAGTTAGGTCACGCTATAGGAAAGTGGCTACAACAAGAACTAATGCATTTTCTTAGACTTTAATGGCAGATTGGGAGTTTCAGAATTTGATCTATTAGGTACATTTTGAAAACTGTGTCATTCAAAAAGTTAAAACTAAAAGAGCTTTTCTGACAAAGATATTGGTTAGAGTTTGTTCTCTGGCTGTTGCACCCTGGCTCGATTCCAAACACTTTTTAACAACACAGATTCACCCTAACACAACATTTAATGTCTCATTTGTTGGTTGTCAAGCTGCAGAGGTAGTACCATACATTGGTCTCATTAGGAACAAATATCCTTGAACGTTTCCCGTCTTTAACAGCTTTTGCTGGAAGTGGAATCCTTCCACTTTTCAAAGTTTATAATTGTTTTGTTTAAATTTCTAACTGGTTGGTTGTCTGGGCTCATCTTGAACTCCTCTAATGGAAAAAAAATGGAGCACTTTATTCACAGCACACATGCAGACTAGAACATGTGATTCCACCAAGAGCATTTTAAAAGGTAAAGTTTAAATAAGAGGAAGTTTATATCTGGGAAACTTCTGATTCAGCTTTTTCTAGCGTAATAAATGTTGAATTCATTCCCCCACAACAAACCTTCAGCAACAAAAAAAATATATATATGTTTTTGAAGTTACAATTACATTATACATTTAGATTGTCCATTTAATCTTTCACCCAATTCTTTGGACATGTACATTAAATCCTGTTATACTACATTAGTCAACTTAAAGGAACTCATATATTTTGAGTTAGTCAAACAGGCTGTATTGTTAAGTACAGTATTAGCAAGTGTCTAATCTGATCTAACAATTAGCTGGAGTTCTCACAGCAACAAAGTGGAAAACGTACTATCTAATGGCAAATCTTGGAACACCACAATACTGACCTCAAAAGACAGACAGGCCTTAATGGAGCTGTCCTACGTCTCACACAAACTTATCGGCAATAAAAGAAATGGATGTTCACTGAAATCAGCAAAAATTAAATGAATAACATATGATCACATGACAAGAAAAGGAATGGACAAACCTGCAAATCTTACTTAATAAAAAGAAATTGGTGTAATTAATATTTCTTATTATTTCTGTACCTCCAATAACAATTACAATTTCATTTTTGCTAAACTATTTCACCTTCTTCAGTTAGCTAGATGCATGATTTTCCATACTGATTCCAGAAGTACAACTCTGTCTTCTGGGTTTCGTTCCAACAAATTTAATAATTGAGGGCTAATGAATGGTTGCTGCTAATGCCAGTGAATGTGAAATCTTACAAAGTTAGCTTAGAGAAACAAAAAGCTTCTGAGAATAAAGCAAAACTGTCTTTGCTAAAGTTTACAATAACTTAAATGGGGAATCTCCGTATTAGCACATCAAAGGTAAAAAACAACATTTTCAATTAATCTAGGATTAATAAATCGGTTGCAACAAAATCCACAGGGCCCAGCTCTGTACCAGGCCTGAGTTTGGAAAACACTGGTCTAGATGAGCAGTATCATAGTGTCATGCCCAAGTCACTGCCACTGACCCTGAAAGCCTGTCGTTGGCACTGCAATTAAAAATAAGGACCACTAGAAAATGACTTGATGGACACTATAAGGCCCACAAAAATGCTATGGTGTGAGTGCACGCTGATGCATTAGAGACAGACTAGAGAGTTCATTTCCTTTTTTATTTATTTGCCTCAGGGGATCCTGCCAGTAAGATCATAAACTCACTGAGGGCTTATTTCACTTTGCCAGTTCTGGCACAAAATGTAAATGACATCTGATTTTTCAGTGAATGTGAAATCCCATAAACAGTTTCAAACCAAAGGGTAAACTCCTGTTAAAAAAAAACTCATTACCTCTTTTCTGAAACAATGTATGTAATTTCTGTCATGTTGTATACTAATCAGTTTGCTGAAACCTCAATGTAAAAATGTAATTCACACTAGCCTAATATTTTTTTGTAACCAGGGCAAGCTGACTACATGTGTAAAATAGACCAACGATATTAATATCAATGAATCACAATGAACTGTGGTATTATCAGATGATGGTTTACTCGCTGGGAAAGCTGGCAGCTGTTTAGATCTACATGATCATTTAGCTAAGAAGAGTTGAGCAATTTACAGGGACTCACCTGGATATCCCAAGTCCATACTGTAACTTTTTTTTTATATGTTCTGAGTTAGGACCAAGTTTCTTTTGACCAAAAACAATTTATTAACTACCTATTTGTGACTTCATTAAAGTCATAGCTCAAATCCAGCTATAGCATTTTTTTCAAGAATATTAACAGTATGGTCCTGTGACAGCACTTCTGACTTTGTTTGAATGTCTGAATGCTTCTCATTTCCCACTTTCTGCTGGAGTATTCATTTTCTGGCTGTTGTAAATTAGGCTTCTCAGGAAGACTCATGTAGATAGCATACAGTAGTTGCAGTTTCCAAAACAGCCTAAGAGCTGCATCATTGATTTTCTTTTGCATGCTCTCCACCATTACAGCATAGAATAGAGTCATAGAGAGGAGCAGGGTTAGCAAGTCATGTGAAAGAGATCCGCTAACATTACCAGGATAATGGGCATTATGCTTGGGAGAACAATGACCTTGACATTATAGCCCAGTCACTAGAAAGAAGTAAGTGACATTCCAACTGTTGCTCTTATCAGTTCTTCTAAAATTTCAATATGCAGATACAAAATCATAAGGTAGCTGTAGCACTTGATTGCGATTTGTGGCTGCTACTTTAAATACAAAAACTGGCCATCTTCTAGAATGAAACCTGATACTGAGCTCAAGGAACACCTTTTTTGTTTTTACAACAAATATTGTACTAAATAGGAGGTATTAGGCTGCTTTTGTATCTCCATCTCCCTCTCTCACTTTAGAGACTTGCTTGCATTAAAAAGCATTACCATGGAATCTTTGGCTTAGTATGAGTTAAGAGAATTCCTGTCTCTGAGGTAGGTGCACTCAAAACTGAAAAACAGCAGTCAACATCTGGTAAAACATACCGGTTGGCCTGCTTCATATTTGAACACACAGAGTAGTGGCAGATACAATGAAGGAGCAGCTCAGAGTAGTAAAGGTCTAAATGATGCAAAAACTCTGAGAGCATTATATAACCTAAAATGTAAAAAGCAGGACTGTACAAAACTTAACAAATTCAAACTTAACAGGGACAAGGTGAATACGTGGAATTTGCTAAACTAATCAAGTTAAGATTTGTGTGAATTAAAAAACACGAGGTAGGTCTAAACTAAGGCAATCAAGAAAGGATCTTGATTTTGGCAAATAGATGGTGGATCTTTAAAAGGTGACAAGATTTGATATTTAATGCACAGTTTAAATTAACTTGCCCAGTGCAAAAGAATTACTAAGTGAGGCTGTTTGTCTCTCTCCTGCCCTGTACCTTATGCGGCCTACGCATTTTAAAAGGGTACTACTAATACTAAATCCCCATTTTGAGCTGTGCTTGTGGCTTGTTTGCCTGAGTCTTGTGACAGACTGGTGTCTTTCTGTTAGTAATGAGCAACATTAGTATGGGATAAATGCATTCATTTTAATATTTGATAGTAGCTTATACGTTTTCATCGGTGCCTGTGTAATTAAGTTAAATTATTCCGACCTTTTAAAAATGCTTCTGCTTTCTGAATATTTAAAAATAATATATTTTTTTTTGTTCATCTTAATAATATAATCCATCCATTTTTTGAACCCATTAAATTCAGTAAGAATCATGGGGTAATATTAATTTATTAGTATAACTAAAATTAATTAGCATTTAAAATAATATTCCCAAACCTGCTTAATCCAATTCAGGGTGATGTGGGGTGAGGCCTATTTCAGCATGATGGGCACGAGGCTGCAACCATCTCTGGCCAAGCTGCCAGTTCACTGCAGACTCCATTAAGACACACACACATGCACACACATAAAGTGATACTGGGACACATTATAGTCACCCACTAACCTACCACACATCTTTAACGATAAAACTTGGATGAAACCATTTAGACACAGGAAGGATATAAAAGTAAGAATTTCATGTACTACTGTATGTAAACATAAAAATAAACCTAACACAACTTAACTTGAATATGCATACTAAACACAGACAAAGAAGGGCAATGGGTACAAACCAGGCACTCTATTTTAATAGAAGGGATATTAATTACAATTATTTCCTTTGTGTGTACTATATATACACTGTATATATGTGTGTGTGTGTGCATGTTTGTCTGTGTGTATAACACATGGCCAAAAAAAAGAGTCATCAAACAAAGAAAACAATAAAACTACTAAAAGTGGGTTAAGAACTGTCCAACGCGTTATTAAAACCTGGAAGAATAGTAGTGTACCATTATCTTCGAGTAAGAAATACAGTTAAAAAAAATCTTGAATGATTGTGGTTGGAGATCACTTACACGTTTAGTGATCTCAATTCATTAAAAATCAACAATAGAACTCATGGCTATGTTTAATAGTGAAAGAAAGAGCATTTCCATACACACAATCTAAACATAACTCAAGGTATTGGGACTGAACAGTTGTGTAGCCTTAGGAAAACCACTTATCAGTGGGCGCATAAAAAGAGAGGCGGATGATGTGATGCACCCATCATGCCTAGTGCCTACCACACAAGTCTGTGGGGGCAGTGTTATGATCTGCGGTTTCTTCGATGAATCAGGTCTAGGTTCAGCAATGTTATGTGCCCAAAAAATGAGGTTAGCTGACTACCTGAATATAATTAATGACCAGGATTTTCTATCAATGGATTTTTTCTTCCGTGATGGCATGGGCATGTTACAAGATGAAAATGCCAGAATTCATTGGGCTCAAATTGTCAAAGAGTGGTTCGGGAAGCAAGAGACATCATTTTCACAGATGGATTGGCCACCACAGAGTCCATACCTTAAACACATTGAGAATCTTTGGGATGTGCTGGAAAAGACTTTTCGCAGCAGTCCAACCCACCCATCACCAATGCAAGACCTTGGTGAAAGATTAATGCATTTACATTTACTGACCTTTATGATACAATTGGTTACATTTCTTGAGTTTTCCTATTGGAGCACAGGCAGGTCCAGTGACTTGCTCTTGGTCACACAGTGTCAGTAGCAGGATTTGAACCTACAACCTCAGGGTTTGAAATCTAAAGCTTTAACCTCTACACCACACTAGCTTCTGCAGGACAGAAATAAATGCTGTGACATTGCATAAGCTTATCGAAATGACACCACAACGAATGCATGCTGTAATCAAAGCTAAAGGCAGTCCAAAAAAACAATAGAGTGGTGACTTTTTTTTTACCAGTGTGTATGTGTAT
>JANRMT010062854.1:28965711-28993466 GCA_026402145.1 Polypterus bichir lapradei | reverse complement strand
CTAAACACAGAACTTAATTAGCCCAGGAGTTCAATTAAAAACAGAAGTTGGTTGGAACAAAAACCTGCAGCCACAGGGGGTCCCCAGGACCGAGTTTGGGAAACACTGCTCTAATAAGATGAAAAGCCATAATGAGGTTTGTCATGCATGTGCATCCAGAGATCACTTTTAAAGCTTGAAGGAGGTAAATCATGCCACCCCAAAACAGATAGGTCTCTTGCTGTTTGTTCTTTTTTTTACTGAAAAGTCTCCCATGATGCCTGGCTCCACCCACAATGTCCAGGTCCACTTCTGGTCCTGGCACTATAAAGAAGGACGGCCCCCAGAAGGTGGAGAGTCATTTAGATCAAGCTTCCAAGTGAGATGGAGCTCCTATAGTGTAACTGTAAACTTAGCCTTGGGCTAATGTTGCAGACATTTTATTAGTGCCATAGTGCATCTGTTATTGTCTTTTCAATTCTGTATTAAAGGAGGTTCACCAAATTGGCACCCCAACTTTCATCTTGTGATTCCTGGTGGTTTGCCATTCAGTTACATGATGCATGTTTCCAATGGTGGCAAAAGTAGCATAAGCATTTAGTTCACATCCTTTACTTGTAGCAAAGAAGTCAAATGCATCAGTACATATCCTAGTAGCCCTGGCTTCAGGAGACTAAACTACATCAAGATTTGGCTTTACTACTTCATAGACACGAAACAGTCATCTCTGTAGAGGGAATCTATACATTTAAAATGTTGATGTCTGTCCATCTGTTATGGGATGACTTGCAAACTAATGGGGCTCGAACCTTCATCTTGGTCTTAATTGTAAGTTTGTGACCTGTTATATTCTAGAAATTTATAAACGTTTAGGTAGCAGCAACCTGGTGGTCACAAAACCTTATTGTAATTAGAGCATGATCCCTGCAAGCCCATCTATTGGTTATTCTTCAGGACATGATACATACATGTTCAGAATTCATAATCAAGTGTAAGTTCATATGTGGATGAACAGTTTACTGTTGTTTAAATCTAGCCTTTGTAGCATTTTATTTTAAGACTGTAGGTCTGCATGTTTTACTAGTAATTAAAAATGACAAAATGCAACATGAGAAAAAACATCTATCCTATATAAATGCTCTCGCTGTGTAACATGGACACACTGTGAGATGGGCACTCACTTCTACTGCAGTGACGCTCAGATGGAAATTCGAAAAGGAACTTGTTGCTCACACACACTCGAAATCTGTAGTACTTCTGGTCAAGCTGCACCTTACAGTTAGTCAACAAGCTATTTTATTGTGAGTTTTAAGCAGCTAAATATCTTTTTAGCTAAATGTCTATCTGTAGATAATACAAGCTGATCAGATATAAAAAAGGCAAGAAAATATTCTTGTGCTATATAATGTGCTCCTGTCATTGCCTATAAATTCTTCAAAATGTATTTTATTTTGCAGATTATTCAAAATTAAATACCGTATTTGTATAACTTCCAAAACAGCCTAAATGGTTTTTTGCATTAGTAGGTATTTTACAATGTCCTAATAAATCTGTTATTAAGAAAACTAACATCTGACAAAACCAACAAAAAAGGTTTCTTTACTTTCTAAAAGGTTATTGTCTAATATTTAACCTTACTATAATTCTGTGTGGCTTGTTCTTGTTTTTCAATAAATAATATGATCATTCAAACTGCAACTTGCAGGAGGCCACAGCCCATGGCAGCATTGGATACAAGGCAGGAAACAACCCTGCACTCTTAACAACACTGGTTCTTTAACGGCATTTCATGGTTCTTTATTAGGTTTAGTGGTTCCTCGTAGAACCTTTGCTTGACAATGCACCATATCATGCTGGATAATGTTCTTCATGTATGAATTTGGGTTATTGTGCTTTGAAAAACCTCCTAATATGTAGAAAAAAAGGTTGAAATCTTTAATGTTTGGTACTCTACCTGGCAAGACACTAACTGATCAAGAAGACCGGGACTTAGCCTGTGTTACTGTATGCACCAAGAGTCCTTTTAAAATCATGACCCATTGGTATTTCACAAATCAATTACCATCTATTTATGGTTATTTACAGTAAGGAGTCTGTTATGGATCTAAATAAATGAAGGATCTTTCTGGAGCCTTCGTGTGGGTGGGCCTTTGGGAACTAAAAATGGCTCCCATATGGCATCACTTTGAAGAACCACTGTGGTGCCTTTATTTTTAAGAGTGTGGATGGGGAACCAATGTATCTGCTAATACTCTGTGAGTTATTTGATCTACTAATCTAAGTTTCTCTTTGTTGCCAGGAAAAGCATTCTGGGAAGGTAGTTTCTGTTTTTTACTGTAAAAAGAATGCACTTCCAAAAGATATTGAGTCAACAGGTAATTTATAAAGACACTCATTGCCCAAAACTACCATCTAAGTTTGGCAGCTTGACCATTTTTTTTTCATTAAATCTGTCTCAATGTTTGATTACAGTAAACTATATAAATAAAAAAAAAACATTAAGAAATAAATTAATAAATATTAAATACATAAATAAATAAATACATACATACATATATGTACTTTCAAGATGGCATGGGCTATTTTGCCTTCTCACAAATAAAATAATTGCATTAATGTATTGAAACAAAATACAAAGAAATATTAAATAAAAAAAGCTCAATTTTTGCTATTATAAATAGTATTAGGACAAAATGAACCACATTTGCTGGATCTTTTCCTCTTATGTTTCACCTTTGTATAAAAAAAATTCAAGGATCTGAGTCTTCATTCAATTTTTGTGCCAAAATCACCACCTGCACAAGTTGACATTAAATTTAGTCAAAAAAAGGAGATCAACTAAAAAAACGCTGTTGTCATCTGCTTACACGGCACATATATGATTTTGAATTTTCAGGTGCCATGCCAGTAGTCAATTGCCTGCCTGCAGCTGTGGAAACCTCAAGAGCTCCAGTGCTCGATCCAAAGAGATGCTCTTGGTATTTTTGAATTTCTGCCCATGTGCAAATCCACAAATAAATGGCTTCCTTGCACCTTTATATGCCTCGTGGCAATGCATTATGTCCATTTATTAGTGAATTAAATTTTGCACGCTGTGATTAAACACCACCTCTCTCAGGTAGTAATACACTTTCAGAAGAAATTGAGTATCAAGCAACACCCGAGTTTTTCAACAAATGGATGTCAGCTGCTGCTTGAATGTTACTCTGAAGGCCTTCTGCTTCATTTCCCCTCAAATATCTGCTTTCCAGTTAGTGAAATGATAGTGGGCAGTGATGTTTGGCCTACTGTCAACACTGAAAGCATAGAAAAGAATATTACATGTTCTTCTTTTGAATTAGTTTCTATTCACTTAGGCCATAAACCCAGGGTATAATAAGCAAAGCGTGTTAAAGATCTATAAAATCATTCTCTCAAGAGAAACACCTGCCTGATGAGATGCAAGTGGCCAGTTCCGGAGGCTTAGTGCACATTGGCACAGCAAGTCTTCACCACTGTACATGTTTTACCCAAACCTTTGGTAAATCACATTAAACGGAGACACCCAGGACATCAGTAGTTTCTACAAAATTCCTTGTGACCTGCCTATAGTAGAGCTCCCACCTAACTGATGTTGGAGACACTCACTGAAGATATAACCCAAGAAGTCATCAGCCTAATGAAACAGGCCTAAAAAAGGAGAAGGCAGAAAAAATCTCACCTGCCACTGCCAAGATTACAAATTTCACAGAATAAAAGGATGTCTGGCCGAAATGGGTACTTGCCCCTATGGAGGTGGCCCTTTCAGGCTTTAGTACAGGTGATGGCTGAACTGATTGAAGACGCTGTAGATCCTGTGGAGGATGGGCGACCTTCCTCCAACCATTTGTCTTGGCTCCGGCGCCGAGCATTCATAAAGAAATTGCTCACGGTGGTCAGCTCTAGTCCAAGTTGGTGGGCAATTGTAATTTGGAGGTCCTTGGAGGGCCGCTGGTTTTCACGGAAGATGGCATGCAGTGTGCGCCTCTGTAGGTCAGTGAAGACCAGTCGGTGTCGTTTTGGGCCCTGGTTCCTTTCCAGTTTGCCCTGCTCCTGCTCCTTCCTCTTGCAGGCTGAGAAAACACAAAAAAGGATATTAGAAAAATCAGTCTTGAAAGAAATAGCTTTGGTTAGGGGCAACCAGCTAATGCGAGTAAAACCAGAAACTGGTCATTATACCAATGATGAAAAGTCTCGAAAGTGTCTGGCTGTTCAGTCCTTAAACAGAAGAACACTTGTGCATATCTCCAAACATACTTGTTCCATGCGGTAACAAAAAGCATTGTGACGTATTTATAGTTCAGATCTGGTTAAGAACATATCTGCAAAAGATGGCTTCATATTTTCCATTGCCAGCTGTCAATCCAATATCTGTTACATTAAATGTATGGAACAATTTTTTTATGTCTGTGTCTTTTAAAGTTATTTTTAAAAAGTTTAAATAGTTATATAAATATTATAATAATACAAAATAATCATACCTCTTTCTTTTTCTCTAACATTTAGAGGCGATTCTAGGGACTCTGAGGACCCTAGGCAGACCTCCATGTGGCCCTCCAACTTACCCTTTCTGAGTCCCGACATGATGAAATTTATTATCATTATTTTAATTCAAAGTCTAACTAAGATCAACAGGGAGAATTTAATTAAAAAATATATATGCTGTAAATAAAAAACTACAATAAATACATTAATTTAGAAAGTTGAAGAACTGTAATAATAGAATAAATAAAATTTTAGAAATTGAAATAAATGTTAAAACATAGTACATAAAATGCAGAGAAATGTAAGGTGTAATACAAACTGTGCATCGTAATTTTTTAAAAATATCTTAAAAGTATACTAAAAAGTGAACATAATAGAAATGAAAAAAAAGCAAAAAAGTAAAAAATGCCTCATAAAGGTATTATTGTAACTTTCAAAATCACTTTCTGGGGGCTGCTATCTCTTCCAGAGCCAAAGACCCTCAAACATTGTACTGAATTGAAATTAGAGCCAGGACTAAAATCATCTCCTGGATCATGGTACATCTCAAGTAAAAATGAAGCAGCTTTAAAGATGGAAAAAAGCTTCTCTCACCAGAGGCAACAGTGACAGGAGGAGTCAGGACTGCGGAGAGACTACATTTTGACTTCACAGTCCCCCGTATCACTGTTACCCACTCATTCTGCGATTGAATTGGTGCTGCTGATTTTGCCCATGCACTGACTTCACGGGTTCCTGGAGAGACTGACTGAAATCAAACCAGAAATGGCAGAATTGTTTAAACAAACCGAGTCATAACAATTTTTGCTTCCAAAACATGTAAATTCTCTTCATGATTTATGGAAACAGCTCTGATAGCCTTTAACATTACTAAAAAGGTAATGCTCGTCACAAACATTCTTTCAATGGAGACTGGGGCCTTCCTTGTAGGAGTTACCATGGATTTGATAATCCATCCAATTAGTTTATCTGTCCAAATGAGCCCAGTTTGGAATTCAGCATTTCACAAGTCAAAAACTAAACAGGCCTCGGCTGGCAGCTCCCCTCAAAAACACAGCATTCCAGTATTTCAATGAAAAGGGCATGTGCCTTTGAACTGATGCTATAACCCACACTAAAATCTGCATAAGCTTCATGTGGCTCTGTGTAATTTTGAAGTTTGTCGCAGTGTGACGCATCATACAATGATCATGTGGTCCTTGGAAGATCTGCTGGTTTGGCAGTCATGAGCTTTGACTAATGATTTAGATCACAGGTACAAGTGGCCAAAATGACATTTCTCCGCAGGGTGGGTGGGCTTAGAAATAGGGTGTGAAGTGCAGACATCTGGGAGTGTAGAGCCACTGACCCTCTGTATCAAGTGGAGCCAATTGAGGTGGTTCAGGCATACGGTTGTTGATGGCATCAAATACCTTGAATCCTACAATATGAGCTGGCAAGTGTTGCTCGGGAAAAGGACTTATGGGCCTCACTGCTAAGACAGTTACTGCTACAACCTGGAAAAATAATAGGATTATAAATGAATGAATGAGTTAGTGACTTGGCCAAGACCTGAAGCCAAGGTTCTGCAGCTAGAAGGGGATAACACTAATCACTATGCCACAGTGTTACATAAAGAGCTTACTGTTTCTCTATTGATCAGTTAGACTGATTTTAAAGATACTATACTACAGATAGATAGATAGATAGATAGATAGATAGATAGATAGATAGATAGATAGATAGATAGATAGATAGATATCTGTCAGCTGCAAACATACAGTTTTATTGTAATAACACAACTTACAGTGGAATAAGAAAGTATTTTGACTCAAACATGCAATTGCTGCCAAAGGGGCTTCTAACAAAGTACTGAATTGAGGGTCTGAATACTTATATGAATAAGAGATTTCAGTTTTTGGATTTTAATAAATTTGCAAAACTTTCTGAAAACATGTTTCACTTTGTCATTATGGGTTATTGAGTGTAGATTGATGGAAAAAAATGGCAGATTTAGCCATTTAAACGTAAACCTACGGCACAACAAAGTGTGCAGAAAGTGAAGGGGTCTGAATACTTTTTGAATCCACTGTAAATGACTGCATACATCAATGAATAAAATGAAAAATTTCCAGCAGTCCTTCAGGTTGTTAATATCATGTTAGGACCGGAAGAAGAACAGCACAGGTTCACATGCAGCAGTTGGAACATCTTTTGTCAGAGATTGTCTAACCAGAGTTCAAAAGCAGTCGCTCCTCTGGGCTGTTGCATATCACTGATTCCCAAGAAATGCACACCACATTTTTAAACTGAGTTCAAAAGCTACACAATTGACCAAGTCTCCCAAGGCAGGAAGAAGTGCTTCAGCTTTAGTGACACATAGAAAATGTATGGGACTGAAATCTGCAGCTGGCTGACTTCCATGGCCCTGTCCAGATTAAAGCAGGCTCAGAAAAATGAATGGGTGGGCTAGATACCCAAAATGTCTTTTGACCACTAAGACTGTTTCTTTTCCTTGTTAGAGTATCACTCCAGATATATATCTGGTTGATCTTCTCTGAATGGATTTTTGGGCAGATATGTCAAGATGGCACATCTGTGCAGGCAAACTAGATAGATATCTAGGAAAGAAAGATGAGCAGCAGAGGGAAAGCTAAACAGGGCCAAGAAAGGCCTGAAATGTGTACCACAGTTATAGAGTAAGAGGATGATGCCACTTCATAATTACTGTTATGTTTTAGCCTGACATTATTATTAGGGTTTTTCTGAATGTACTCCATGCAGCTCTGCAGCTCTCACTTTACATTTGCAATTTATGTGTAATTTATTTATACTGTATGTACCTTTAACAGTGATACTAATAAGTTGGGTGGATTTGAGAAAGAGATCATGGCTGTTATGGCAGAGAAAGACATTTCTGATCTTGAATACGGGGTGAGACACTGAGGCACAAAGTCATGTTATGTAGCTGCAGGGGCTTATTAGCTTTTCACTGACTGCTTATTTTGGATTCTTTGTTTTTTGTGTATCTCTTCATTTATCCCTTTCTCTTTGCTTAAAGGATAAGCTTGGTATTTTTCAAGATGAAGTTATTTCTTCATAAATATGGAATATTTGCAACTGCAATGCAAAATTCTGCCTTAAAGTTAAGTGTTTTCTATCATTTTTAAAAATTACACAACCAGTTCTGCCATTTTATAGTGAATCCTTATGGAAGTAGGAGACTCTGAAAACAAAAGTATAAAAAAAAAAGTTATGTGTTGTGATTACACATACTTTGTAAAATACCTTATTCATTCATTTTTGAACAACAAAAAAAAACAATATTATAAGAACCAGCCATTTTTAAAGAAGACCAGCTGTTTGCATTAACACTGCACACGTCTTCTTCTGCAGTAACCTTTCTTCCCTTGGGGTGTGGTTTCCTCTCTAAAGACCAAATCACAGTAAACTGTTTGTGCCACGTGCTTGGTTTCATTTTAATTTATATGAGAAGTCACAAAAGCAAACAAAAAATGTACCCTTACCTCAAAATACAGAGGGCATGTTTTCTTATATCAAAACTTTTGCAGCTTCATTATTAAGTTTTTAGGTAAAGCAAGAAACTGGTTATTGACTTTTGATGTACCAAAGAGCCTCTATGTCTGATCACTATTCAGGGAGTAGATTCTGAGGTGGTACACACCTACAAGTACTTGGGGGTCCACATTAATGATAGATTGGACTGGTCTTGTAACACAGAGGAACTACTATATGTAAGAAAGGGTAGATCAAGCTCTTTTATCTCAGGAGACTGTGCACCTTTAATGTGGGAAGTGACATCCTTCACATCTTCCAGAACTCCGTGATGACCAGTGCGACTTTTTACGCTATGGTGTGCTGGCCTGGTAACATTACTTCAAGAGAGGCCCACCAAATTAACAAGCGAATTAAAAAGGGACACCAAACATGAGAATTAAAACTAAACGAGGTGCCATTATGAACAATGCTGCACAATCTCTCTCTGACACAACAACACTGAGGACTTTCAGCCAACAAATTATTCAGCAGAAATGTGGCAAGAAAAGCTACTGGGTCTCCTTTATGCCAACAGCAATATGTATGCATACTGCCTCACTGTCACTGTCAGAACTTTTCTTTCCTTGTATATTTTCTTTCTTTCCAGTCATTCTGGTGTCTTTTCATACAATATTGTATATTTATATATACATTTATTTATTTATTTGTTAAAAAAGCCTCTGTAAAAATCCAAATTTCCCTTGGGAGGTAAATAAAGTATCTATCTATCTATCTATCTATCTATCTATCTATCTATCTATCTATCTATCTATCTATGTACCATGTTTGTGAAAAAATAACTTTGACATGAAAAATGAATAAAAAACTTATCCTTTAAAATATAAAAGTGATTAACATTTATGTGGTGTGTTGTCATTTCCTAGGTTTTCTGATGGGCTGGTGTCCTGCTTGTCCCCATGTTACTGTGTTAGGCTTTGGCCTTCATGACCCTGAATTAGATTTCAGGATTAGTAAGATTTGAGATTTGTATTGGCTGGATTGGTACGGCAATGTATGGCTGCCCCTTTTCATGAAAGTATGCCATAGCTATCTAGAAAATGCACAGGTAGATTAATGAATGATTGTGTGCTTTCCTATAGAACGGCGCTACAAGAAACTTTTTTTGAGTTCATTTAGAAGACATAATGAGCACAACTGGGCTCTTCAAAGGCTCGATGACCCCTTGCATCAATCAATTTAATACTATAAATATTTTCCCACTAGATGGTGCCATACCGCTACAATCTCAGACCACTTGCTTTGTCCTTACCTTTAACTTTTTTCTACAAAGAATCTTGGGCTTTCCTACTTTAAATATTGTATTCCTTTTCTCAATTGAATAGTTATATGCTTTAATGCACATTATAATTATCCATGCCTCATATAGCAGATTGTAACTACTAAATAATAAGAAGAAGTCCTGCATGTCTCATTATTTTATGCTTCGGCTATCTTTAATCTACACACAGTAGTGACTCCATTAGGTTCACCTGCTTATAAATGCTAATCACCTGCTCTTCCAAACAGCCAAACATGTGACCACAGCTCAATGTATTTAACACACAGACATTGTCAACAGATATAGTTGTTATTAGTGTTAGAATGAGTAAGACCCAACTTTGAACTGTGATATTATTGTTGGTGCCAGACATGATGGTTCCAGTATTTCAGAAACAGCTACCTTCCTGCATATTTCACACATTACATTCTCAGGTTTACTGAGAAGAGTATAATATTTAAAAACAAAATAATGAGAACAATGGCCAGACTCAGTCATGCTAACAGAAAGGCCATAAATACTCAAATAACAATCCCTTTACAACACAAGTAAGCAGAAGGCTGTTCCAGCCTGATAGCTAAAATAAGGAAGATGAGGAAACAGTTGGCACATGATCACAAAAAATGGTAAAATTAAGATTGCAAAAATGTCTCTTAGGCTGACCGTCTTGATTTCTGCAACAACATATGGGAGGTCAGAATTTAGTCCAAATCTTTGTCAAATGTTTTGCTTTCTTGGGACACATTAGACTTCTTAAGAATCAACGGAATGGCACAGCATTTATAAATATTTTTTGCTAAACATGTGCATCCTTTATGACCACAGCCTAACTATTCTTCAAATTGATATTTCTGGCTGGATAAAGCACCAGGTCACAAGACACACATCATGTCAAGCTGGTTTCACAAACTTGACAGGGACGTCGGTTTGCACCAACTGCCCAGGTCTCAATCCAGATGAGCATCTTTGGTCTTAAATGGAAAATGAGACTTACAGCATGAATGTATGTGTGAAACATCTGCAGGAGTGTCATTGTGTTATTGAGGGACAGGCACCTTGCAGCAGTGTGAATCCATGCATCAGGGATAATTCAGGCTGTTCTGGAGCCAGAAGGGACTACTGAGTACATAAGTAATATATGAAAAGAAGATGCTAAAGACAAACATACTTTTTCCTCATCATGATTTCATGCTTGTTTTCATTTTCATTTTTCTTGCAATAGTCCCCATAGTTTATCTAATGAAATACAGTATCCATCTATGGGTTTGCCTTGAGTGCATCCTTCCAACCTTTTACGCCTCATTATTACATGCCAGATTTAAACTGAGACTCTAATTGCAGGCTACAGCTGCCTTAGGCTGGGGGTGGGCAGTGTTTAATTTACTGCTAAAGTGGGCTTTTGCAAGCATGACACTTGTCTGCTAATGCACTCCTGCCTTTAAAATGGCCTGGGCCTCACATATCACGCAGGTAGAGACTTAAAATACAACTGCTGAGAGGAGTTTTCCTACTAAGTAAGCAGAATTCAATTTTTAGCTTTCTGGGCCAACATAACCCCCACTTAAAGATTTCCTGTAAAAAGTATTAGTGTCAGGAATCTGTAATGCAATATGCCAATTCAACCTAGGCTCAAAGCACAAGAATGAGTGTTGAATATGTAATGTCTTTGACCACCACATTCAGCATCACCTAATGGAAATAATCAGTGCTATCTAAAATGTTTCAACTGTTTTTACCTTAATAGTAAATGTCAAATCCTCAACAGTTTAGATGCTCTCATTATTCAATGAAGCATTCCTTAAGACATTTTCAATCGCTAGATATTTCTGCTAAGTGAGCTGATGAATGCACACCTTAGGAATGAATTTACTTAGCCATCATTTCTTGGCTTTTGGGGAAAATGGTTATGCAGTGTTTGCAGGAATGTGGTGCCAACCCAAAAGGATCATGTGAACACCCAATGAAAAATCCATGCATACATCCATCTTCTTAACCCATTTATCCAGAATGGAGTTGCAGGGCAGCTGGATTTTATCCCAGCAATCACAGAGCACAAGGCAGGAGCAACCCGTGAACCAGGTGCCAGTGGAAAAATCAGTAAAAATAAAATTTTAGATCATTTTTGCATTTATATATCCAGGTGTCCACTCAAGAATGACATGCTAGTAGTTTTTGTAGACTTTCATTTATTAAGGGTTGTCCCCTAATGTGCAGGGGTAATTATAACCAAACTTAAAATATTCATAATTTTTTTCACCAGCCCTCAACTGAATATGGGATCTCTTTGCATTTGCATCGCCTTTACCCTTTGTATTGGCGTCTCTGGTTATGGAGATACACTGTCCTTGGCCAGTGTGTTTACTTGTAATGCAGTTACAGAGACAAGAGAAGATGCTATATTGTGGAAATTGGCATAATTAGCTGGTATCTTGTTATTGTATTTTTAATTTATAGAACAAATTTTTGTTCTGAATTATACTTTCTGTTTCTGCTATCATACTCATTCAATGAATCAGCCACACCCTAATTGTGATCCCTTCATATATTTAAATGGATATTATCATGTAGAGCATCAATATGAACTAAGAAGGTTTAATAAATAAAAACATCATGATGCGATCCTACTGCAACAGAGGGCAGAGGTGTCCCATCTCAGAACAAAAAGGATTACTAAGATAGATTGTGATTTACATTCTCTATGCCACTATATCCAATGGTAAGCTAAATCAAATGCTTTCTGTATTTTCTGACAAAAACCAAAACTGCTTCACATTAGCAGAAACATGTAGTTATTTTATGTGGCATTGAATCACCTATTGGATGCCCCAGCCTAATTCATTTAGGGTTTCTCTCTAATGTCATCTATTCCTCTTGACAGTTTTGCCCTCTTATTATTTCCCTCTTCATTTCTCTGTTCCTTCACCTATTGTTGATAGAGGACTAGCCAAGTGCTAACGAATAAGAAATTTCCAGCAGTATTTAGAGGTCTTTCTCAAAATCTGGCCAGTGGGTGTGAAAATTGAATGGTCACGATTGCCACTTCATGAACTTCATGCTTAGGTTTTGCTCCATGCCTTTCTTTATAAAGTGCCTACAAAGCCTGATTTGACATGACTGGAGGCCGTTTCTTAGGGAGGATGGAATGAATATGTTTTGTCTTTGTATTGTTCTGTCTTTAGTTTGGGATCCACATTTTTCTCGTTATGTGCTTTTCTAGTTTCTGCACCTGTTTAATGGATCATCCACACCCCTTCTGTGACATCTTCTAAGACTTAAAAATCAGCGTACTGCTGTCTCCCAAATGGTTTTGACTTGATTGTTCTATTTTTAAAACTTTAGGGTGCATTCTGTTTTTATATTTAAAAACACCCATCACCTCTCGCATCATGCGTATTCACTGAAGTAGATTCTTTACAAAGATGAGAATAAGTCCACATCTTAGGCTGAAAGCAATCAGATAACACTGGGCATGTTAGAAAGTACTGCCTGAGAACTGGATAATAAGTGAGATGTTGTTTTTCTATCTAGACTGAATAAAGGAGAAGAACTAGCCTGTGAAAACCAATGCAGTCTCTATTGTGACATTGTCTAAATTATGGCTACACCGGTGAATGAATAATTACCAACAGAAAGGAGATGACTGCTTTCCATGATGAGGTCCAAAACAGCAATAGGGTGTAAAGTACCCACAAAGCCATACTTGTGTAAAAGTTCAGAAACCTTTCTGGAAAGTGGCTCAAGTAAACGTTGCCCACAAAGTTGAGGTTTTAAAGTATATGATATTAAGTGTAATTATTCTAGGTATTAAAAGTAAAACAAAATGTAGGATCCCTATATGTTTTATATGGAGTCAAAACAAAAATGCTCTTACAAACTTAAAATAATTCCTGCTAAATTCTTTTTGTCAGTGAGTTGTACAATCACTAAAATATGAGCCAGATAACTGCAACTTGTAGCAACAACATTCAGAGTGAGCCTAATTCAGTGGTGTAGGCACGAACAGGAGAGGCATATAGGAATTAAGAAGGTAACTAATCCAGTCCTGAAAACCCCTTTGAAAAGTAAACTTTCATAGCATGAACACCTCATTACAATTAATTTAAAGGGAAAACATTTTTAAGTGTTCTCTCATCCGCCAGATGCAGTTCTGTTCAAATAACACAGAATTATAAACAAATTAACAAAATTCATTTAATAATGACATTAGTCATCAAAACAAACCCTAACTTTACCTAGACTTTATCACTTCTAGTTTCCCATTCAAAAAATGGTATTTTGGTTTTAACTGAGACTATTCCAACTAGTTCATGATCTGATCTGGAGTCCTGATGCCCCGGATAATGTGAGAAAACACATGCAACACACATGATGATTGCACTACAGAACGTGAACATATTAGCCCATCTCACTGCAGCTTGGAGCTTAGCTCCACTGCATTCAGTTGACTTCCATGAGGTCAAAGTCTGTACATGCCAGCATTAGCTATGGAAATAAATGATTCTCGGATTGCGTGTCTCCAACATCCAGCCCTACCCCAAACGTCCAGCCTCACCCTGCTCTGTGGGCTGCAGCGAGGTGTACCTGGGATGACTGCTTAAATGATGAGTGTCCCAGATTATTTATATACACAAATTTTTCTAAAGTTGGGAAGCCTCTATTTTAGATAATTGACTAAGTAAAATATTGTGTTTCTTGTGTAGCTCTTTTGCTTTCTGTTTTAATATTGCAGTAACTAATGTATCTTGCAAATTATATCAGAGTAAAAGAGGTCATTTGCATTTGAAAATGTACTGAAATAAAAGTGAAAGTAGACAGAAAAATGTAAGTAAAGAAGAAATATTCTCAAAACATAGTCAAGTATAGTAGCACAAGTATTTCTACTTTACTATACAAAACTGCCAAAGAGTCTGGATATCCTCACTCTTACTGTCACTCCCAACCCGAGACAAAACCTCAGTGATGGCAGCATCTAATGAACTGAACAGAGAATCACAGGACCATACTCATTAAGACCATGGAAAGATTATCTGGAAAGACAGAGGTTAATCAAGCAATATAATAACTAGTGGAGGACTGCATTCTTCCTTCTGTAGAAGTTTCATTGGACTGCTAGACCAATGAAGTTAGTGATAATGATAATGAGGCAAGCGCATATACGAAAGGCATGTTTTTTAATTATATCCATTAGTATGATCATCTGGACAGTTGGACAGAAAAGTATCAAAATCTCTTTTCTCTTGTGCAAGTCATGAGAAACTGGATAAATAGGATATGAAAAGTACATTAATGAAAGGTACATAGCTAGAAGCAACAGAAAACAACCTGCAAAAGCTCACTAGGTACATCACACATTCACCGTTGATTTGACATTATCACTCTGCCTGTTGATACAGAAGATCAGGTAAAGTCACTCTCCTTGCAAAGGTCTTCTTCAAATACACAGCAGATAAAAATGGACTACAGTGCATGCTGATGAAAATGGAATACAATGTCAATTTAAATGAATGTGAGGCTGTAACAATAGCAAAAGTACAAAGCATTCTGTAAACTGGTAAAGAGTGAAGTGGTGTCTCTGACAGGAATGCAAAATTCCAAAGCAGGTTGTACATAGTCAGCAGAACTAGTGAGGGCGCACACTCCTCTACAAGGTTCACTTCTTGTCTATTACATTCTGTGTTGTTATATTTTACATAACCCACGGAGTGAGGTTCCCGACCCAAGAAAGTCGCAACATGGTGAATGTTGGTCAAGCATGCCAAAAATATTTTTATTCTACTTCACTATTAATCGGAACAGTAGTGATTACACCACATTATTCAGTTATTCAAAGAGTCAATGCCATTGTTCACCTGTATATTGATACTAAGTTCACAGCAGCAATGAAAATTCAGCTTTACACACTTTCTTTGGTGTGCATACACAATACAAAATACTGAAGAAATTAAAAAAAAGTTAGATGACAGTATATAATAGAGCTAAGCCACAATTTAATGTAATGAAATGCTACAAACCAGTTATCATTTTTTACAGTGCATGCTGAGTCACTTTTGTTAAAAAATGTGATAGGCAGAGGGTGGGAGAAAAAGAGAACAGTAAGTATAAGTAATTAGAAAGTTTTACGGTTTCTGTCCATAATATGGACAACTTCTGATGTTAGGCTTTGATGCCAATACATGGAATTCAGTACAGTTTTTTTATCGACTATGAATTATTTTTCATCATCTTTATAATACTACTGAATACTGAAAGAGGTGTGCTTGCTGTAATATTGAGTTCTGCATCAATCTGTGTATCATTCATTTCTTCCTCAGATGGTTTCTGATTTGTAAGTGAAACTGTGCAAATGAAATGCAGAAAACACTGCTCCACAGATAATTGACAAGGATCAAAAGGACTGTGTGACACACACATGACATTACTGTGGCTCTACTCCCACTTAAAGACAGCAGAATCTTACTACATAGACAGAGAGTGAACCTGCATCTGTACCTAGGATGACACTAACGAAGAACAAGACACAATAGCTAATGAACAGCCAGTCCACATCCAACAGTGTGTGATAAAAGTAGACGCCATATTCTTGGCAAAATGTTAAGGTCCAACTTATGAATGAAGAGTGAAGGGAATTTTTCATTTAGGAGGCAGCAGAATAATGCCCAGTGTAGGGGTCACACACATGTGTGTGTTATTTGCACTACCCTCACAGCCAATGTGGATGAGTCTGCGCAGACTCAGAACCTTAGAGATGCAGGACAGCTCAGCAGAAGACAGCAGCAGTCTGCATTCAAAATGGATGAGATAGAGCATTATTTATACATGGTGGGTATAATGACATCTGTTTAAAAAATGCTTTCTCCCTTATTGCATATAATTTATTGTCTGTAATAATAATAATAACAGGCATGCCTGAAATGATTACAAATGGTTATAGGTTTGCACTGTTCTTTTTTTGGGTAACCAGAAGTCTGAAAGCTTTCCTGATTTTGTAATGTATTTGTAATTCTCAGGTAGCTAACCCAGTAGCACAGGGCACAAGTCAGGAATCAGATTTGTAGGGGGCTTGTAGAGTTTTAAGTATTAGAGGCAGGTTTACAGTTATAAGTACGTGAGGATGGCAATTTGAGCACTTACAAGACATTCTTTTGAGTTAATAAAGTTAATTAAACTATGGAGTTAATTAAACTATTGTAATAATAATAACTTGCATGTCTTTTTCTATACTAACAACTGTAAACCTGCTTTCGCCTACCCCTGTATATATGTAATGTATAACAGACCATGGGTGCATATGCTGCTGACAGAGGAATAACCAGCCAATACAATACAATGTGCAGGGCACACTCGTACATACACTCATGCATTGCCAGTTTGGAGGGATTGAATTAACCGAAATAAGTGGGGATGTCAAGTAGATTACCAGGAACAAAAGCATGCAAAATGTGCATATTCCACACAGACAGGATTTGAACGAAGTTAGGAAATCTAACTATTGGGATATCAACAGAGCAAAATGTATAAAAAGTCTACAGTACAGGGACATGGACATTTTAAATATAGTGGCTTAGCCTTTTAGAGATAAGCAGAGCATTACAAAAGAAACATTTGGCAAGATATATAAAAAAAAAGAAAACTGCTATAGTATTGAGGCACATACTGGTTAATGGACTATAAACTTTAAATCACAGTGTGTTTTTTAGGATGTCGGAAAAGCCTAAAAGGACAGCTCATCTCTCCAGTCATTCCTAATACATGAGGCGTCTGTTTCAAGCACAAAACCCTGCACGCATCAGGGAAGTTCAGAGAGGATGCCTGCCTCAATCAATAACTTCACGCTCTGGTCTTTTGATGTCCATGTGAAGGATGATATACACTCGCCTCTATATAATAAATATCTGCTTCAGTCCGGGTGTGCTGGCAGATTGAACCCCCTCTTCATTATAACCTTAAGCAGACACTACAGTGAGAAAATGAGAAAGGTTTTAGTATGGAAAAAACAGTCAGCCTGTCTGTGTCTGACTGACAGCCTTTCAATAAGGTCCAGCTGTCTTTTAAAGGAACCAAAGCGTTTATGTCAAGAGCATCATTTTCAAAGCAGACGGGCTAGTTAGCAAGAGGACACAGGACATGCATGTCTATCTCTGTGTATACTGTACAGCCATAAAGTTAAATATGTGAAGTTATTTTCTACAAGTCTGTGTATATCAGTTGTTCAGGGACACAATTAGTTTTGTTTGCACAATTTCTTTAAATTACAGGTTGGGACACATTCTCTATTGTTTCTCCAGTTTTGGGGTGTACTTTTAGGATCACTGGAAGTTGAAACCCATGTGTCTGGATGATGTTATGTTTAGTATAATCGACACAAGACAAATTCAGAGAGAAGGATTATGTAATAAGCCATCGCGAATACTAATAGCATAAATGCGAAAATCTAAAGCATGATCTAACCCCATAATACTGACAGACCTCCACCCAACATCCCCCATCCCACTTTCATGCTCTCCAGACCCCACCCCCACCCCCCAACGGTGATGTCTAGGGCCATGGGCTGATAGAAAATATTGATTAAATCTGTGCACTGCAGTCTACAGCAACCAATCCAATACACATTAACTCCTCGGATGCCACAAACCAAGGAGTGCCTCGTTCACAAATGTAAAAAGATATCTGACCGTCCCTCTGCTGTTGAAAATCTTTACATCTGAATAGACAAGTAGAGCTTTCTTGAGCTGAGCTGGGAACAACCTTTTGATGGAATATTAAAAAGGCAGCTACACTGTGGTATTGAAAGTATTAGAGTAAATCACATGAGATACGCCGCTTCATTACAAAATCTGAATCTTTGCTAATCTTCTACACTAAATGAGTTTGCTCATCAAGTCTTAGCGCTACCTGTGTTGGATAAAACAGACAAAAACAGAGCAGAGCAACGAAACACTTTCATATATGAAGAGTACAGTCCACTGGTTTGAACAGTAAATGCTGTATAACATGACAAGGGCATTGGTTTTAAATGCTAAAACTGTCACACATACACATAAACGGTAAAATAAAAAAAAAATTATAAAATTAATCTTAAATGATGTAAGCTTTTAAATCTAAAATATATTTTATGTTTTAATCTAAAGAAAATGGAACAAAAATGTGTGCAAATCTTCTAAAATTAATGAATCACCTACTCATTTTCTAAGCCGCTTATACAATTCAGGGTTATGGGAAGTCAACGCAAGAAACAACAGAAAAGGGCCTGAAACTATTGCTGAAATCTCATTTGATATTTTTTAATGTACAGAACAGTATATTGGCACATTAAAATATAAACAGGAGCCACTATTTAATTTGTTACACTACATGCCCTAAACAGACCTATGATATTGTGGGAATCTGTACAAGGCAGGTTACTTGGTTTTATTAAACAAAATGTGAAAAACACAATATGTTATTCTGAAAAAAAAACTGGCAGTTTATGTGCTCACATTTTACTTCACAAAATCTGTTGTGGAAAGCAAGATAAAAAAAAACAAAAAACAAATCATGTAGTTGAAGCACAGACCCTCATGAAGCACTTGGCGAGATATTGATGGAGCTTTGCAAGTAGCTAACCAAATAATTAGTAGCAGTAGCAGCATTGACATGTGTATCCCTGGCTCTAATGCTCTTCTACATTTATTCAAGTAAAGTTGTAAGTTGGTGCAAGGTACAACCTTTATACTGTACATTGCATGCATTATTATTATTAGTAGTAGTAGTAGTAATAGTATTGTTATTATTATTCCTGGACTTTCAGCACTGCACACAAATGGTAGGAAACAACTCTAGGTAGGACATCAGTCGATCACCTTTACACTCATGTGCATACCGAAGTGATGTAGCATTTATCACTATTATTATTTTTTTGTTGTTGTTGTTATTATTTCTGCTATTATTAGAAATATGGCTATACTGTCCTTTTCCAGGATGCTACATCTGCTTAATATTTTGTTGGTGATCTTTGGAGATAATTGCATGCTATAGAGTGGATGAGACATTGGGTTATGCCATGGACATACTGTGCCCTTTGCATGTATTACTAAACTCTTCCCTTTTTTATCATTAAATACATTCACATTTTCCCCTTCATTGCATGTGGTTGGAGAAAAAATGAATAATAGCAAGAAGGATTATGTGGGTGGCAATTGAAGCAGATTTCAATTTTCAGAGTCTGGCTCTGAAAACACTGGTAAAGTTATGTCCTGTGTCCTCTTCTTAACTAGTCAGGCTGTTTTGAAAATGCTGCTCTTGACACAAACCTTTGGCTCTTTTTAAAAAGCAACTGGACCTTTCTGAAGAATCTGTAAGTCAATCATGTACTTTTATTATGTTTAGGCCTTACATAATAAATGTGAGATGTGTTGTAAAATCTGAAACTTATGTGTAATCAACTTATGTCAATAATTCCCCAGAATATTAATAAAATATTTTGAGATCACATATTTTAACTGTATACAGAGAGCAAAACAGACTTTTAAATTGAAAGATCCATCCATCCACCACAGTAAACTGAAAGATGAATTTCAATAATCCACAATTCAATATTTTGTGAAAATAAACAAAATAATGTTTAAAAATAACAGCATCAACAGAATTTGGCAAGTATTTAGTGAGTAAACACTTTTTGGCTCTTTGACATTTGAAAGTTTGTATATGAAAATACAGTCTTCGTGAATAGTGTTTAAAGAGTAGTGGTCACTGTGTAGTACCATGTTTCAGATGCAAGGTGCTTCACATGAGACAAACAGAATCAGTCTTGTTATATTATTTTAGAATATTTTATTATTCCACTATATATTGATATTTAAGTAGTTGTTTATTTTATGTTGAAATGGTATGATCCATCCATCCATTATCAAGCTGCTTAATTCATCCAATGACGATGGGAGCATGAGTACATCCCAGCAGCATCAGTCGTAAGATTAAACCCCAAGGCTTCCAGTCTTTAGCTCAGACTCACTGTGTGATCGTGAGAAAGTTACTGACGCTATCTGTGATCCAGCCATACAAGATAAAACATTTACTGTGCAGTAAAGCTCCTTTTTGTGTGCTGCTCCACTAGAGAATGGTGTTATCTATACTAATAAAAGGCAAAGCCCTCACTGACTGACTCACTCACTCACTGACTCACTCACTCACTGACTCTCTCATCACTAATTCTCCAACTTCCCGTGTAGGTGGAAGGCTGAAATTTGTCAGGCTCATTCCTTACAACTTACTTACAAAAGTTAGGCAGGTTTCATTTCGAAATTCTATGCATAACGGTCATAACTGGAACCTACTTTCTCCAGACATGTATTTTCATATTAAAGCATTTAACCAATCACATTTCAGCCATCATTTGTTGCCAGGCAGAGTCAAAGTCAAAGAGGCCTTCACAATCCGTTCTGCAGGCCCTCTAACACAAAATAAATGTCGATTAAACTGTTGCTTCAACCAATCAGGTTTTGAGTTGGTGTCAGTAGGGCCCTCTAGCAAGTGGACGGCAACGTCACCGTATTCAGACCCATTGATTGGATAGAACCTGATATGAGGAACTCAAGCGTAAGATCCTCACGCGCACTACCACCAACTCCATGGCAGGATTCTGGACAATATTATTTTCCAGACACAGACCAGATTTCAAGACCACGAAAAACAGATGTTTGTCACGCTCCTCGACCCCCCAGAAGTTTCAGGAATACAAGAAAAGTTTCCCGCATGCAGCCTTCTTCAGTTTAACACAGAGCACTTTTTGATCTGTCTCGGCTAAAAACAGAACTGACTGTAATGTATGCCATGGATGATTTTGCAGGAAAATCACCCTTGACTTCCTTCATCAGAAAAATCTGAATGAGAGCATGGGGCAGCTGTACACATTGGTATATTTGGCGGTGACCATTCCCGTGTCCACTACTTCTGTCGAGCGGACATTTTCAGCCCTAAAGCGAATTAAAACTTATGCCAGAAATACGACAGGGCAGGTTCGACTTTCAGCATTAAATTCGATGGCGATAGAAAGGGACTTTTTGATGGAACTGAAGCGCACGGATAATCTGTACGACAGAGTGATTGAACTGTTTTTGAGGAAAGAGAGGAGGATGGATTTTGTTTACAAATAATCCAAATTTTTGGTGAGTAAAATGTTGCGATTTTCCTAAATAATATTGCAAGTTTATGAGTTATTATTGATGTTTTTTATGTGTGTCGCGGCTGTAGCTGCAGTAGAAAGAAACTTGTTCACCCCTGGTTTGTCTATTCAATAAAGGCATTTATTATTTATTACAGGAGTTATCTATCTACGATGCAGCGGCTCTTTATACTGTATTTCTGCATATTAAGATGGTTTTTATAACCATAAATTAGTTTTAGAGGGGCGGGTTCATTCAGATGGAACACTACTGAAGGCCTAGGTGTGAAATGCACGGTCCGCCACTGGACCAGATGATACGTAAATTTGATGAACATTACAACCCGAAAATAAACGAAACTGTAGAGAGGTTCAGATTATACTTCTCCCAGTGCGTCTCTCTAAATCCTCCGTGCGGGAACATTATCATAAGGCTTAACAATCTTATTGTTACACCTTCTACATACACCGAACCGTCCTTATTACGAAGTCTTCCTTGCTTTACCACTGGTTGCTTCTTTCCATTCACCTTCCTAGTTCTTTATTTAAACAGTTTTCCTTCTCACTTTTCCGCTCCTTCGCTGTCTTCTCCCTTTTCGTTCAAAATACACGCCTCGTTGCCTTTGTACAGTAAGCTCCCCTTACGTCACAACATGGTACGTTTAGCACAAGTTAATACCGGGAATGCCTGTTAAACATCTTACATTCACGAGTAGCGATTTGCGTAGTGAACACTTCGATGAATGAAACCTGTTATCTTTACAACGGTTGACAAACACGGAATGTAACTTCATAACAACACGTCCTCCAAATACGAACCTGATTGAAAGAAATAATGATAATCAAATCCTTGATGACAGCAACACTCATAACAGTGACAAAACAATTACATTGACAATCAGGTTATGTTATTTTTAAAATGTTTCCTTTTCTTTTTCATAACTTCTTTAACACACTACTTCTCCGCTGCGAAGCGCGGGTATTTTGCTAGTATACTATAAAGGAGATTATTTTCTTTGGTGTGAATGTAAGTGGGTCCTGTGATGAACTTGAGACCTGTCCAGGGTTAATTTCTGTCTTGCACATTGTAGTGGGGTTGTATGTGCAAGTCAGTTACAGCATGATGATAGTGCCACCCCCGCAATACTGGCTAACTCATCCTGGCCTATAGAAGGTCTTGTTCTGGTTCAGAAGGCTAGATCACTTATGTACCTCCTACATGACATACTTGTCATTGTTAATGTCAGTCTACAGTCTACACCTGTAAAGATGGAACAAGCCACGAAACATGCTACAAGTGCTTCCAAAAATGATTTGTTAACCAATTATGTGTACAAAATCCACGTAAATAAAACTGAAATATGTTAATTGCATGTAATACATGATCATTTACATGACACCCTGTCCAGGGAATTGTTTCTTCCTTGCATCCTGTGAAAGCTGGGATGGGCTCCAGCAACCCCCACTACCTTGTTCAGCAATAAGCTAACTGACTGACCAACTGACTGACTGACACAATCATTTCTTATTGATTAAGTTAAAATTTCAATTAATTTAAAAAAAAATATTTCCACATATAAATAAAATAGGCAAATCATCAACCTTTTGACAGCCAACTGCCCACTCACACAATTATTGAATAACTTTACCAGGTAACCATTTCAACAAGATGATATAATTTAAAATATATAACCTGGCCCCTCATTGCAACATGGAGAAGCCAAGTATGATGCATGGCATATAGAAATTGTGCCTGACTGTTAAAGACAAATGAGTCTAAATGTAATTTTATGACTGCACAAATCTTTGACACTACAAAAATTCTGTCATGTACAGACTTCACGAGTATCTTTCCCTAATACGGTATAAATGGGTGGAGTTCCCCAAAACATTTTGCAGTCTCTTTACTAAAAATGATAGTCCTTTAGTACAGATCAGCTAAATTGATATTAATAAGGCTTGGCTGGCAAGAAAAATAGCTAAAATACCGCACAAACATTCTGGAAGGTATCCTAAAAAATAACACTCTACCTCTTTTCTTCCCTATTGGAAAATGTTGAAAAAGTCACTTGACTTTTGGTTGAAATATCCTGTAATTAAAATGATCAATTTATTGTAAAAGACTTAAACACCAGTAATATACCATACCATATGATTATCAGACTCACTTAATTGATAAAGAAATATTCATTGTGTGATATCCAAATAGCAATAGCAGGACAGAGAAGGTGGGAATCAAAGGGGCATTTCTTGGATGTCCAGAGTAAGAAACCTAATGCAGTCACAATGTTAAGAAACTACTGTACATCCTGTCCCTTTATTTCAACATCAATAATTAAAAGCACCAAGCTTTCTAGAAATTTTCCAGTCACCTGAGACTCTACTGGAAAAAGCAGGTGTATAAAATGAATAAATTATATACAGTAAATATCCTTTAGATTTCATCAATTTGTAGGCTCCTTCAATCAGTTATCCTGGTGGCTATTGGCACCTTTGCATATCTGATATTTGTTACACCATCAATGAACCATGAACTCCTGCCTATCTACTAAATATGTTATTTCATTCATTCAGTCTGGACAGCCCTAGTATTGGATAATCAAGGTGCTATATGAAGCATTCAGCAATTTGCCTTCCTTGAACAAAGAAGAAGTGACCAAGGGGTTTAATGAATGCAAACAGGACAGGATTTCCCAAGTTTAATTAGATGAGGTTTCATTGATTTTAGGATGTCATCACTCTTAACTATCCCCTTAAATGTTCCATAAAAGCACTTGCGATAACCATACATTTTACCTTGAAGCTGCAAATATAAGAAACACAGCCATTTTAGTCTCTGGATTTACTTCAACTGTTCAACAGAACCAGATACCAGATGCTTCAAGAATTTGGAACGAAGTACAGATAAAGAATAATAATAATAATAATAATAATAATAATAATAATAATAATAATAATAATAATAGAGAATATATAATATGTTTGAAAATTTGGTCAGAGTATGCCCTATGCAAAGCAAGTCACTAGGGCTCAAAAGATGCTGAAAGAGTTGAAGGATGGTTGCAGGATTTGCAAAAGATGTGAAGAGGATTTCACCAGGTTTAAGTCGTTCAGCTTTACTTGGTTCATTTGAGTGTTGTCCTTCTCCTTCTCCTTGAACTCCACACATTCAGACCGCAAATGATGGACATTACTATTGATATTCAGTAGGCTCCACTTTAACACATGATTGTGAAAAAATTAAACTAGGGAGTAACACATAAGCACAAAGAAGAAGAAGAAGAAAGTATTGGTGTCAATTTATTACAACTAAACAATCACAGTCTCCATAGGGAATCCTAAAACAGATGATTTTTCCCTGCACATTTAGCTTCCTCTGAGTCACACTGTTTCAAACAAAGATTTCATTGATTACCCGATTGCATTTCTAAGTTACAATATGATATTTTTAATTTCATGAAAATGCTGACCACACAATCATCACAACACAAGAACCAAAGTTGTGAATCTTTTACTGGAGGTAATAGTGCCTAGGTAGCGTGCCAGCATTACAGTGGACGTGTAAACCAGTATGATATTCAACAACCATGTTGTGTTCCTATACAACAAATCTAACCAAAAGACCACGATGGTTAACTACATGTTTTAAATTACCATCTGGCAGATACAATTTTATAAAATAGTGTTACTTACACTCACTCACCAAATACAAAAAACAAAACTTTCAATAACTCCAAAAATCTGCAGTAATTGACAGTTTGAAGTAGGCTGAATGAGGTATTCACTATGCTTCTCTGGTTCTCACAACAACACTTTTTACTATGTCCACCTGTTCGACATTCTTCATGGACAGAGAGATGTCCTCCTATTTTACTCACATTGCTTAAAAGCATTGGGTAAACATGTACTGATTTGTAAGGATTAATATTACTGAACAGCTCATTACAAAAAACCAAAGTTACATGTCACTTACTGGGCCAAATCCCCCACTTACTGGTTGATTATTGGTTATTACCATAATCATCACAGCTATTTCTGTATAGAATACTTTCCTTGATCTTAATATATACATTGATAATACGATTTTTCAATGTACTGTTTACTTTATGCCTTTTTTTGACCATCTTTATCAAGGGTCTCAATAATTACTATATAACTTCATATACCTCACTGTTAAATTCACAAATACATAGTAATTGTCTATTAAAATGTGAAAAACATATACCGTAAATTCTGTTTTTGTAGTGGTTCTGTTAAATTTTTTTACACTTTGAGATTCAGTAAAACATACAATTTTACCAAGGGTGTCTAACGTTGTATGCACACAGATAAACAATATGCATAGTGTCAATTTTTAATATACATAAATGATCTGGATAAGAATAGAAAGAAAAAAGCTTATAATGTCTGCAGGCGATCCTAAACTAGGTGGACTGACAGATAATCTAGAATCCATCCATCCATTATCCAACCCGCAATATCCTAATTACAGGGTCACTGGGGTCTGCTGGAGCTAATCCCAGCCAACACAGGGCGCAAGGCAGGAAACAAACCCCGGGCAGGGCGCCAGCCCACCGCAGACCCAGAATCCATTGAATCACTAAAGAAGGACTTTGACAGATTTGTTGCAAATAATATAATGTAAGGAAATGTAAAATACAATGAAGTAAAATGTTAAATATAAATACATGATCGAAGGTCAGAAAATTTTAAATTACCCTATATGAGGTGGATTTAGGAGTCATATAGGACTGTTCAATATCAACTTCCAGGCAGTGTTCAGAATCCATTAAGAAGGTTAACAGAATGTTAGGTTAAATAGCACAATTCATAGAGCACAAGTCCAAGGAGGTTATGCTAAAGCTTTATAATGTGCTAGTGAGGCCTCACTTGGAGTACATCATGAAGTTTTGGTCTCTGGGCTATAAAAAGACAGCTGCACTATAAAAAGACCAGAAAAGAGCATCTAGGTTGATTTTAGAAGAACAGGGAATGAGCTACGAGGAAAGATTGAAGGAGTTGAACCTTTTCAGTTTAAACAAATATAAATTAAAAGATGACATGAAGTGTTTAAAATTATGAAAGGAATTAGTATATTGAACAGATACTGTTACTTAAAAATTATTTCAACAACAACATGGGTACACAGTTCTAAAATTGTTAAGGGTATATTTTGCACAAACATTCGGAACTTTTTCTTCACACAGACAATTATAGAGAGAAATGTAAAAAGTTACCTTGTAGTGTCATAAACAGTAGGACACTAAGGATATTCAAACCTTTACTGATTTTTTATTTTGGAGGAAATTAGGTGGATAGGATTGGTGAGCTTTATTAGCATGTTCTCATCAAATGTTTTTCTAATGTTCTATTTGCCTTTTGAGAGAGAGAGAAGCATGTGCTGATAGCGCATTGCCGCACTCACCACACGCTGAACCACCTGGATTAGCACCCAAGTCTAGCGGGTGACACCTCAGCACCACACTGGAACAGTGTGAGTTTTTTTTTTTTTTTATGGTGGTTGGAGTGCCAATCTTGCCAAACACCCCCAAGTTTTCCCTGTAAGCTGGAGGACCTGCTTAACGTCATACCCAGGATGAAGCAATTGCAAATTAAGAGCCTTGCTCAAGGGTCCAACAGAGCAGAGTCACTTCTGCCATTCACAGGTTTCAAATTATCAAATTTCTGATTGCCGCCAGAGTGTTTTAGCCTCACAGCAACCACTCCGCCCATCCTGAAGACTTCTTTAATTATTTTTTGATTGGATTTTGTGGAAAACTCTGATCTATGTAGCTAAATAGTCCATGAGAATTTTCCTAATTTCTAGATAATCTGTTGTAGTGTAGAATAATTGACTTTGACACTACTCTCTTCACTCCTAGTCACATAAGCATCAACAACCGTCTGTGGACTTTTAGAAATTGTGTCTTTGCATGATATGATTCAGATCACATATAAGGTTAAACTCAAACTAGACAAAGTTTCTCAACTTTACAGAAAACTGGGCCATTTAATCTACTCTATACTGATCTGTCTATTATTTGCACCTTATTTGATCCACTTCATACATGCCAGTATTATTTCTGTAAATAGCAAAGCTATGGTTTCACTTACTTATACACACAAGCTAATTCTTATTTACCTATTTTGTTCTCTATTGCATAAGACGATGCAAGTTAATTCCTCTGAATACTATAAATTTAATATATAGTTATATATCCTTTCTTTTATAACAAGGAATTTAAACTTAAAATGCAATTTTGGAAAGACTATACTTACATAGATAGATAGATAGATAGATAGATAGATAGATAGATA
>JANRMT010062854.1:28937099-28965311 GCA_026402145.1 Polypterus bichir lapradei | reverse complement strand
TATATATATATATATATATACATATACTGTATATATATATATATATATATATATATATACACACACAGAGTGATGGAGGACTGGAATGCCAGCTGGGATGGACCCTGTTCCCTTACCTGGCTGTGAAGCGAGTATTATGAATTGTCATGAAGGGTGATGTGACATTCCCCCTTCCAACCAGAATACAGACATGGAGGGGCACTGCAACAGCTTGTGCACCAGGGCTGCCATCCCAGAATGAATGGATGGGAATCTCTTACCTTGTTGGAAGGATAGCACAGTGGACAGAAAACCTGGATAGAGAAGATAGGGACTGCTAACCATTCTGATCGGGAGTTAAGAGGAAATGTAGGACAATGGGAAACTGCCACCTAGGCTCAAATGAAACCCCCATTTAATGGCTGGTAGCATCCCTTCTGTCGAGCTCTTGTTTTGGTACCCACAGAGCAGTGTGGGAGCCATGGTCCCATAGGGCTGCCCTGTTGAGTTCCTTGGGGGCCACAAGGGAGAGCTAGCAAATGGCCAGTTCCTGGGTGGTACTGCATAACCTGGAAGTGTCAATGGTTTGGGCACTGAAATATTCCCAGGTAAGGTTTAAAAGGGAGCCCTCCACTTTGCCAGAGGAATTGAAGTTGGGAGAGGGGAAAGACAACACTCACGTGGAAGGAGTGGAGTAGAAAAGGATAAAAGGAAGGAAAAAAAGGTCGGATTGCAATTGTGCTTTGTGGTGTGAAAAGAAACCTGTCAAGAGGTATTTTGTTATTAAAAACACTTCTTTCAACCCAGAAGTGTGTGTAGTTGTGTCTGGCTTTTGGGGCTTAGTGATGCTCTCAGGCCAGAAGATACAGTATACATATATATTGCACCAGGAGTTACCCTCTGGGTTCCTCCCTGGTAAGTGACTCTAACAGGCTGAGAGTGGGTGATGCCGCTAACCATGTTGTGTTCCTTGTCCTCAACAGTGCTAAGAAACTGCCCAGTGAGGACAACTGACTCCGCCCTTTCCAGTCCCATGACCATAAAAGCCCAACCACTCAGAAGGAGGTATCACTTATTGACAAAGCAAAGTGATTAGGAAAAGCCTTGAAAGTCAGTCTTGTTATACAGAATATCAGTGGATGGGTGACTTATTCTTATTGCGCCATTATTTGTGTTGAACTAATCAGAGGTACAGTAAATGGGAATGGACCAGTTGGAACTCCGACATTTATCTTCTCTTTCAACCTGTCATTCACTCGGATAGGAAAGAACTGAGTGCTACACAGCAGTCTAATACCTCTTTAATTCCACCCTCACCCAGGAAGATCATGACCAACTCATCACTATCCTCTTTCAGTCCTTTACAGCATTTGACACTGCTACTTCAGATCACCTGGTCATTCATCCTTATTTTTGGCAATGTTAAATCAAAATAACACCATCTCACCATTAAACATGGAAGTCAATGGTGCCAAAAAACCTTATTGATGTCCTGCTTTCCTGCTATATTTTGCCTCAGCATCTTTGGCTCTCTCAGCTTACAGGCTGCAAGTAACATAAGAAAAGAGAACAGACCTAGGGTTATGCAGAGAGAATGTAAGACAGAGAGTGAGATAAACAAAAGGTAATGTTGACTCTGTATTTCCAAAGACTTATTATTCTGATAATGATACACACTGAAGGATATACTGTATTTAAAATATTAGATTCAGAGTAGCACATCTACAAGCAAAAACCTTTTACAATAAATACACCAGCATAGCTACATTGAAAAATAATTCAGCTGTTCAGATTATCTAAACAACTTTTTGTTGCAATTACTGAACCAACAAATACAGTTAAAAAAACTTCATATAAATGTCACTCCTTTCTAGGTCAACCAGTTATAAGATGCCATCAGTAACTACCACTGTTAGCTTTTTAGTGTGACTGATTACACCATTCTCTTTCTAGTCTTCATTTTAAATAAGCAGCCATCAGTCTGTTTCTGAGTCTGCTCTTCATTCAGACAGCGTGAAGGGATGTAAAGTAAATATACTACAGTATAGGCTTCATTTAATTTACACTTTATAATGTTGCTGGTACTCAGCATATCTTATTCTGTATAATGCATCCATCTACCCATCTTTTTAACAGCAACTACTCACATTCAGAATATCCACTGCAAGAGCTGTTAGGCTCAGGCAGCCTGAACTGTTGTCAACTGACTGGCAAAACCTTATATTCAGTGGTGATCAGATCTAAAGACAACATGGACAAGAGTGCCATCCAGTCAACATTCTCCAATGACATTCCGTCATGATGTGTAACACCATCACCTCAGAGAGTGAGTTGCTTCTGTTTAAGATTCTGTCACTTATTGTTCAAACTTTCATAGTGGACTTGCCTGATGCTATCCTCAGGCAGGGCAAAATTGACAAACACATTCTGCCATTGTTCATGACTTTAACACTTTTCACTGTCCACTGTGTCTAATAAAGCATATATGGGACATTTGCTCCTACTCTATTCAATGCTTGTATGGACTGGGTGTTGGGCAAGGTCATGGGGTCCAGCGGCAGTGGGGCATCTTTTGGTGAAGGAAGATTCATGGATCTTGACTTTGCTGACGATGCTGTGATCTTCGTGGAGTCAATGGAGGCTCTGATCGGGGTGCTTGAGAGACTGAGCGAGGAGACTGAGTGTCTGGGCTTGCGAGGGTCCTAAAAAAAACCAAGATCCAGGCCTTTAATGACCTCTTGGGCACAGTCATCAGCAGTGTGACTGTTTGCGGAGAGAGTGTCGACCTTGTAGAGAGGTTTACTTACCTTGGCAGTGACATTCATGTCTCTGGTGACTCTTCCTATAAAGTCAGTAGACGGATTGGGAGAGCATGGGGGGTCATGAGGTCGCTGGAAAGGGGTGTGTGGCGCTCCTATCTATGCAAAAGGACGAAGGTCCAAGTCTTTAGAGTCCTGGTGCTTCCTGTCTTACTATATGGTTGTGAGACATGGACGCTATCCAGTGACCTGAGACGAAGACTGGACTTCTTAGGTACTGTGTCTCTGCGGAAAATCCTTCGGTACCGTTGGTTTGACTTTGTGTCGAATGAGTGGTTGCTCATGGAGTCCCGAATGAGGCGCATTACCTGCTTTGTGAGGGAGCATCAGTTATAGCATTATAGCCATGTGGCGCGTTTCCCCGAGGGTGATCCGGCTCGTAAGATCCTCATTGTTGGGGACCCGAGTGGCTGGACCAGGCCAAAGGGTCACCCACGTAACACCTGGCTGCGGCAGATAGATGGTCATTTCCAGAGGGTGGGACTGGGCCGCGTGTCTGCCTGGTGTAGTGGGTGCGGCAACGCACTGTACCAGTGCATGCTCCCCAACTTGACTTGACTTGGACATTTGATGGCACCAACTGCTATCCACTGCACATGCTTTGTGACTTAATACCTTTATGGAGGAGCCATTACACAATGCTTATTTGGAAGTGTAAGAGAACACCATTGATTATATGTATTCCTCTGTAACATAATGTGTAGCTAATTACATTACCCACCATAGTTTTACTCAGAAGGTAAAATAAGTCCATCTTGAGGAGTGTGCTTCTAGGTCAAAGAATTGTTCCATTTCTCTGGCTAGTTGCATTTCTTACTCACAATCTATCTATCTATCTATCTAATATTCATTCACATTGAGCCTGTACTTTTGAATGCAAATTTTTTTGTGCGTCACCAAATAACTAGAAAAACCTTCAGAGTTTCATGCAAACTGCAGAAATTGCTTTTCACAATAATTGAAACAGCACCAACCAATGGAATTCTTTGCATGCATCTACATAAAATGCTTCTTCATAACAGAGTCAGTCTTTAACTGACCACGCACAACATTCTAAAACACACATTCCTTCCTTTCACATTTATGAAGAACACAGCTGATGGAAGGTGATGTAGATAAAAGAACTGAGAAGCTTTGCAGAATGTAACAACAGTGTACTTCTGTCAGGAATTTCACCCCTCCTGGTGCAACACAAATTGTCCTTTAGACATGTCTGTGGTAATCGCCATGAGCTTTAAGATCCTATCACAGCTTTGTGGTATTTTAATCCCAGACATGCTTGCGCCTTTATATATTATGAATGGGGGAGGCATAGACAACATTTCCCACAGAAATCAATAGAGGTTGATAATTAAGCTAAGCCACACTATAAACAAGGAGGATGGGTGAGTATGTTTGCGAAGGCAAAAAAATACACCAGTAAACTGCCATTTCAAGCAGTGTCTTGGTCCACACTATAGGAAATTATTGAACATGCACATGCAGCTGAACACAGAGATCAGCACACACCAACAGTATATATAGTATGTTGCTTTGTGCTTGTAAGCATGTAAGACTATTTCTCATTCGCTTCCTGACATGTCCAAAATACTGTAGCTTTTCATTGCCATTGTCTCACAAAGGCAAAGAATGATATTGTGCATATTGGGCTTACCAAGTCTCACAGACTGCCCTTCAAGCTACAATAACATAAAACCTGCACTGCAGACAAACAATAATTCATTAAAATATAAGTATTTTAAGTAAAGATAATTAAAGCAATTTCACATTTTTGTTGTACTTTGCACACTTTCCATAATACTTAACATAACAATATCAAACCTGCTTAATCCAATTTAAGGTCTTGGAAGTCAAAGCCCACCTTGGCAGCATTCAGTGCAAGACAGTAGTAAACCCTGGACGGGGTGCCAGTCCAGCACAGGGCCAGTTAATGCTCGCACATACTAATATTCAGACTGTGTACATTAAAAGCCATAAGTCAACCTAAATTATACCTATTAATATTTCTACTACTAACACCTGAATTTCACTGAATCAGGAATACAAAATAACAGCATTGATCCTTGCATATTTTTTCAGTCTGCATGACAGCAACAATATAAAGCTATCATCAAGAACTGAGATGTATTCCACCAGCAGCAGAGATTTCAAAAAGCAAATGCTGCTGGCCACTAGTCGGGCATTTTGTAACAAATACTGTCCGCAACCCTTTCGGCGTCAGTTTTTGAAACAGAAGCCCATTTCATTGTGCGCTTGAACAGCAAACAAATAAAATATACATGAGAATGATTTGTAGTTGAGAGCAAACTTTTTTAAATGAAGATGATGAATATTATAAGGCAATATCACAGTAAATAGGTTATTTGCACATATCACAAAATTATTAAAGGATGCTAATTTTTTTAGATTGTACTAGCAGTGTCTACTAAGACCTGAACTAGATAAATCTCATTCAGAAATGGATGAAGAAATAATATCTTGTTATTAATCACCGCATTATAGTACTTCTATGTATTCATTATGTGAATTAAACTACTTTAATACAAGTTAATAGGGAGCCAGAGCCTGTCTATGAACATTAGGTGTAAAGTGAAGTTCCAGTCCTTAGCAGGACTATAAAATTATTATTATTATTAGTAGTAGTAGTAGTAGTAATAGTAGAAATAGTAGCAGTACTTTCAGTATAACATTCAGCATAATTCAAGATTTCTGAGGCCCACTGTCAGTATTCTAGTCTAATGTCTCTTGACCAAGGATATATGTAGAAATCTGGGTAGTTACTACAATGTATGTAAAAACAAAAAAAAAAACTCCATCCACCTGTTTTCTGATACTATTTTGTCCTGTCCAGTGTCACATGAAGCAGACGTCTATCCTAGAAGTATGGAGTGCAAGGCAGGCATCAACACAGGGCAGGCTGCCATGTTATCACTGTGCTCACTCACCACACACCCACCCATCCATTTTAGAGTCATTGATCACCTTGAAACATTTCTTGACAGTCCAATTCATTGCATTAGTATTAGCAATATTAATACTTAGAATATTTATCAAAAATTAATGAAACAACCAATTAAGTCATGAAAATTCATAAACCTTTGAACCACCTAGGCTTTCATTGTGTATGTGCTTTATGAATAATGCGTAAAAGATATTTTTATCTGTAACCAATCAGATAGCAGTTGGATAACAAACCAAACTGAATTTATCAGTTAATTATATTTTAGTCTTTATGACCAAGTATTAAGTTGAGTACTTCAGTCTTCTTTTTTAAATCACCAAATCAAAAGTGACGAAAAGAAGCCACGTTTAGAGCAAAGCTATTTTCAGCCTTGTGCTGCATGATCAACATAAGAGATTTGACTTCTTGACATGCTAACAGTAAAGACTAATGAGCTTGTTAATACTTCAATTAGTGTATGAGAAAGCTACAAAATCACAGTTGATTCTGCTTCCTGCTCAAACTAATTTAATGAAGTTACTGTTTAAATTATACATGATCCCACATCATCTACACTGTATGGCAAAATGTGAGGCATTTTTGTGAACAGGAATGTTTAAATGAATAAATATGTCATTATGGCAAGAACTTTCAGTTTCTGATATTTTTCCTTTGTCTCAATTTGGTAGATATATAGTTAATGATATATATCAAATAAAACCAGTCCAATAAAGCAGCACTTTTTTCAAATCTGTACAAACTGAATACAGAATTCTAAAATAAATTGCCATCATACCAGTTTTTCTTATATATTAGATAGATAGATAGATAGATAGATAGATAGATAGATAGATAGATAGATAGATAGATTTAAAATACTTTCAAGAGTCAGAATAAAAGTTATTATAAAAAATCCTTTAAGAATAAGATTTTTAATTGCATTTTACTGGACTATGTGGTTCCTCATAGAGCTATTGCTTGATAGAGCACCATTTGTTTCTGTGAATAGGTCTTTACATGTGAAATTGTTCTTTGGGCTTTTAAAAGGTATGTGAACAAAATATAAATATTTAATGTATAGCAGCTTACCTATAGCAGAATATTAACAGATCAAGAAAATCTGAATTTAGTATGTGTTATTGTGTGCAATGAGTCCTTTTAAAATTGTGAACCCACTGTTTTTTTACAGATCTGTTACCATTTATTCATGGTTATTTATGGAGCCTGTTATGGATTAAATAAGTACCGTAGTTATTTTTTTTTTTTTTGAGACCTTTAATGCAGAAGGTTCTTTTACAAAGCAAATTAGTAACAAAAATGACTCCACTGTGCCACTGCTCTGAAGAACCACTCCAACACGTTTATTTTTAAGAATATAGATAGATAGATAGATAGATAGATAGATAGATAGATAGATAGATAGATAGATAGATAGATAGATAGATTTTCTCTTTCTTCAGGATAGAACAGCAGATCAAAAACTGGAACTTTTTTTTCATTATGATTCAATAAGTATTACCTATATTTTAAAGTGTAATGAGTGAGTATTGACAATTTGCTCTTAAACTGTGTGTATTTGTGTAAGACGCAAAGCAATATTACCAGAGAATAATTAAATATCTGCCTCTGCGACTGGAGGATCCACCACTCCTATTATTTTCACTTGTATGTTTCATTAGCCATAGTCACTGTGTGAAGTTTGTGTGTTTTGCCTGTGTCAATGTGTTTTTTTCTCCAGGAATTTAATTTTTTGTCCCTTCCCAAACACACGTAGGTTAGGATGATCAGCAGTTTTAAAATGGCCCTGTATAAGTCAGAGTGCCTTGATTTGCACTGGTACTGTACCTCATTCAAAATTGCTTCCTTAGTTTTATTCAAAAGACATGCTAAAGGTTGAATTGGCCTACTGAGGGTTTCTGCATCCTCTGTCTCTCCAAGATCACAGTCTGTCATATGCCTAGGGCTAACAGAATAACCTCTGCTCTGCCAACAAACCTGTAATTGGCAAAAGTGAAGCTGAAAATTTAAGAATTGATGTGCTGATCAATGCAATGCCATTACTTTCTTAATTATCAAAACAATCTTTTAACTGTTATTGTTAATTACTATTTGTTTTGTAATGCCATGTCTATTTTCTCTTTTAATATTTGCATTAAACAGCAGAAGTACATATCTGTTATATGAAAGGAATTAGAACACGAGGAAGTCAGCCTAGCCTAACATTGCATGTCCACTGTTTCCTACTGCAGTTGCTTATCTATTATCATTTTTGTAAAGTATTATGTAAGCCTTTTGAATACAATGAGTGTGTAATTGACTGTGGTGAGTTTATTACACCACATCACTACATGATACAGTATATCAAGTGAATGCATATAATGAATTAACAGTCCAGTACTGCTGTTACAAACTTATTGTCTAGAAAACTAACAGCAAAACATAAAAGAGAAAACAGCATTTGGAAAACATTACCCAGTTTTACCATAACAATGCATTCAGTTTTAAGGATTTTTGCTTACTTTTACATAAATTTAAAGCTTCTTATTATTGTCTGACAATCATATCCTTAAAAGTCAATCAGAAGCACAACTTCTGTAGTGTAGTAGAATATTTAAATAGAGACTTCAACATAGCAAATGATTCAATTCTGGCCACTACAATCTACCCTAAATGCAGTCTCCATCGCAGTATATTCCTGTTGCCTTCTGAGCCTGTGCCTTCCAACTATTGTTCGCCTCACTTCTCACTTTTGTCTGGCATCATAACTGTCTGATTTTATGCATAATTATTGGAATGACACGTGGACATCTGCTCTGCATTTTGGAATCCTTCAGCATTAGCAGTTGTACCTGCAGCTTAGACTTTTTTAAATGGCCCACCGAAAAGGAAGCTTATTTGGGATTTGTGTGTGTGTAGGTGAAAACTCTTTTATTTTAACCAAGTAATAGACTAAATTGTAATCCATCTGCTTATTTCCAAAACAATTATCAAGGTATGATGTAAAAATACATATGGTGTAACCATCCACTAGCAAGAAAAAGATTCATCATGTAAAAGGCTTCCTAAAGATGTATTAGTGCAGCTCTAATTCAATTAACCAAAATAATATGAACACCGCATATTTTAATACCATTCAGATTGGGGGTCCCTGTCTAGAAAAAAAAATAACAGTTTAATCTAGAATACTAGAAGAATTGAGTGACCTGGAGAAATGTTTCAAAATAGTATTAGATCTGAGATTTCAATTAAAAAGTCAATATTACTTTAAAACACTAAAAATAAATGACACAGCAGTAAGTAGGTCAGCCTTATTCTCCTTGTGTTTACCTAACAATACGCCACTTCCCGGTCACATGGCAAATTCTAAATTTTACTAAAGTGATTAACTTAAGAACAATTCTTACAGAATAAAAACTGTTCATAAAAAAAACCTTCTTACTAAACTAAACATCTTTAAATTAAAAAATATTCTCAACACAGCATATTTTTTTCAGCACCCACAGTAAACAAAGGCATACATAAGGAATCATTTTTGGCACAAATTCTCCTGTTTAATGCACACCTGTAAGACATATTTCACACTTCTGTGTACTATATAGATATCGACATACATATTAGTTTACGCATATGTATATGTGCATGGATGTAAATTGTAAAATAATTTTGATCAAGGCAGAGTTAAACATCAAAATAAACTGTCATACCTTCAAGCCTCAGAGACGCCATCCTCTGGAATTCTGGTTCTTGAAGCCACCTAGACATCCTTTTAAAGGTTTCTCGGCCAGACTTGAGTTTGCCCCATGGTTTTGGGTTCCTCAGAAGGTCAGACAGAGTGCCCTGTGAGCGACAGAGAATCCGCTCAGCAAAGATCGCCTGAGGGATGCTGTATCGTTTTAGCTCAGTGATGATTCTCTGAGCAACTTCTTTGGTGTTGATTTCCTCAGCCATCCCATCTCCTTGGCTAACAGGTGACAACCCAGTAATGGGAATGGTGGATTGATGGTCACTCATGACCATTGAAGACCGTTGATTTGTATGCTGAAGTTGATGAGAGTACATTTGTTGTGGACTGGATGTGTGCTGGTTGTCCATTCTACCTAAACAGGTATCCATTGTTGAAGGAGGTATTGGAGGTGACATTTCTCGTGAAAAGTCTGGTGTCCTACAAAGAAGGCTACCAGGGCCACTTCCACCAATATGAGCCTCATATCCACTTGTTAGCATCTGTCCACTGCTGCCACCAAGGTGACCATAACCATGCATAGAACTCAAAGCAGAAGTGTTTGAAAGGGGAGACAGACTCTGCCCCATGCCTAAATCTTTGGCATATGTGCTATAAAAATTGGGCCCCAAGCCCCGATCTTCTCTCATGAGAGTAAAACTGCCGATGACATTGCTCATCGGTAAGCAAGAGTGGTGCTGATGGTGATGGAACTTGTCGTGCAAAGGCTGCAGAGGTGTCAGGGTAGTATAGGTGTTACTGCAACCAGAAGGCGACTCTCCCCCATAACCCAGACTTGGCATTGAGTGATCTATGCCAGCATGGCGATGGTGATGTTCTGTGCTGTCCATGACAGAAGCCATGGAGGACATCAGCGAAGGCCTTGGGAAAGCTGCTGACAAATCCTTGGAGTGCAAGGCTGCTCTGCTTTGCTGGCTGGACACCACCAGTTCAGACTGATGATGGATTAACATGTGGTCTGCATTGCCATCCATTCTTGCAATACAGTCCTCTTCTTTAGAAGAAAAAAAATATACTAAAGCAATTGTAAATGTATCAGTTTAAAGTTGTGAAGCCAGAGACTTGTCAACGCATCACGCTCTCCAGGGACCCACGATTGAAGCGCAGTAGGCAGGCGCAATCAACTTTGAGATGCCGAGTCTCCAGCGGATGTCTTTTGTTTCGTTCTCTTTTAAAATCGTTGCTCCGTTTCCATTTTTAACGTGTGCGATTTCTTCCTCGCCCTCCAGTGTGGCGCCTGCTTAGAATGGAGTTAGAATCTGCGCAGGTCGATGGTCCTTCACTGACTCCCGTTTGTTGGCGAGTTATCAGTCACAACAGTTTCGTCTTAAAAAGTCAAGTTACGGCGTTTCCTTTTTAACAATTCTCCAAACTGATTAAACAGATATTTATCGATATCACAAAATCAGGACCACGCTAAAGAATACATTATGAGCAACATTACTGTCAAATGTGCATTTTAGCAAGACTGCATCAAATACACACTTCGACTCTGCGTCAATCTGAAAGGAAAGGGAAAAAGAGTTAATTATGATGGCAGTAATTAGACGGGACAATGCGATAAAAAATAATGATAGCGTTTAAAAACGGAGCTTCTCCCAACTGTACTTGATGCGTGCCTGTGGTGCCAACAAGTTAATCTGCAGCCCGGTAACATCTGAAGAAACACCTCCCGCTCCGGTCCCCGTGTGTCTCCGCATCTTCGTGAATAGTCTCTAGGAATGTCACTAATACTGTTTTTATGAGAACTTACAATTTGATGTCCTTCACCTAGGCGTTTGCTACATTTTGAGGCGGCCAGGCACGCACGGTAAATGTGTGATGCACCTATGCGCAGGGCTGTCCTGTTTTATTTTACCTTTTATTTTTTGCTGCGAGGTGTAGACTGCCTTGCTTTTTCAGCTCCGTCTCTCGCGCTCCGTTCACGAGTTTCCCCCGTTTTCTTCTTTCTTGTTTCTTTCTTTCTTTCTCTCTTTGGTTATTTGTGTGAAACTGTAACCCTTCCCCCTTTCTCTGGGTTTCTCTTTCTCTCCGCTCTGGAGCCCGGCGCTTCATCGATCTCTCTCTCCTCTTCAGACCCTCTCTCTCCCCCTCTCTTTTCAGCGCGTCACCGGCTTCAAAATCTGACAGATGTGCAATTCCAACTTCAATTAACTCTTCCGCTGCTGGGAAGCCCAAAAACAAAACTTCAGAAGCTTGCTTGAAAGGAGAAGGGATGTGCCAACCTAACGGCGACCTTGTCGTGATGGCTCAAATCTGTCACACGTCCACTGCCACCTTTCGTTAAACCTAGGATCACATCTGAATGAACTCCTCTCGTGCCAAGCTGACTGTTGAATTAAATTGTCATTTAAAACTAATTTGCATTAAATAACCGGGCTGTTTGATTTTTGTATAGTTCCAAAAGAATAATACACTACGGAAAATAATTTCCCAAAAAGATTTTTAAAAAATCATTCAATTCTTTAAATTATGTATTTTAAATGATTTCGCCGGCAGTTTTTAAAATGTAATTATACAACCTCACGAGCAGAAATTTCCACATATGGAATATGAATACATATAAAGTTTTTTCTAGTCTATTTCACATATTATTATTATTATTATTATTATTATTATTATTATTTAGTTTAAATTGTACAGACATAAACAGGTTGCGTGCATCTGTTGGAAATACTTGGTAGGCTTTCTTTTTATTTGTCACTTTGACATTTGTATTCGGAAAATAGGTTTATATCGACCTGAAAAAGATTCACGAATCATCAATTTTGATTACGTTTCTTACAAGGTTAATATGTCACTATGCGACGCTAAAATGTTCTTATTTTTATTAATTTGTACCTAACAAAAATATATTATCATTGTGAATTTAGTTAGCTTTACTGATTAATAATTAATCATGTTCCCGTCATTTTCATATTTAATTTAATGTGGCTTCATCTTGCTATGTATGTTTAACAGTAAAATTGTAATGTAATCCCTATATATAGAGGGAGAGAGATAAAAGATTTAAACAGCACTCCACTAACTAAGGTTAAATACAGAAAAAAAATTAAAAATGCACCATAAATCATACTATACATGCAGGTCTCATTGGTTATATAGGCCTAATTATGTTTTGGTTACCAAAACTGTCGGATTTTCATTACTCCACAAAATAAAATCTGACATATTTTATCTTGACCAGCAATATATGCCATTTTTAAAGTTTTTCACTTAGTAAATGAATGAAAGGGAAACATCAAATTTAGAAATATGTTTATACATTCTTTCAAGTGGAGATGAGGACTGTTTGAAAAGTACTATTTTTCCGTAATACATATGCCGTGTCCTCTTGGAATGTATAGAGTTATGTAAATCTGCGCCTTTTTTTTCGTTTTAACTTCCGGCTGTGCAGGGCTTTCTCTGTAGTGAGATATTTCTAAGGATGTCTGTAACTGCGGCAGATGCTGTTTGCATCGATCTCTTTTTTTTTCCCGATATAAATACAGCATGGGGCGCAGTGCGAGGTGCACTCCTGCTTCGGGCTGCTGGTCAGTGCTTTGGCACCGCCGAGGAGGGGGAGACGGGCTGACGGGAAGGATTAACTCTACTCTAGCTAGACAGTTATGAGCGGATCCTGCTCAAATATCTATCTATCTATCTATCTATCTATCTATCTATCTATCTATCTATCTCTTAAAAAATCTATTTCATGGCGATTTCTATTAGATTTATATATTGAATTTGAATAGGTTTGAAAAAAAGTTTATATGGACTCCTTTTGTTTTATACATATTACCAAGAAAAGAACTATAAAGCCGCACCTTGCATTGGACAAACCATATATTAAAAATATCAGATACACCAAATGAAGATGCAATTTAGCCTGCGATTTCTTTGAAAATGAAACTGCAACGTTTCGTATGTAATTCCGTTGTAGTAGTTGAACATCTAAGACGAGCTAACGTTTATTTTTTTCACATGAAGTTAATTTTAAGTCGATTATACTTCAAATATCCTAACAATCAAAACTTCACAAATTGAGTAACTGGTTTAAATTGAATAGAATGTACAACAACAGGCAAACATATATTTTAAGGCACACCTAATTTGGGAAACCTGGATGCCTTACAGGAAATATTTTATATCGTTTTATTTGTCGCAGTTTTCTAATGGCTGTCTTAGACACAAACGTTATGTATAGTGACATCAATAGTTATTCTGAAAACACTGGTATTTAGTGTCGAAAATTATCAGAAGTCAGTAAAGCAGTGCACATTAAGGAAAACACAAACGTGCACAAGCCGAGCATTCGCCTTCCCGCAGACTAAGTCGTCCCCAAGGCACAAAGGCCAAATGTTAAAAAGTCTGTGGTCATCGGTTAACAAGTTCTATCTATTTTGCTGAAACAGTGACGGGGCAATTATAAAATCAAAATAAGAAATCGTAAAAGATTCCAAGCCGTCAACATTCTGCTTACAACTGACAGAACTTTAGGATTTTTCTTTCTTTTGTACCTTTGAGCTAAGGAGATTAGATGAGCTGTATTTATTTATTTATTTATTTATTTATTTATTTGTTTATTTCAAAAGGAAGCTGTGGACACATTTTGATATGTGAAAGCTTGTGTCATTTGACCATAGCAAAAACAGTTATTGCTCGGTTTCATAGTTAATTTCGGTATGTTAAAAAATAAATGAATACATAACCTAGATTTTCAATCTTTAGTAGCTTCATTTTTTATGCTACAGTCTTTACGCACGTTAATGAAACGTTTGCAGATGTATTTCTGTCGCTCTGTTTCAGTAATACTAACACCTACCAAACATGTTATCGTTTTCAACTACTAAAATTACTAAAGCATACTTATCATTCACAGCCTCAATGAGTTATATACATTAACTAATGTGATTTAAATAAAGACAAAAGGAAAAATCAATAAAGAATAAACATTTTCTTTGTTTCTTTCGAAATTGCCATGAGTTTTAAAAACGCACATATAAAATATAACTTTGAAACAACCATGAAAGTAAGGCATGACTGCATAAAATTAATGGATTCCTCGTTTACATATTTCTGGGACTCCGAGTTATTGATATTTCAGAACCTCCTGTTCTGGGACAGCTCCCTCTGTTTGCCTCAATTCAATAACACGAGGTGAATGCGTCATACTGCAAAATGTAAAGAGTTCAAAATGTCATACCATCATTTACAGCATTATCTATATATCTTCGTTTTTGGTTTGATTTCCGTTATATTAATTAGTATACACTGGGTAGTGTCGATTATAAAACTGAGCTACAGAAAGTTATGCTACTTGAACAATTTTAATTTCAAGGTAAGGTATAGCTGCGGTTAAAATAAAAATACTTAAGTATATTCTTTTACATCACTGAATTTTACTTAATGTATATTTTATAAAGGTTATTTATCGTCTTCTGTCTACTGTGTAATTTAAAAATGTACAAATTAATGATAGGGACAAACGTCGGCCTCTGCGTCTTTAAGTAAAGAGTCTGATGTTGTTATTGAAATCAGAAACAGTCTTTTGTTTTGAGTCTGCATATCAAATACTAATGTCTTAAAGCATACAACAATTAGTTTAAGATGGAATTATGGCTAGAAGGAGGAAAATAATAATTTGTCTAATTATAAAAGATTCCGGCCTATGGAATTTAATAAAACAAATTTATTTTATATCTAGCATCTCTAGATTCTTGAATATTCTTTTACACAAACGTGGGTTACAAATTAGTTCGTATATTACTTCAAATAATTATTATTCTTAGATCCTGTTTGTTAAATAATATCCTAAATGTTTTCGTAAAAACGGTAAATCTAATAATGAATCATTCAAGAAATAAATTAAATGTGCTCTTAAACGCAATATGTCAGTTATAATACATTGGTCATTAAATATAAGTAAATTACAGCATTTTGTGTGATTTGTGCTAAATGTACATTGAATATAATCTGTTTAAGGGCAAATTTTTAAAAATCTTCCTCACGCCCCTGAATTGGGACAGATATAGATTGAATAGATTTCAGAATATTCTTTTCATTTTTTTTCTAGGCTGTTGGGCACTATTTCTTTTCTGTAAGTATTTAATTATTAAGATATTTTTAATGTGTAACGTTTGTTACAGAAAGCGAACTGAAAGCATTTTCAAGCATAATAAATAATTTTATTTGAAAAGAACAGCTAACTGTGCTTCGTATGTATATAATTTTAAAATGTCAGGGTAATTTAAAAAGCTGGACACGTGCATTAACACGGCAGAAATAATAAGACAGGGAGAATTATTTCAGAAAAATGAAACCTTTTTCTCTTTTGTTCGTGATTGATTTTGGAATAAGTGGGTTTAGAGAAAGAAAGAGTAAGCGTGTGAACTTTCAGAAGGAAACTCATTAACTTTATTCATAATCAAGACAATCAAGACGGATGTTCATTTAAAAGTAATGGTGCTCTTGCAATGAAGTAGAACCAAGGCTTAACTTATTTGGGATGCCACCGTAAACATCTTAAATTTTCGTAGACGAGCTTCCGCTTTCTTTCAGAACTTTACACTTTAATTTAGAAATCAATGTATTTCTTTAAACAATATATTTCACCGCTAAAAAGAATTCGTTTCTCTGTCATGTAAGAACCAATGTTGTTAGTTGTTTTGATTTTTTTCCGTTTTTTACCTTACATAAGAAGTTTCTTACACAAACATTAATTATTTTCGATTATCATGGTAAAACTACTTTATTTCTCAAAATTACCTCACCATGTGGAGTACACAACACAACTATAAACATTTTGTGTGGTTCTTAAATTAACACAATCAAACTAGAATCTATCGACTTATATGTCTATTTGTCTGATTGTCATCGAACCAGTTTAATTTAGTTCAGGGTTCAGAGGACACATTTCATGTGTGTGTTTAATGCTAGGATTATAGGAAATATTCTTAAAAGCACAAAACAAAGGGCCAAAAAGAAAGCTGACACAGAGGACACTAACTAATTCCTGCTATGCCTGACTATACCCAAGAGTGAGGGTTCAAAAGATTTGCCCACTGTGTCCATAAACTTCATAGATTTTACTTAATTACAGATAGATAGATAGATAGATAGATAGATGTTTGGTAGTATTACAATATCTCCAATCGCATTTTCCATCTCTTCTACTGGAATTAGTCCTGCCGTATCAAATTTGTCAGCTATTCTGTGCTAACTTGTAAAAAAAAAAGTTCAGCAACAATAAATAAAGTGTCAGCTTTGAAATGTTTACTCACTGAATAAAAGCAAGAAAATAAATCATTGTTCAAAATATATAAAGTATAATGCAGGACAGCTTTTCGACTGAAGCCAACATGCTTCCTGAGGATTCCCATGGTTTCTATTAAGCGGATCCGCATTACCCATCCTGCATTATTTATTTGTCTTCCGTTATCTCAGTAGAATATCTGAATGACCCAATGCAGGATAAACAAATGAAGGGTTAAATACATGACAGTGTCAATTATTGCATTTAATATCCCGTCTATCTGACAGTAGTATTACTTGAGACAGAAACTAATATCGCACAGAGGACGGTGTTTTCGACCAGGAAAATGTCAAGAAAGCAGCGCAAATGAATAGTTTCTGAAAATACATTATCCGGAAACAGACTGTGAACGAAATCTTTGGTATATAACTGAGATTTGTAAAGCGCGCGTACTGTGCCATTCAGACTCAAAGACTTTTCAGGCGCCTCCCACGTACTTATGGGAAGTGCAGGGCGTGCCGAGGAAACTGCAGGCAGAGTGCGGGGCGCTATAAGACTGGATTTAATATCCTTCAGCTACTTCTGACTGATTTACAATCACCTGGCAGCAGAAAGTTTTTATTGAAATATTTTGGCATATTTCATACATTTATTTAACGCAAAATTAATATTACTCAAACAAATCTATTATTTCCCGTATGGCACAATTGATGTTCGGTTAGCGTGAGCCATCTTAAAGAAATCAGATATGAACATAGTAATAGTCAATCCGTCAGTTGTTGAGCTAGTCAGTCAAGCATTGCATTTGTACTACGCAATATCATACACTTCAAAGGAACTGTCAAATATTTTAGAAAACAATAGCGTGTCACTGCAGTTTTTTAAAGTGCATTTGTGTGGTAGACTGTAATTCTGAATATTGTTTTTGTGTGAATACGCAGTATTGAAAGGCAAAGTGTTACAGTGATATTTTAACAGATCAAAGCAGTTACATACAACGTAATCAAAAAACCAATAACAATAATAAAAAGTGAAGATGGTGCCTAAAATGTTATTTAAAAACAGCCCTGGAAATCAGAAATAAATATTTGGTTAAATAAAGCCCGTTAAAACTGAACAACTTATTCACAAAAAGCAAATGTTTTGTTTTTTAAAAATTTTGGAGTTTATTAAATTCACCAAGCATTATAATGGTACACATTAAAATGTATCTTAATTTCATTCTATTTTTTACCAGTGTTAAAGTGTATTAAATCATTGAAGTAAAACAAAAAATAAAATGCTAAAAAATGTGCAGATCTAAAAAAAAAAGTATTAAAGAATATATCATTTAAACTGGGTGAATGCTACCATTAGGCTTTTAGGGGAGATTCCGGGATAAAACTGCTGGTATGGCAGCCCCTCAAGCCAGAGAGGTTTGGGATTATCAGATTTCAAAATTTGCTTTGGGCAGCAAAATCTATGAAGTTTATGGACACAGTGGGCAAATCTTTTGAACCCTCACTCTTGGGTTTAGTCAGGCATAGCAGGAATTAGTTAGTGTCCTCTGTGTCAGCTTTCTTTTTGTCCTTTTGTTTTGTGCTTTTAAGAATATTTCCTGTAATCCTAACATACATTAAACACACACATAAAATGTGATTATAGATAGATAGATAGATAGATAGATAGATAGATAGATAGATAGATAGATAGATAGATAGATTTAGAGAACTGTATTTTTGATAATGAACAGTGGGAGACATTTTGCTTAAAAAGAAAGTCATTTTTCAAAGCAGTACAAATATATTGGATTTCCAGAATGTACAAATTCTTAATTAAATTTTAATTTTTTGAGAATGTTAAGGCTGAAATTAGCACAGCTCATGTCAGAGTTTTGTCACCTTTAATAAGATCTTGTATGTAACAAGAAAAAAAAATCAATAATTTCTGGAAAAATATATAACAGTAAAAAGAATTCAGTACCTTTGGTTGCATGAGTGTGCATATATTCAATACAATGAGGGTGTAGATGTGTTCAGACAATCACACTGTGGCAATTAAATCAAACTAAATTGATTTATTGTACACAATGGGACAGTAACTAAATAAATTTCAGTTATATTAAGTCTGCTTGTTTTTAACCTACAATTCATCTTTTCTCTATCCTCTGGTCCTGCTCACACATGGAAGAATTTTGAAAGACTGACCAAATAAAGGTCAAGTTAGTAATAAGAATGAAAATTCCAGTGGGTTTGAGGTTTGTCTTGCTTGACAAGTTTTGCATTCTAGTGGCCAAGGACATCTATTTAAGGTTTGTCCAAATGATGTTCATCACTGCCTTAACATTTTTACAAGGCAGAATTAATTTGGAAAAGTGTAATATTTGTAACACAATAAAAGAGATCCTATTTAGGTATAGGGAGAAAATCTGCTTAACCAGAAAACTGTGTATTAAAGGACAATATTAAAAATATAAGTTTAATGCCCTCTGCTACTCTTTTGAAAACACTATTGAAAGGAAAAGGCATGTGCCGTTCAATCTTCTTTTTGGGTAAGTGTGGCAGAGGGTCAGTAAATAATTTTTTATTGTGAATTTGCGTTTTTAACTTTACTTTATCAAACTAACAAGAGATATTCATAAACAGATGCAGTTTGTTTTCTTCATTTTAGTACAACAGTGCCAACAATATCTTAAAATGGTACTTTATTTAGGGAATACAACTTCCAGGTTGTTTAGGGTACATGCCACGCTTTGGGTGCTCATCTAGAGTTGCAAAGATATTGTAATAACTGAAAAATATTTTTAAAAGCAGACAGGAACAAAGGGTACCATCTATGTACTGAGAAACAAATCATATATATATATATATATATATATATATATAGCCTTCTGTTGTAAGCATTGCTCTTTATATTTATATAGCGCCTTTCAAAATGACCATCACTAGTCACATTGATGCTACTACTTTACAAATATGAAGTGTCGGTTTTTGCATTTACAAATGCATTTTGTAAAACGTTAACAGAATATTATTACACAGTATTAGTAATGGATGTGTTTCTTATAAAAGACAAAAGCATACTGCAAAATGTAACCAAATATTGCTGGCCACTACAGTTTTCTTGGTTTGTTACACTGGTTTTACATTTATCATCTGTGGCAATTCAGACTTAAACATTAAAAAGAATGATTAGTACCATTGGTTCTGAACAAAATGACCAATAATTTGTGAACCAATTTCCCTGACCTGATGCGTTGCAAACCACATTATACTAAGTAATATCTGTTTTTTTATTTAAGAGATGTTTATAATTGGATGCAAAGAGAGAAGTTGAAGTGAAGCAGATTAGAGCAGCATAAAGGCAGACAGCGAGCAGAATGCGACACCAAAGCCTTTCTGTAGGCCTGTTTACTTCCTCCTTTATCCATCCTTTCACATGATTGAGACGATTCTGTATATTTAGATAATATTTAACCTTGTATAAAGCTTTTATCCAATCCCCCTACAGGGATAGGATAACCAACTCTAAACGGTGTCAGAGAATCACACCATCTCTTTACATCAGTATTAGGCTCATTCAAAATAAGGTTTAAAGCATCATTTACTTTGATAAATTGCTTTCTATTGATCAATGTACTGCTACGTCTTTCATTTCAAATGCATTTTTGCACATTTGTTTCCATTGCACACTGACAAGAAATGCTTCTTCACCCATGGAGTCAGTAAGCAGCTTTGTGAATGGTGTACAGAGATGAAAATCTAATTTGCCTTCAATTTAAGTCACTATTTATTTCAGAGTAATATCTCAATCTAATCAAATGTGGTTTATACACTCTGAGACGTTAAACATTGCTTTGAAATGTCATTTCTCTGAGTGCATTATTATTACAGCTCTCAAGTTTGCAGTTATGGTGTAAGCCACATTTAATGATTTAATTTGGATATCATAAAATACAACTGATGGCGCAATGTGATAGCCATCACTGGAGTGATAAAAGTTGAGGAACATTACCGGAAGAGTCCTGCTTTAAAACTCAGCTCATGATCCTCATTACATCTACTGAAATGGTGCAATTTTAATTCCTGTGCTCAAGGAAAGCACCCTGTTAGTTAGCTATGACAGTGAATTGTCAAATGATAATGGGCGCATTTCCTCTTTATTCTGTATTTTCTTTAAAGAGTTTAATGTTCATTCTATCGTTTGAATTATTTTTTTTTTTTTTGTAAAATACTACTACTATTAACAATAAGAACAAGAAGAAGAAAGAAGACTGTATACAGATCAAACAAGCTTTAAAAGGAAACACATCCTAACAGGCAGTAAATGCTGGAAATGTTGAATGTTGATATTAATTTCTGCTATTTGTACGACATCATATCGAGGACTTCATATCAAGTTCAATACACTAAGTATCTGAAAAAAATATAAGCAGTTTTGCAGCTCAGTATCACTGGCATAACTCCATTGCTGCCTAAGGATAATAAATTTATAATTTATGAAACTTGACTCATGTACAGGAAAAAAGTTTCACACATTTCCATCTTCAATTTGGCAGTTCATATGTGTTAGTTTTTAGTTACCCATAAATCCACCTCAACAACTGATCTGAATGCTAAATCACAGGGTGGTAATGTCCCTTCTACCAATAGGGTAGGAAACAAACATGGTCAAGACGCTAAATCATCACAGGTCAGACACAAGTACAAACTACCAGAGTCCCCCTGTGCCCTAACCAGCATGACATTTCAGTATGAGTGCAATGAGTAATACCCCCACAGTCATGAGCATAATGTGCAAACAACAATATTTATTTCTATAGCACATTTTCATACAAAAGATGTAGCTCAAAGTGCTTTACATAATGAAGAAAGAGAAAAAAGACCAAATAAATAAGAAATTAGAATTAGGGAACACTAATTAACATAGAATAAAAGTAAGGTCCTACAGGCAGTGACCTGGATAGAAATATGCTCAAGAGTGTATGGAAAAATGCTGAGGCATGCTGGGAAATCAGATATTATTCCTGCTTCAAAGAATTTCAATCTGTTTGGATTCCTCACTTGGGTTTCTTCAGCATGGAGTTTGCATTTCCTATCCATGATTGCATGTGTTTCCTTTTAGAGAGTTGTGTTTGGTTTCCTTCCACAGTCCAAAATTTGTACTTGGATGAAGGCCAGCTATTAGTTGGCGTGATATGTATAGGAGTGTAGAGTGTCCTTACTTTAGTTGCTACAGTAATCTCTATCTCATCATAACTGACAAAAGGAAATGGAAGGGTGATGGAAGTTTCCGTACGAGGGAATTGGTCCTTTTGATTGACCTCTATCATTTCTAGTAAACTTTAACAACCGTATAATTAGAGATATGAACAAAAGGGAAAAAAAACAATGAAAATCACAAACAGTTCTTAACCACAAATTTATAAATGTGCTTTAATTATGTCATTTAAGTTACTTAGAATCTATAAACTAACTGGGTGTGGGTTTGTAGATGTGCCTGCCCTATGATGAACTGGCATGTTGACCGCATTTGTTTTCTACCTGTGGTAAAAAAAGACCCTGCCTCCCTGTGACCCCACCATCAAGTGACACGTTTATCATCCCAATGTTCTCAGGGTCAAAGACTCCACAGGATTAAACCAGCAGTCTAGTGGCTAATGGGCTGCTGTCTTCGCACCCAGGCACATTACCTGCCCCTCAGAGGCTTTCCACTGTGATAGTCAAAGACAGACTATGTCAAATAACTGGTCCCTCTAATACATTTTTTCTTTTACTTTTTTAATTTCTTCTAAGCGGTTTGACTAATTACAGGGCTATTCCCAAACTGACTTGAATTCTATTGTTTTCATACTGTTTATTTATTTATTTATTTATTTATTTAATCTTCCTCTTTTCTCCCCTATTTAGCATTTATATTCTCCAGTTTATTCATTCAGACTACCCCACTATGTAATTTGGAGGTAGGATATGTAAAATCCACAAATAACCTTTTTTCAGGTCCTCTTGTTGTATCCATAAGAGGCATTCCTTTGATTTTATTACACTTTCTGTCCCTCTACACTCTTTCTGGCTCTCTACAAGCTTTACAAATCCAAGTACCGTTCAGGCAGATTCAGTTTTGTTTGAGATGTACTTTTTTATTGAGAATTTGGATTAACTGCAGTACTAGACTTCTCATGTTCCTGTTTGAGTTTTAGTCTCTATTGCTTGTTTAATTTGTACTTTCTAATCACTCAACCTGCACATATTTTGCCACAACATAATAAAAGTAAGATATTCATACCCACTCACTAAAAATATGCATTTTCACAACACTCCAAAAGATGGTGCTGTATACATCCCTGCACTGATGTACACATGTATTCATATTCAGTTTTCTCATTTTTAATTCTTAGCTCGACACAGTGTTTGTGTAAAAGGCATGTGAAGAAGATGACTATAAATATAATGAAATACTTTTAAATGAGAAGTATAAAGGGGAAAGTGAGCATAGAAGCATGAAAGTTTAATTGTGACTCACTCAGTTCATGGGCAAAACACAACTAACTCTAGGTAGAGACGTGCCATCTATTAATTATGAAACTGATAAAAGTGTTTGAGTAAATAAAATAGTGTCCTGAAGTCCTTCCTTGTGTTTCAGAAATTAACTTTAAAAGAAAATTCACGATAAAAGTTGAAGATGAATTAATGTTCAGGAACCACAACTCTGATATGGTTCCAGATACTACAGAAGACTGGTATAAAAGATCAACCACAATGAACTTGCACCATAACTAGGGTTGGTTTCAACTTTGCTCCAAATTATGCCAGGGTAGATTTCAACTCCTTGGACCCTAAAATTAAATTAAATGGATTCATTAAGTAGGTGGAAGGATGACAGCAACCATTTTGACAATAACAAGCTCCACAGAGTCACTCCAGTTTACATATTAAATTAGTATCTCATGGGCCGATGCAATTTTTTTTGCATGATATGAGTTAACTGTTCTTTTTTACTGAATATTGTTCTGAAGAGAAAGAAAACATACGTGAAAGAATGCAAAACACTGAATGTTACTTAGGACTGATCAGTTTACATATACAAACAAAACAACAAAATTGCACATGAGCACCAGGGTTAAATTTAATATTCAAGAGATATTCAAGAGACAGATGGTCTAACAAACTCCACAGATTTATAAATATCTACTCCAAACATAGAGAAGAAACATATGACGGAGACTGCAGTGGATTACAAGAACAAGTTCAATTAAAATTTAGAGATCCCTTAACATGAACTATCAATTACTGATAATACATGCATTTCACAATATTGTACATGGATTGTTTTAAATTTCTTGTGTATTCAACGAGACTTCCTGTCATTTTAAGATATCTTCAAATGGAATGGCACGGTGGCGCAGTGGTAGCGCTGCTGCCTCGCAGTTAGTAGACCCTGGGTCCTCCCTGTGTGGAGTTTGCATGTTGTCAGGTTTCCTCCCACAGTGCAAAGACATGCAGGTTAGGTGCATTGGTGATCCTAAATTGTCCCTTTTGTGTGCTTGGTGTGGGTGTGTGTGCCCTGCAGTGGGCCGGCGCCCTGTGTTGGCTGGGATTGGCTCCGGCAGACCCCTGTGACCCTGTAGTTAGGATATAGTGGGCTAGATCATGGATGGATGGATGGAATGCAATGGAGATATGTCAAAATGGTCTGGTTGTTATTTGAAGATATCATGAAATATAATAAAGACTGTGACTGCTCTTCTTGTCTTTATCCAAGTCAGAAGTGTTTCTTTCTTTTAGTCATTCTGGGTGTGTATGTGAGAGAGGGCTTGTTTATCATATTATATATTTATGTGTGAAAGTATTTATTAAGCTTCTGTAAAAAGCCATACTTCCCCCTTGGGACAAATGAAAATCTATCTATCTATCTATCTGTAATTAAGTGTAATGCAATTTATATCTATCTATCTATCATACAGTGTCTTTCATATCTATCTATCTGCCTTCATATTTTTTCTTGCCTGAGGTGTCTAAATGTATATTTTTTGGAACACTAAAATATATTGCTTGATATTTTAAAATGTGATTCTCCTCTGTTTCAAATATCTTAAAATGTATTTCAAGTTATTTTAAATCTGATTTCTAAAATACAATTAGAGATACACAAAATGGATTTCTAGATATTGAAAAATTCCTTCTCATTTTAAGATTTCTCAATTACAATAATAAATATTTGTAGGAAGTAATTTTAACATATCTCAGAATAAATTTCCTACAGGTTAAAGTAAGTCAGGCATCAGTTTAATATATATTGAAATTATCTTTGACATATCATGAAATGCACCAGAAGTTTTTTTGAGTTACATGAAAATATATTTGAAGTGAGATACATGAAAATATACATGAGGTGTTTGAGAATGTTTTTCATATATCTCAAAATACATTGTATACACCTTAAAATATAAGGGGACTTACTTTAAGATATCTTGATAAAAGTTCCAGATACCTGAAAAGCTGTACCGCATTTTAAAATAATTTAAATGTTTTTTTTGTTTGTTTTTTTTATTAATTTTATTAGAATCCATACAAAGCAATCAAGTTTTTACAAAGAGAAAAATTAAGAACAGATCAATCCCCACCCTTGAGAGAGAGAGCAAGCCAGACGGCGTTAAATTTAAGGCTTGTAAACATACCTAAATTAATAAATTCTCTGTGCTTTATGCACTTATTTTAAAATATTACTGATTAGATCCTGCCATGTTTTGAAAAAAGTCTGTCTGTCTGAAATGTATTTTGAAGCATATCTAAATGTTAATGTGACTTGCCATAAATCATACTTTGGTAAAATTAGTCAAATAAAAATAGAGATAATTCAAAAGCCCATGCTTCAAAAAATTACACAATAGATTTCACTGCACAATGAAAATGAGGGAAACCACAATAAATATGAAAATGAATATGAGGTGTTGGTCATTGAAGATTCCATCCTGAGTTTATCTGCCAGCTCTGTCTGCAGCGCCGACTGTGAATCAACAACACTGTGCGGCTTACCAGAAGCTTGAATTTCTCCCATCACACAGCAAGCAGAAAATCTACTGCCTACAGCAAGCAAACACCCTCTAGTTGTAGTTCATGTTGGGACAAATGATGTTGAACACAAAAATTCATATGCCTGAAAACAAACTCAAGGCTAAGATCAATTTAGTATTTTTTTTCTAGTGACAGCACAGCATGATGACGCATTTGGAAGTTAATCTGCAGTCATGATAAACAATTGAATCCACGCCAGGAAGAACAGTGTTTGCTTTTTGCAAGCCATATGAAATCTTTCTACCAAACACTTCATTTAATGAGATGAACACATATTTGGGGGCAAGTATCTTTACAAAAGTTTTTGGACATTGAATTAGTCTGTAGGAAGGCAGCAAAAAGAGGATACACAAGAAAGGCCAAACCTATTCAAAATCATTACAACTGAAAATCCTGCTATATGAAGTTTATTTATTATTTACAAGGCTCATTATTAAAAAACCAAAAAAAGAATGAGCATAAACCATTTGTACTGGATAGAAATTTTGAAAATGAAGAATAAAAAATGTATGAAAAAAATGAAGAATATAATATAACTCAATATGCATCTTTCAGAAAAGATAGGCAATGTAGAAGAGATGGAATGGCACCATATATCAAAAATATCATTGAAAAAAGGTAGTCCATTGATTGGTTATTTCAGTAAAAAAGATTTCCAGAGATTCAGTGCCAGGAGTTTTGTACAAACCACCTAATTCTGATCATTATGGCAACAGCACATCATTTAGTCATATAGTGTATACAACAAAAAGGATGTGGTGATAGTGGCGGATTTCATATATCCAAACACAAACAGTAAAACTCCTGTTGCAAGAAGCCATTAAAAAGACAATAAAACAATGTGAACTTCTCTGGGATTTTTTTGTTTATATTGCACAATGTTTGTCTTTGTATATTTCAACATTATGTTTCATATGTTTTATTTATACTCCAGTTGTAATTATTACATTCCACACTGTGCTGTTAAGTAGAAGTGTGCTCATTAAGAATACATTGATTTGTATTTGAAAAAATGTATTGAAAAGTAAATGAATTAAATAAAAAAGTCACTTAAGTGTTTACAAGACAAATATTATACCTAAGAGAGCAATAAAAACTAGCTTCATGTTTAATTATTTTAAAACTGGTCAGCCAGATTTGTTTCAGAATTTGGATGTATTAAAGGCCAGCAAAACATCTGAGTCTTTGTACTTAGTATTCTTAAAAGATTTTACTTATAAAACACAAGACAATTTTTTCTAGCCTGTTGACTGGAATGTGAATGAGTCATTAAAATTAGTGGCAATAATTATAAAACTATTTATGTAAGTTCTGTTATGTGTGGAAGAAGGTTATGTGTAAGGTAATGGTTCTAGATAAGTAAATAGTTTTTAAAATTTTAGAGGATAGACCAAATGAGTTTGAAATTTAGGGGAATCTTGCTACATAGATGTGTGAAACTAATTACATAAAGCATACAGGAAGAAGGATGCAAATGCTCTTGTGAAAACAACCTGACCATGAATATTACTGAGGAATAAAAGTCCCATTTAATACACACAGGGCAGCGGCACATCACTATAAACTTTCATCCCTTTATTAGATTCCTTGACCGACTGATTACAGACGATCTGATCTGAACCTGTAACACCAAAGTCGCCCTAGAACACGCACAAGAGTTCTTCTGTATCCTGAGGTCCTTGTGCATGTGAATAATGAGCGAACAGATTCTTTGATCTTAAGCTTGCTTTTATACAGGTAGTGTCCTGACTTGTGCTACAATTGTGCTATGTGTTAGTTCAGTTAAAACACTGCACATTGATTTCTAGAGATCTACATATACGCTGCCACAATACAGCATTCCAAACACCCTGCATGTAAGCTGTTCTCACCTTTATGGCCTGGCAGATAGTTCCTTAGTATTAGTGTGCAGACTACAGGATTCAGCCATCTGAATAACTTACTGCTCGAAGTGTGACTGTTGAACGTCAAACTTCAGAATTTGACTTTTTAATGCCGTACATTATTTATTTTTCTATATTGAATGTTATAGTATATATGACATTGAGTATTGTCTGACTACATTTGCATATTCATTTTTATTATGTACCCGTTTTATTTTGATTTCAGTACAATATTTCTTAAATGTGGACTTTACCTCAGACCAGTCAATAAGCAGTGTGTACCACTATGTACTTATAGCAAAGAACATAAAAAGGTGGTTTAATGCTAAATTGAACAACTCAAAAAATGTAATTCAATTAGCAAATGAGTAATTAAACTCACATCCAATAAAAAAATGTATTTTCTCTACAGGAAGGCATCAAAAATTAAAATATTTTATTCCTCATCAGCAGAGGTATAAATAAAGGATTTCGGCTGATATGAAAATCTAATATTGCCTCTTGTGACAGATAGGGGGCGCTGTCGAACCCTTGAACCCTCAGACCAGACGCCAGACACCC
>JANRMT010062854.1:28917382-28927492 GCA_026402145.1 Polypterus bichir lapradei | reverse complement strand
CCAATAATTGGGTTAACCCTTTATTGACTGAAAACGTTTCATGCTCATCAGAGTTGAAGGGAGCATTTGGTGATTCAGCAGAAGGAACATAGAACATCTGCTCAGGGCTTTGACCTCACAAGCATAATGCTCGGTTTTAATGTTCTTCCCGTGGAAAGCAATGCTGTATCACAGCGGACTGTCCACAACAGCACCAGCCATGTGTTACCAGTAATATTTGTCAATCAGACATTTGCAGATAATTCAACCTGTGGAATGGTATAGCACTGCTTAACAGAGCTGCTTCATGGATGCAGCCCCCCTTAGTCTACATGGACCTTTCAGCAGGTACCTTATGATGGATTGCTGCCCTGACTGGGAGTGTGCAAAAGACCTGCGGTCAGCAGAGGGTCCTCTTGGTGCTCAAGTGTTGCCTGAACACTGAAATCTTATTCTAATATGCAACAAATGAACTATTTAGACATAATATAGGTATGTCCTAAGTAGAGAAATCATATGATTCACAGATATACAGAAATAAACCACTCCACCTCGTACTTGTGATCAATATCAGTATCCCATGTGGACTTAGATACTGTGTATACAAAACATTAAAATGACTATTTTATCATGCAGATTAAGGAATTTGCAAACCGTTTATCAATTTGCTACAGTGCCACCCAGCAAGTGTTACAATCTGGCTAATAAGCTTAACTGCAAATAATCTTAAAATTTTCTGTCTTTTCCTGTATGGTTTTCAAGGTTTCTGAGGCCAAGGAATCTTGTGGTTCTTTTCAGCTTTTGCTTTGTTTTGTTTTTAACATTGTTATAAATGATTCAGGTTCTCACCTGGCATTGCCTTTTATTCCTTAAGGATGCTGCCATGTTGGAGGACGTAAAGCGGCATTGCTAGGAAGTGATTCCCAGAAGTTACATATCATGATGTCAGCAGTGTGACACTTGACAAAGCTGGCACTACACCAACCTCTTTTCTTGTAGTTTGTTCCAGATTCTCACAACTCCTCGAGTTAAAAAGTGCATCCTGGATTCAGTCCTAAATGCACATCCCCTCAGTTTCCACTGGTGTCCTCAAGTAAGTGATTCACCATTAAGTCAAGCACTAACACTGGTGTGGCACTTCTATTTATCTGTTTTCTTCAAAAATCTTCACCCTTTCTTGAAACCTCCCATGGCTGGTCAAAAGATGCTATCCCTTCCCTTGCTAGACACGATTCTGTTATTCAAGGGTCTAGTGTCACGCAGCCTGTGAAGATATGCATAACACCGTGACAAGTTTTTGAAATTTATTTTCTGCGACCACTTAAATTTGGAATTTTAGGCTTTTGGAGATGTAAAAGCTGAATTATGAGGTCCCAGGATCATCTCTGTTTTGTACATTACTGTCTAGGTTTGGTCTCTGCCCTGAAGACAGCTCTGTGCTGGAAAAGTATTTTGTGAAATGGATGAGTGTGACAAATAATGAACAATTCATCAGGTAATCATGGTGCCATACATGCAAGTAAGAATTTTACTGCACTCAGTAACACTTGACAATGCTACTGATTATGTATTCATCCATTTGTCCATCCATCTAAGCTCTAAACCCACTTATTTCAATGTAAGATCATGGACCATTGAGAACAAGACTGAAGCCACACTTGGACAAGGCTACACAACATCACAAAGCACATTTGAATGCAGACTCCCAATATACATGTACCCATAACAGAACAATTTAGCAACATTGATTAATCTAACACAAACATCTTTGTTATGTGCAATGAGACCAGAGTACCTGAAAGACAGCAATATGGACAGTGACTAGATTAGGTATCAAACCCATGTCCTTGTAGATGTCGGGTAGCAGCATTGTCCATTGCACCAATGTGTGACCCAACAAACATTTATTCAATTTTTTGATTATAACATGTTTGGCAGAGAGATGGACAGAGAACCTATAATGGAATTGCTAGGGATAAATGCAAGAGCCTTTCATATGAGCTCAGGCTAGGCTAATATAGAGTTGCTTACCAATCTAGAGTACCTAGAAAAAAACTTGCCAACTTGTCAAACAATGACTTTGAACCATGCCCTTCTTACCACTGTAACACTGCACAGCCCATCAATTCACAGTCAACCATCCATCGGTTTTCCAAACCAGCTTTTTAGTGGTACGGTCATGGGGAGCAAGAACTTACTTTACTTGCACCATGTGGAAAGCAGAACTTAACTGTGGACAAAACACCACTCCTCTACCAGGTACATTCCTGTACTGTCACAGGAGCTCAGATTGGTACAGTGCAAAAACATCTAGGGACCAAAAATTACCTTGCAAAAACCATACAAGCAGTGACTAATCCAGTTGTCAAACTCTTGACCTCAAGCATGTGTGAGACCCTGACAACTACAAAAGCATTGTGTTATTCATCCATCAATGATCAGTAACTCATCCATTTTCTGGACTAGCATTTCCTTCACACACTCATGGGGAGTCTGAGCTGGTTTCTAAGGAACCAAGTTCAAGGTACAAATCAGAATAGGCCATTATCTCACTACTGGGCACAATCTTGCTAACACCCACACTGAGTAATTATGGGTCAAATTCAAGTTGTAAATTAAACCTAACCTTGCAGTTGTTTAGGATATGAGACTGGAAACCAGATTATCTCAACAAAATTCTCATGGACGTGGGAGATAACCTGCAAACTCAACAAAAACATTTCACCACTTCAACACTGTGTCACCTCACTAATCAGTATGTAAGTATACTGTATGTTTCGGATAGTACCTTTCAGGATCAGATTTTTATAAATAAAATGCAAACTTCTTTAATGGCTTCTTTTCAGAGCCGGAAGAAGAACTTGGAAAAAAGATTTTCAAAACAAAGAATGGCAGTCTAAAGGTAAAGGAAAACATACGGTCATTCTCCGTGAGAAAGAGAGACTGGGAGATAGAAAAGAAGAGAGAAAGAACAAAGCAAGCAGATGTTATATTTAGAATACTGACTGCATCTCAGCAGATGTCAGAGTCATGACAGTGAATATACAGAAGCTAAATTTTGTCTTATTTTTTACATTAATTATTTTTTGATAAAGATTGAAATTATCAGTATTAGTTTCAAATGTTTGCCTTGTCACTATTTTGTATATCATTTTCATTTGTGGGCGCTGCCATTTTATGCCTTCTAAGTATTTTGTAGTTGGTTATATTTCCCGTTGCTGCCCATGTGTCTCCTAGAAGAGCTGACACAAACACTATTGGGTTGAGGTAAGTGCTGTAGCCAATTGTCCAAACTTGTGAATAAATGTAAAATAATTTTTGAGGTGATTTTTTAACTTTAGCCCATTTCTGATTGTGTTTCCTCTTATCTTCCAATCCACCTCCTTTCAAATTCAGTTTGTAAAGCTTTTCAGCCTTGGCAGAGCAGTGAGCAGTGCAGGGTGTTTTTATATTTCCTTGATTTACAACCTATAACAAATAAACAAGGATTTTCTTTTAGCTCTTTCTGTTTTGTTTTAACAGCTTATTTGCAATGGCGTAGTTGGCAGGAAAGTCTACTAAGACCCTTGAGGGAGGATGTCCTCAGACAGTTAGTATAGACAGACCAGGTCAGCAAAAAAAGTACAAAGCAGTTAACTTCCTGGCTTGCGGTCCAACCCATCCCTATGTGCTCCCTGTTTTCCGTTCCTTGTAAAAGGCAGTGCTATCGCTATATTCCTGCTTAAGATTATACGCAATAATATTAAAACAACAGTACACAAAAGAGCATACATTTCTGTTGTGATTGTGTTTCATTTTATTTTATTTTTTTTTTTGCACTATCATGTTTTGTTTTCCAGTACAGTTGCAGTACCCATGGATTTTTCATTCATTTAAGTCATCATTTTTCATTTTTGGCTTCATTTTGAATTAGTTATTTATTTTTGATATATTTTTTTTTATTTTTTTTTATTTGTTCATAGGCACTGCCATGTTGTTGCTTCATTGCTGTGATGTAAAGGCCTTTTTGCTCAGGCATGGTCCCTGATATCATGTTGTATGATGTCACCAAGGAGACAATTCAAAAGTCAGCATCGTGTTTACCGATGTCCAAGATTGTGATAAACACCAAAACATATACCAAATACTGTCTTTAGTTTTTGATTTTTAGGGATTTATATTCCACAATGTAATTTTGAATTCTGTGTTCTGGCTTCAAAATCAACCCCTGTTTGATGCTGTCTATGCGGAGTTTGCACGTTCTCTCTGTATTAGCAATGTTTTTCCTCTGGATTTACTCCCATATCCCCAAGGACACACAGTTTGGGTAGACTGACAAGGCCAAATTGGCCCTATAGTGCGAGTGGGCCTTGTGATAAACTTGCATCCTGAACTACATGTCTGGGTGAGAGATTATGTAAGAATGCAGACTGGCTTCTGCTGGGTACATATTGATACAGTATTGGGGGATCTGATGGTTGGGGGGCTGGCAACACACAGACAGTGCACTAAAGAATATGTTAAACCTTTCTTTCTTTCTTTCTATCTTTCTTTCTTTCAATAACCAACAGATTTTGCATTCGTTAAGAAAAGAACTAAAAGCAGTATAGATAGACAGATAGACAAATAGAGAGATTATATGCAATAAGAAAGAATGTTTGGAGTTCAGGCCATAATTTTTTGAAAGATGACAAATGTGGCTGCTCAAATTAGTGATGATGCCAGTTTTGACTTTTAGTTTGTTTTGTCAAGGTGATGGGGCACTTGAGTGGGCATTTTCAGGTTCAAGCTTTATGATATCCTCTTCCTAGTGGGTCTATTAAGTTGCAAGCTGCATCTGAGCTTGCATTTTGATGTAAGAGCTCGAATGCTGCCAGGGTTTCAAGAGGAAATGCTGGATTAAGAGAGGGCACATGAACAGTTGAACCCCCGCCTTTCACTGGCTGGCAATGTTTCCTGAGGAGCTTTGCCTGTTTTTTTTTTTTATAAGAATCAATAATCTCCTGGCTGCTACAAGACCCATGAGTAGATATGCAGATATTCATGAAGTGTGTTACAATTTCATCGTATGTCTTTATCTTATGTGCTTCTTCATTCAGTTTAGTTGTTATAGTTGTTATTAATTATTACCAGTATTGATGTATTAAAGCTTTAACATGTTTTCCATTATTTTCATCTAATATTTTTCCAATTTGACATCTCATGTTAAAGAGCGAGCCATATTTAGTTTTGTAAAACTGCAATGCTGTACTAATTTTTAGGAGAAGTGCTGGAAACTTTTCTCTAATGTGGCTTAAGTGGGGCTGCACAGCATGATGAGGGGGACTTAGCTCATTAATTTAGTATAGTTTGTGGCTGAAGGGCTTAGTTTTTAACAAGTTTTTTTCTTAATTAAATGTACATCACCCATTAATTAAACTCAGAAATGAACATTGAAAATAAATTGACATTACTTAAAATGTGTAGATATTTAATAGAAAATATTCTTCACTTGAGTTTTAACAGTAGAAATGTTTTTCATTTGCTTTTCTTTAGCACAAATGCATCACTCATGTCTTCCACAGTTTTCTAGCTTGTGCTGTACAGGAGTTTGTGAGACTGCTGAGGCGCGCTGGTTGATGGACTGTGGCTGTGGAACTGATATGCTTGACATTGTTAACTGCTTCAGTGTTTTTAATTTATGTTAAACCGTTCATTAAAATCAGCTTCCCTATGTATCTGCACCTGCCGTTCTCCAGCTTGATGCTGAGGATGACAAACATTGAGGAATTGTTTCACTTTCATCGTCATTAATTTTTCTCCTTCTAATGAAACTCACAAATCTGTCTATTGTAACAATCTCATGTTTGTAATCCGAGATTGTTGTTTGTTAAATTCTAGACAGGGTCTCATCCCTGGCTCAACTACGTATTTGTTTATTTACCATTTTTGTTGAATTTTGAATATTTTCTTATAAATTATTTTTGTTTTATTTATTCTATGTTCTATTTATTTAATTCTATTCTTATTTATTAATAGTGTATTTCACAATTACTTTGCCATTTTTTGTTAGTACTGAGTTTCTGTAGTTTAGTTATCTGCCCTGTCTCCTTAAAGTGAAGACCTAGAAGGCGGGACCACCTGGTGATACAGCTGAAGGATGTATAAAAGGAGAAGGTTCAGTTTGTAGTGAAGCTTCAGCATTGCGTTTTGATTTTGACTACTGGTTTTATGCTGCATGTTTTAATTTTTGAATTTCTTGGATTTTTCATCTCTTTTTTTGTTAAAGGTACTGCTTTTTTAGTGAATTAGGATTTGTTTGCTTCATGATTGGCCTTTTGGGCTAAACCAGATTTGTTCTCCTTCTTCTCTAGTTTATGCTCTTTTATTTTGAATTCTTCAAAGAAATTTCTTAATTGTAACAGATCTTTGTTCTATTATTGTGGTTCCTAGGTTGAATGATGATCCTCCTGCCCTTCTTAGTATTATTTTAACTTTTTAAACGTGTGCCTGAAACTTTCCTGATGAGTTGGGTTTTGGCATCCTGGAGTGTAGCCAATCTGGTGGGTCCAGGCCTAAAAATAAGGCAAGCCTAGCCTTTTGTGTGCATTTTTAATGACCTACAACCATTTCTGTTCTTCACTGTGGCAGGATTTCATAACTTTGCTACTGCAGCTTCCAGAGACACACAGGCAAGAAAGGCCAGTAACAAGACTAGTAAATGGCTTTTACAGGTTGGATTCAAGATTCAAGTTTCTTTATTTGCCTTTTGTACAAATTAACCTAGGAAATCTTACTTGAATTTCCTTATGTGGTCATATAAGTTATAAAAAGAGACTTTTGAACTAAAAGCATTTTCCAACTTTTATTTTAAAACCTATTCAATATACATGTATATTATATATGGTTAAGGTGTGGCTATTCGATTTTTGGGTAAGGTTTAAGCCATCGCAAGCTATACTCCAATTCAACCATAGTTAGTTTCATAAAATGTGTTCAGTAACTAAAGCCCTGAAATGGAGTTATTAGAAGAAATATAATAATGTACAATTTGTCCTGATGGTGTACACTCTAGGTATTCCCGCCTCCCAGCAACACGTGTGGCTCTCTCTGCATGAGTTTGCTCTACAATGTACTGGCCATGGTTGGTTCTTGTTTTGCACCCATTGTTGTTGTGTTCCAGCCATCCCTAAACCCTGTAAATGGCTTACTCAGTTGTGATAATGGTGGGATGTATGACTGCAGCATTTTATGGATGAAGCTGATAGTATAGAATCTGCATTTACAATCTGAAAACCTAGATTGCACTCAGTTTCTGTTTTTATCATTTATTGCCTGCGATTAAACAGTCTTAACAAATTTAACAGTTTCATTGTTTTCAAATATGGAAAAGAAATTAACACAAAATCAGACTTGGTTTTAGTTCTGGGTGTAGGCAATTAAATACTGGCAGTCTTAGGCCTATCCTGGCTGAGGCAGAGAGCCTCTCATGTGAAATAAGGCTCAAACCGTTTTGATCTGACCAAGCCTTACCACTTCAAACACAATATGTTTTAAATATATTCAAACATTTAAAACAAAGGAAAATTTCTATTTGATAACCACATATTTAAAGCAATGAACATCATAATGCAACTATTGCAAACTATTATTAAGAGGATGCCTTGCCCTAGTTTTATATACAACAAGCATGAATCAAAGCAATCATTTACATGTATAGTCGGCCCTTGTAATTTGGGGGATTAGGTGCTCAGGACCCTTGTGAATGAGATAATCGGCAAATTCAATGTATGCTAACACACACACACACACACAAAGAGCCAAGACAAAGATACGTAGTGTCTCCCAGACAAAGTGTGTAGTTCAGCAGTTCTTTAGTGAACAAAATTTTTTTACAAATTGTAACTTATTATAATAGATTTATTATATATATATATATTAAATGATATATATATAATATATTTATGAAAGAAAATGATAGAAATGATTAATCTATACTAATAAACGGCAAAGCCCTCACTCACTCACTCACTCACTCACTCACTCACTGACTCATCACTAATTCTCCAACTTCCCGTGTAGGTAGAAGGCTGAAATTTGGCAGGCTTATTCCTTACAGCTTCCTTACAAAAGTTGGGCAGGTTTCATTTCGAAATTCTACGCGTAATGGTCATAACTGGAAGGTATTTTTCTCCATTTACTGTAATGGAGTTGAGCTTGACCGCTGTGGGGGCAGAGTTTCGTTTGACATCATTACGCCGCCCACGTAATCACGTGAACTGACTGTCAACGCACTATGTAGAAAACCAGGAAGAGCTCCAAAATACGCTGAACAAAACATGCATTATATAATTGAGAAGGCAGCGAAACATTAAGAAGCGAGCGAGTGACATACTACCATATTCATCAGTACAGCTACTTCGGAAACAAAGCGAGGTATAAACCTAAACTTTAAATTAACTTAATAGACAGGCTGCCGCTGGTGCTTTTCGTGCCCACGGGTAATGCGGGATACAAGTTTAATGAGAGGACGCAGGATATAAACGAGAGTTTTGATCACTTTGTAACTAAGTTAAAATTGCAGGTGAAGGGGTGTGCTTATGCAAATTCCGAGAGACTGTGTTTGTGGGGGATTGACAGTTAAGGCGGGTGGGGGAGTCACGTCATCATCTCCCCTCCCATTTACCTCATTTCGCTCTGAGCTGAGCTCCGCGGCTAACGCCGTCTTCCGAAGCAACTTCGTCACACTGCCACCAAATACAGAGAAATCCACAAGTTAATACACACTCTGTCTCTAGACTTTCTCCACACTGAATCCTCCAGGCACTACTTACAAAAGGTTACATTGACAATCGTGTTACGTTATTTTTAAAATGTTTAATTTTCTTAGCACAAGCACAGCTGAGAAGCTTCGATGCATGTGCTCCATAACGCGTTAAAAAATAATGCATTTAATCACACTTTGCATTACAATCAAAGGGGAACTTTTGTCAATGCATGATTTCCTGGTACACTGATAACATTGATCAGCGCATCCCAATTCATTTTAGCCTCGCACCACCTTGGTTTGAGAAGAAGTATGAAAAGACATGAGGTTAACACACAAAAACAGATCACCAATTCAAGCTTTATGAATAATCGATTCGCCATCAATAATTGTTTTGGTAAAGCCATACTCAGTGTAATCCTCCTTCCATTTTATAATTTTTCCGCCACTAGCCATGATTAAATGAACGGTAAAAAAGTAAGAGCGAAGCGAGGGTGACTTATTTAGGCAGGCATGTATATGACAGCAACACTCATGACAATCATGTTACGTTATTATTAAAATGTTTCCTTTTCTTTTACATTACTTCTTTAACCCATTACTTCTCCGCTGCGAGGCGTGGGTATTTTGTATATGAATGACCTCCAAAGAGCGCGGAGACTTTTGATCATGTGAACGTGTCTGCAAAAACTGGCGTCTCCTGCCCAGCCAAAGTCGAGCAGCCGGCGCGCGCGCATAGCTGTGCCGGCCTTTCACACGCTGACTGCGCTTCTGCGGCAAAATAATATTAAGGCGCTTCGCACTTTATTTTGCACGTATACGATTATGAGGTCGTCAGCTCTTATGAAGACACGCACAGGAGTGAAGGACTGACAGTGCCATCACAGCCGATTAATAGCTGGGACGTCTCACCAGTCTGCACAAGACCCACCGCGACTGTCCCCAAAAGGCGCTCATATCGTGAGCGAACACATCTCTCTATACTATTTAAAAGAAAAGAAAAAGGCAACTTTCCTTTCTTTACACCTTTTTTCCGTTTATCCCAAACCAAAGCCTTTCTCTCTTAACACTGCAGAGGACACAAAACTAATTTTCTTTAATTGCTGGTAAGGCACATTATTAGAGGCAGAAATTTGGACTTTCACATAGAAAATGTAATTTCTATACCACAGCCATCGTGTAGCGCCTTTCAAAAGGGATCTACTACCGAGAGATGATCCATATACATTTTAGCTGCTGTTAGTACTACTTACCTCTTCTGTTATACCGTCTTTAAAATGTAGTTTACCCGCAACCACTCCAGTAGTGCTCAATGTACCTTTACTTCTTAAAACGTTAATGTTTTACTGTTTAATAACTTATAGACTACATTTTATTATTTTTCCCTTGCACTCAGTGATCAAAGC